>CAJQZJ010033923.1:1058538-1082471 GCA_907164525.1 Lophiomys imhausi
TGGAAGAGCAGCCAGCGTTCTTCCTTGGCCCTCCTCATCCTTTTCTGATATTGCTGCTGTAACACTTCTGGAGATCTGGATGAGCCACACCATCTGCCCTGTGGGGTATGGCTGGTACAGACAGCTCCTTGACTTTTACTACCCTTTGGATTCTTTTCTGCTGGGTTCCCTTGGATGTCAGTCTTATTCCTGTGTCTTTTGCATTACCCAGACTTTTCTTTGAGGATTATCCATTTATAGTTAACCCACCCCCCTTCAGACTATTGTTATTTTTAATTAGCTTGAAAGTTACACTTTGCTTGGCAGTGGTAGCAAACACCTTTAATCTCAGAAATCAGGAGGCAGAGACAGGCAGATCTGCGAGTTTCAGGACAGCCAGAGCTACACAAAGAAACCCTGTCTCAAAAAAACAAAAAAAAAAAAAGAAAGAAAGAAAAGTTACGCTTTTTATTCTTTTCAGGTGGCTTTAGGATTTTTTTTTTCTTCCTTCAGGAGGTGACTTTTTATGAGTTTGATGGTAATGGATTCTTGGTTTATGTGTAGTTGAGTTTGTCTGAAAATGTCTGTGTTCCATCTCTATAGTTAAAAGGCAGAATTCTAGTTTGATTGTTATTTTCTCTTACCTGTGAAGATAATGTCCTTTCTTGTGACTTGGCTGTACTTGGGGAGAAGATAGCTGTCAGTAAATCAGCACTACTCTGCTTGGGTCTGTACACCCCTCAGCCCAGTCAGCGCCCAGCCTGCTCACCTTTATTTGTAGGTTGTCAGCCATGCTCACCACCTTTGTACTAGCCAGGCATGTGGTGCACGCCTTTAATCCCCGCACTCGGGAGGCAGAGGCAGGCGGATCTCTGTGAGTTCAAGGCCAGCCTGGCCTACAGAGGGAGTTCCAGGACAGCCAGGGCTACACAGAGAAACCCTGTCTTGAAAAAACAAAAAAAAAAAAAACAAAAAAAAATCTTTGTATTTTTCCCAGTGTTCTAGATGCCCAGACGAGGGGAACTTTCTCTGGTTCTCTGCATGTCTAGCTGCTATTTGCCAGGAACAGAAGCCCTAAATGCCACTTTTAACATAATCATCACTGAGATGATTGCAGCAACTTCACTATTCATCTGTCAAGTACCCTCTGGGTCATTTACCATCCATTCTGATCCCCATACCCTTTTTTGTTCTATGAATTGTTAATATTTATAGTTAATACTTATGATTATTTGGTCAGTGGAGTTTTATCTTTACTCACTATTTACAAATAAACACACAGACACCTGTTGGATTTTAATATTGCCTTGCTGTCTAGGGCTAGGCAGATCCTATCCCTCTAAGCTAACCCCCCAGCTAAAACTCCTATACTTACTTACACGTTTCATAAGGTGTGGTCCTCAGAGCAGGCTGCTCTTGGCCACATGAGCTTTTCCTCTTCCCTGTATCCCATAGCCTCTGCTCCTTCTCTCCTCTCACTCCTTCTGGCTTGTCTCAATTACAAAAGCCCATGAACCTTATCTCCGCCTGTCTCTTTTGCCTAGCTCAAGCTATAGGCAACTTTATTCAACCAAAGAGGGAAAACTTAGAGATAAGAGTTACAAAAGTCATTTGGATACATGACTTTTTTTTTTTTTTTTTTTTTTTGGTTTTTCGAGACAGGGTTTCTCTGTGTATCCTTGGCTGTCCTGGACTCACTTTGTAGACCAGGCTGGCCTCGAACTTACAAAGATCCACCTGCCTCTGCCTCCCAAGTGCTGGGATTAAAGGCGTGCGCCACCACCGCCCGGCTTACATGACTTTTTTTTTAAAAGACAGGGCCTGATGTATTCCAGACTGTCTTCAAACTCTATGTGTAGCTAAGGATGATCTTAAACTTCTGACCCATCTACCTCTACTTCTCAAGTGCTGCATTTACCTAGATATGCCACCATACCTGTTTTATGCAGTGCTAGGGATTGGGCCAAGGGCTCCTTGAGCTAGGCAAACACTCTACCAACTGAATTACATCCTCAGCTCCTCACTCTATCCCCGAATTGAGTTGCTTTCCTTTACTCTTTCTTTTAAGCTCTTGTGAATACACAAGAATGGAGGGCAAGATAGAGTTGAGTTCAGTCTAGCATTCCTATATTACATACAAGTAAGAGAAAGACTCCAGGGTACCTAGTACTTGCCCTTGGACCATCTCTAGCCCTGAACATGTCCACATGTTCTTCTCTCACCAGCCCAGACACCCGCTGCTTTCTTGTACTGTTAGACCCTAAAAAAGGTCTTGGGTCTCCTTGATTGCATATACATCTGAGGAGCTCACATGCTCTTCTTTTCCTAGGCTCTGGAGCCCCAGTTCCTGCCCCTGACCTCCTGATGCAGATCAAGCAGGAGGGGGAGATCCAACTACAGGAGCAGCAGGCTCTGGGTGTGGAAGCCTGGGCAGCTGGACAGCCAGATATTGGGGAAGAGCCCTGGGGCCTCAGCCAGCTGGACTCAGGGGCAGGCGACATCTCCACGGATGCTCCCTCTGGTAAGCAAGTGAGAAGGGAGCAGACACGAGGAGTTCTAGGGACTGAAGGGAGGATTGGGAAGGTGCCTAAAAGCCTGTGAGGAGCTGTGGGCACTCAGAAAATCTACCCTGAAGGCTGCAGAGATGACTGCCGCTCTTCTAAGGACCCACATGGCAACTAACCTGTCAGAAGGGATCAAACGCCCTCTTCTGGCTTCTGAGGGTTCAGTGCATGACATACCTGCAAGCAAAGCAACTATGCATATAAAATAAAAATGAATCTTTTTCTTAAGAAGAAAATCTGGCCTAAAAAGTTTTCCAAACATACCTTGAGGCATAGGCTCAACTCTTGTTGGAGAATGGTGAAACAGTTGATAACATCTGACCCTCCAGCGCTTCAGAGAAGGGAGCAAAAGACACTGTAGAGAGGCCAAGGGACATGGCCATTTAGAACGACGCTCCTGATGGGGTTTCAGGGTTTTGTTGCCCTGCCCTCCCATCCCTCAGTTTTCATGTGCCCTATTCTCCCATGTCCTTGTCCTTCCCTTAACCCACAGGCTGCGATTTTTCTTCCTTATAGGTGTCCACTCCAACTTTTCAACCACCATCACACCCTCTTCCTGGCAAGCAGATCTCCCTCCCCACCACCCCTCTTCAGCATGTTCAGATGGGACACTGAAGCTCAACACAGCAGCATCCACAGAAGGTACAGGAGGGCAGGAGAGGAGAGTGAATGCCTGGATAGGGCTCTGTTCTTACTGATCAACTGTCCCATCCTATGAGCTAGCATGCAGAGTCTGATCTGACAGCTGCCTGTGCCTTCTACTCTTTATCTCCTTCAGAAATCTCTGATTTGAATATCTTTTCTTGAGGATGTTCTTTCCATGTAGAGTTAACCAAGCTATTCAAATAAGCTGATTTCTTGGAGGACAGGCCTCTCCCCACACCCCATCAGGCAACCTGTGGCTCCCTCGGCTCAGACGCAGACAGACTGAGCTGAAACCACTTCCTAGATACTGGTACTGCCAAAGACGGACAGAGCCAAAGATGGAAAGAGCAACTTTCACATTCTTGTATTCATGTTCTCTTCTTTGAAGGCCAGTTGTCTGTTACCTTAATAAAATGTCTGTCATCTTTTACCACCACTAAATATGATAAAACACAAAGAGCCCTGATAACAAGTCTTGGGGTTGAAGTTCAGTCTGCTTATACAAAGTCAAACAGTTTTACTTGCTCAGTAACATTTTGGTCATTGGGTATTGAAGTTACTGTGTACCAGATGGTATGGTGAGGGTCCTTTCCGTGTGTTGTCCAGCTAATCTTGCAGCCCTGAGCAGTTGGACATTCACAGTGAAGCCGTGGCTAAGAAGTATGCCTGACAGCTGCATGGAGCCCAGATGACTCAGAGGCCACGCCTGTGCTTCTGCCTTATTTTTAGTACATGACCACCACACTCAGAATCCGTTTTAGAATAAATTCATAATTTACTTTAAAAGCCAAAGAAAGAGAAAAGAGAATCTGGGTACCAAATTTGAGGGCTACTTTTGCTGTGGGGAAGTCACCAGGCCAGGTGAAACTTTTGATTAGCCTCACCCAGGATGGGATTTTCATTTTAGCTGTGGTATTGAGGTCCCGAAGGTGCTACATGGGGCTGAGTAATTGCTGTGCTTTCAGATGAATGTGTTTGACCCTTTTTGTCCTTTAAAAATGTCCAGAATGATCTCTGCCTTTCTCTCTCAGCAGATGTAAAAATTGTTATCAAAACAGAAGTCCAGGAAGAGGAGGTGGTGGCCACACCTGTGCACCCTACCGACCTGGAGGCTCATGGCACTTTGTTTGCACCAGGCCAAGCTGCACGATTCTTCCCCAGCCCTGTCCAGGAAGGAGCCTGGGAAAGCCAAGGCAGTTCCTTCCCCAGCCAGGACCCGGTGCTGGGGCTGCGGGAGCCCGCTCGGCCCGAGAGGGACATTGGTGAACTCAGTCCTGCGGTAGCACAGGAGGAGGCCCCTGCGGGTGATTGGCTCTTCGGTGGTGTCAGGTGGGGTTGGAATTTCCGTTGTAAACCTCCAATGGGCCTGAACCCAAGGACGGTGCCCGAGGGGCTCGCTTTCTCCTCTGCGGACAATGGAGAGGCCATCTTGGACCCCAGCCAGGCCCCAAGACCCTTCAGTGATCCCTGCAAATACCCTGGCCGGACAAAAGGCTTCGGCCACAAACCAGGGCTGAAGAAGCACCCGGCAGCGCCTCCCGGAGGCCGGCCCTTCACCTGCGCCACCTGCGGAAAAAGCTTCCAGCTGCAGGTGAGCCTGAGCGCACACCAGCGCAGCTGCGGGCTGCCCGACGGGGCGGGAACAGGGGCAGCTTCCGCAGCTCCTGGAGGCGGAGGGGGCGGCGGTGGGAGTGGCGGAAGCAGCGGTGGAGGCGGGGGCAGTGCACGGGACAGCAGCGCCCTGAGGTGTGGGGAGTGTGGCCGCTGTTTCACACGCCCCGCACACCTCATCCGCCACCGCATGCTGCACACTGGCGAGCGACCCTTCCCCTGCACCGAGTGCGAGAAGCGCTTCACAGAGCGCTCCAAGCTCATCGACCACTACCGAACGCACACGGGCGTGCGGCCCTTCACCTGCACGGTGTGCGGCAAGAGCTTCATCCGCAAGGACCACCTCCGCAAACACCAGCGCAACCACCCGGCAGTGGCCAAGGCGCCCGCCCACGGTCAGCCGCTCCCACCACTGCCGGCCCCTCCCGACCCCTTCAAGAGCCCCGCAGCCAAAGGACCCATCGCATCCACAGACCTTGTGACTGACTGGACTTGTGGCCTAAGTGTCCTGGGACCCACTGATGGCGGTGGAGACTTGTGAAGGCCCCAACCCTCCTGTGGCCCCTGTGGGCCACAAATGTACAAAGTCCTGTGTGCAGATAGCAGGGTGGCCTGAAAGCTCAGAAGCAAAAAGGGAGACTTGACAGAGAACCAAATTTCCATGTTGCTGAACTGATCACTGGAAAAAGAGACTATCAATGCAGCCTCCACCTTCAAAAAAGTAGGATTCCGACTGTGAAACTGAACACCTTAATAGGATTTTAAGTAATTTAATTACAAACCTATCTTTTGTTTTTTCTCCTTAATTCTTGAGGAAAAAGCTGGAAAACAGTAGCAACACCGGTTGAAGTTTTGAGGTGTACTTGTGCTTTCAGGGGTCTGTCCACCTTGTCTTACCAGTGTTGGAAAGTTGATCAGTGGGAGAAGCAGGCAAGGGCACTCCAGTCCCATGGCCGGTGAGTTCCCGATCCATCCAGGCAGCTGGTCTGGACCTTAGGCCTGGTGATGAGGGCACAGTGGCCTAGACTGACAGCCTCCACTCAGCTGTCACTAAGAACCCGACTAGAAGCAGCCCTTATCTTCTGAAAAGATCCTTAAGCCACGGCCTGACTTTTCCCTGCTTTGAGCCATCTGTGGTACCTGTCCAAGGCGTAACTTCCACTGTAGTAGTGACTCCTAGACATGGCTAAGAAGACTCATACGGAGCTGTAGTAGTTAGTGTTAGATCTGGAGGGTGTTTAGCCCTCAAACATGAAGTCACAGAAAGCCAGGGCCACCCATCTTGGGTTATGTCCATTACCCATAGATGCTTCTGTTGGCTGCCCATTATGTCGTATGTTCATTTTCAAAATGATTCCACCTCACATCTCATGCCACCATTACCATGACTTTGGAAAGCACCTAGACAGGTGGTTTGTTTTAGAGAAGAGGAAATAAAGGGCTCAAAGGGGCCACAGCCTCTCACCATGAGTACTGGTGTTCCAGGAGCTGGGAAGAGCTGCAGCTGAGGCCCAGTTCTCCAGAACAACAGTTTACGGAGGAAAAGGTTTTGAGATCTTGCCCTCTTAAAAGATTTGTCCCACACACATGGATCAGATCATCAAGACGCAGAGAACTACTGCCTCAGCAGTTGAAGCTGGACAGCCTCCCCTGTCCCACTCCACCCTCGTGTGTGTGTGTTTATGTATCACGACACACAGGGTAGTTGGACTGCTAGGTAACTGGGTAAGTGGCTCTCAGGCCTGGCTGGAATATCTTCACAGTGGAATTACAGCTAGGTCCTAGTTTCTATCCTAACAGTGCTGTCCCACCACACATAGCCATTTCCATTTTGTTAAACCAGCCACTGGTCCTCCTGCCCAAATGGGTAATGACTCCCTGAAGAGGGCAGAGACCATGGTGCCCATTCAGCTCCCTCCTGCATACTTTTATTAGAAATAGACTAGTTAAGAAAATTGTTTCTATGTACTGTATATTTTGTACCTGTTTACACTTCTAATATTGATATAACTGATATTTTGAAAAACAAATGAACAGAAAACATCCTGTTAAAATAAAATCTAACCAGCACCAAGGCTGTTTCATGAATTCCATTCTTAGGCATTTGTCACTTTCCCTGCTGCTTTTAAACACCTACAGGAAGCCATTCCTCAACCCCCATAGTGCTTGGCTACCTTGGGAACTAAGGGTGGGTGATTTCAGGGAAGTTTGGCTCCCTAAAGATAAACTGGCTTTTGGAGGGAAAATCAAAACATACTAAATTTCAGACTATAAACAAGGTTTATATAGTTTACTTTGAGATAGTATTCAGAAAGCCAGGAAACTATAGAATATCAAGAAAATGGATAGAAGCTATTCTTTCCTTGTGTGGGCAGACAGCGTGCCTTGCTGCTTCCCGTAGAATTTTTGCCATACTCCCATCCAAAGGCTAATTGTTGTTGATATTTTACCTCACACTTTTGTCATAGTGCTCATAATTTTTTTAAGGTTAAAAAAAAATTGGACTGGAGAGATGGCTCAGCAGTTAAGAGCATGTGCTGCTCTTGCAGAGGCCCAGTGCAATTCCTGGCACCTATGTTAGGTGCTGCAAGCCTCTGGTATTCTAGTTCCAGAGGTCGAATGCCTCTAGCCTCTGAAGACACCTGCACTCATGAGCACACACGCCCACACAGATACACATAACTACGAATAAAGATGTATTAAAATTTTTAGTTTTCATTTCATACTTTTTCCATGAAGGACATGAGAATGAGACAGACGGGATGGGTCCACCAGATTGATGATGGAGAATCATGACAGTGCCTAACTTCTTGTTAACTTGACCCCTTCACTTCCGATCATCTCCCTCACTAGATGTCTCCAGTATTTGAAAGTCAGCAAAGAGTCCTACCCACTTTGCTGTGCCACCCCAAACCCTCCACTCCTGCATGGATTCCCACACTTTCAATGAAAGACTAATAAGCAGATCCTGGCCATGATTCCCTAATAAAGGATTTCTCCATCCTGGGCTGGGTGCCACGTGCCAGATCACAAAAGACGAGATGGATCAAGCTGCATTTTAACTATATCAGTAACATTAAGTACCCTGACCCAGGTATGGTGGCATATTCCTATCATGCCAGCAAACAGAAGCCAGAGGCAGGAGAGTCTACATAGTTTCAAGCAAGCCAGGGCTTTTCATGAGACCCAGTAAAAAACAACTGAAGCCAGGCATGGTGTTGCACGCCTTTAATCCCAGCACTCGGGAGACAGGCAGGTGGATCTCTGTGAGTTCAAGGCCAGCCTGGTCTACAAAGTGAGTCCAGGACATCCAGGGCTACACAGAGAAACCCTGTCTCCAAAAAAAAAAAAAACAAAAACAAAAAACTGAATATAGGTTTTTTTTAAGTTCTTTGTGTGTGTGTGCCTGTGTGAGTTCATGTGTGCCATGTGTGTGCAACAGCCCTCAGAAGTCAAAAGGGTGTTGGATCCCCTGGAACTGCAGTTGCGTTTGTGAGCACCACCTCGGTTCTCGGAATTGAACCTCAGTCCTGTACAAGAGCTTTTAACTGCTAAACCATATCACTGAAATTCTTCTGGGCCTCAGAATCTGTCACTGACACAGAGGCCCCATTCCACCCCTGATGTTGCTCCAGGTGATTCTCTGGTCACTACTGCTCCCCCCCCCCCCCCCCCTTTGAAAGGTATGGTAGGATTAGTGTTAGCATTTAACAGCTTAGGGAACTTGGAATAGCAAAGTCTGGACTTCAAGATAAGACTTCAGAAGTGACATGTCCTTGGGAACACGCCAAGGACAGATGACTTCTTTGATCATAGGATTGTAGGCGGGGACATGCCCTGAGGCGCCAGCCCCAGATCATGGCCTGCTGACCACCTGTGAATTCACGCCCCTCTGCAAAAAGCTTTTGAAGAGATGGACCCCAGGGGCATGACTTGAAAAGCATGGGAAAGCTTCTACCGGATATTTAAGTCAAGATTCACGAAGACAGAGGTTTTGCGCTTTGTCCTGTCTCACCTCCTCCTTGTCTGTCAGAGAAACTCACATCAGTCTCACCGGCAGGCTTCACCTTCTTGTATTGATCCATTATGGGTCTGAAGACGGTGAATTATGTCTTCTCGGACCTCAGGGACTTCGGATTGAACAGAGCACCAAAAAACGAGACCCCTGCAGGCCTGAGACATCTAAATGGTGAGCCTGCGAGACTTTTCATATGCTAAATAATTGATCTTTAAGACCACAAAGGCGATTCCTGCTTGACAAACTGTCTTGGGATCTGGTGAACAATTCAAAGGCTTTGGGACTAAAAGATCGTATGAAGACCAACCATCCATAAGGACCCTCACCCAGAGGAAAATATCCTTTTAAGAAACTTTTGATGGCTTTGCAGACGCCGCTGTCCCCTGTCGCTTCTTGCTGCAGCCATGGTCAACCCCACCGTGTTCTTCGACATCTCGGCCGACAGTGAGCGCTTGGGCCGCGTCTCCTTCGAGCTGTTTGTAGACAAAGTTCCAAAGACAGCAGAAAACTTCCATGCTCTGACCACTGGAGAGAAAGGGTTTGGATATAAGGGTTCCTCCTTTCACAGAATTATTCCAGGATTCATGTGCCAGGGTGGTGACTTCACACACCATAATGGCACTGGTGGCAGGTCCATCTACGGGGAGAAATTTGAGGATGAGAACTTCATCCTGAAGCATACAGGTCCTGGCATCTTGTCAATGGCAAATGCTGGACCAAATACAAACGGTTCCCAATTTTTTATCTTCACTGCCAAGACTGACTGGCTGGATGGCAAGCACGTGGTCTTTGGGAAGGTGAAAGAAGGCATGAAGGTTGTGGAAGCCATGGAGTGTTTTGGGTCCAGGAATGGCAAGACCAGCAAGAAGATCACCATTTCTGACTGTGGACAACTCTAATTCTTTTGACTTGTGGGCATCTTACCCACCAGACCATTCCTTCTGTAGCTCAGGAGAGCGCCCCACCCCATCTGCTCGCAATACCCTGTAATCTCTGCTGTCACTGAAGTTCTTTGGGTTCCATATTTTCCTCATTCCCCTCCAAGTCTAGCTGTATTGCAGAGTTAAGTTTATGATTATGAATAAAAACGAAATAAGAACTGTTAAAAAAAAAAAAAGAAACTTTTGATTAGCCGGGCGGTGGTGGCACACGCCTTTAATCCCAGCACTGGGAGGCAGAGGCAGGCGGATCTTTGTGAGTTCAAGGCCAGCCTGGTCTACAAAGCGAGTCCAGGACAGCCAGAGCTGTTAAACAGAGAAACCCTGTCTTGAAAAACCAAAAAAAAAAAAAAAGAAACTTTTGATTAATGTTAAATGTTTGTATTATAGGTATTAAGAAGTTTTAGGTGCAAGGTTTTAGAGTTAGGATTTAGGTTTAGGATTTAGGAATTTTATAGGCAATTGTTAGGTAATTGTTTTTTTTTTTTTTTTTTTTTTTTTTTTTTTCAGGGTTTCTCTGAATATCTCTGGCTGTCCTGGACTCGCTTTGTAGACCAGGCTGACCTCGAACTCACAAAGATCCGCCTGCCTCTGCCTCCCAAGTGCTGGGATTAAAGGCGTGCGCCACCACCGCCCGGCGGTAATTGTTAAGTATTAATAAATATATACCTGATAAATAAAAATTTACTGTTACAGAAAGGACACTGTTATCTAAACATCAGCACAGCACTCCTAACCCCTCACAGGGGAGGATGTGGAGCTTCCTTGTTCCTTCCCATGTTCCATTTGCATCTCACCCTAGACAAACTGAGCCACAGGCTTTTTCCCCTGAACTCCATGCCACAGCCACTGCAAACAATATCCACCTTCCCCTTGTCTCCAGTCCACCTGGCACATTCCTACCTCCCCTTGGGTCTTGGCTCAAAGAATTAGCCAGCCTTCATAGGCCTCTGCAAGTGGAACTGACATGAGCCCTGCCACTCCCCCAGACTCCTGTGTAGACTCCATCTGTCACCTCATGCAACCCTTTCCTACCTTGTACATGTCTATGCAAGTTGCCCATTTAAAAAAAAAGGCAATGGGCTTAGAAATCAAGGCCTTTTTTTCTTTGACAACTGTAAGATAAGAGTCCCTGATTTGGGTAAAATTGTCGAAGTATCCCACAATGTATACATAATTGTTTAAAAATACTAAGACCATTTATACATTAATATATACTCTCAAATAATGTTATTTTTTAAATAGTGGGGAAAAAGCCAGATGTAATAGTTCACCTCTATTAATCCCAGAATTTGGAAAGCTGAGGCAGAAGGATCACTTTGAGTACAAGGCCAACTAGGCTACATAATGAATTTTCCATGCCTTCCTGGGCTGCAGAGTGAGGCCATTTCAAACAGGGGAAAGGGTAACCACTGGAGAGAAGGCTCAGTGGTTGGGAGCACTTGGTCTCGCAGAGGACATGAGTTTAACTCCCAGAATGTTCATGGTAGCTCACACCCATCCATAACTCCAGTTCTTGGAGATCTGACACCCTCTTCTGACCTCCACACATGCACAAAGTAAATATACATACATTCTGGCAAAAACATTCATACACATCAATAAATCTTTTAAAAATGTAGTAATAAGTGCAGATAATGTGAACTGTATGACCCAAACATATTGCTGATATGCGCACCTTGAAATTCTGAATAAAACTTAAAACATGCTTTCAAATACAAAAGTAAGGCAAAACAATAAAGGGAAAGATTATATGCCCAAAATGAAGACAACTGCATGCCCAAGTTACGATCTCAGAAGTCCCTGTTGAACCTACCTAGTGTTGATTGGGTTTGGAGAAGGGCATAGCCATAGGTCCAAGGAAAAATTGGACTCCACGAAAACCTTTAAAGCCTTCTCATCAGCACACGTGAGCTTCAAAAACACATCCTGAATCAATTTGGCAGTTTCTCAGAAAATTGGGAATAGATCTACCTCAAGACCCAGCTATACCACTCCTGAGGATATACCCAAAAGATGTTCCACGATACTACAATGATACTTGCTCAGCTATGTTCATAGAAGCTTTGTTAGTAATAGCCAAAAACTGGACACAACCTAGATGTCCTTCAACCGAGGAATGGATAAAGAAAATGTGGTCATTTACACAACGGAGTATTACTCAGCTATTAAAAATAATGTCATCATGAAATCTGCAGGCAAGTCTTCCAATGGAGGGATGGGGACACCAATCCAGCCACAAAACCTTCAACCTACAATTTGTCCTGCCTACAAAATGTGCAGGGGTAAGACAGAACAGAAATTAAGGGAAGGGCCAACCAATGACTGGCCCAGCTTGAGACCCATGCCACAAGAGGGAGCCCACCCCTGACACTATTAATGATACTCTGTTATATTTGCAGATAGAAGTCTAGCATGACTGGCATCAGGGAGGCTTCACCCAGCAGCTGATGGGAACAGATGCAGAGAATCACAGCCAAACATTTACAGAGCTTGGAGAATGCTATGGAAGAGGGGGAGGAAGAGCTATAGGAGCCAGAGGGGTCAAGGACACCACAAGAAAACCTGCAGAATCAACTAACCTGGGCACATAGGGGCTCAGAGAGACTAAACCACCAACTAGAGACCATGTATAGGACTGACCTGAGCCCTCTTTTATTTTGTTTTCATTTTTTGAGACAGGGTTTCTCTATGTATCCCTGGCTCTTCTGGACTCACTTTGTAGACCAGGCTGGCCTTGAACTCAGAGAGATCCGCCTGCCTCTGCCTGCTGAGTGCTGGAATTAAAGGCGGGTGCCACCACATCCGGCTAATGACAAACTCTTAAACTTAGATGCAAGTGGTAGAGCAGCATCGATGCCACAGATGACGAAAGCTTGTCCATATCAGACCTCAAGCCTAGCTCAGTTTAAACACAATCACACATTACAGAACCAGAAATGAACAACGTACCATTAATAAGGAACAGTAACAGCATGATTTAGTATCCAAGAACTCAAATTCATATTAACATACTCCTAAAGATAATATGACATGTTTAGCATGTATAAAACTAACAGGCAGCTGGTGGTGGTGATGGCACACGCCTTTAATCCCAGCACTCGGGAAGCAGAGGAAGGCAAATCTCTTGTGAATTCAAGGCCAGCCTGGTCTACAAATCAAGTCCAGGACAGCCAGAGTTATAACACAGAGAAACCCTGTCTCAAAACAAACAAACAAAAACCTAACAGAGGCAGAAAGTAGAAAATGCATACTCAACAGAATTCACCAAACCTTAATCATCACTCTTATGCAATTGTGAGCCTACAAGCTACAATAAAAATCAGCCTGGTAAGATATGCCCCATGGCAATAGTGTCATGGGAGTAACCAGCCCCTTTTTGCTTGGGTGTAAGGCCCACTCCACAAGAAGGATCTTATTCCTGGCACTGTTATCAGGGTCAAGAATCTGTGACTAAGCTGGGCAGTGGTGGCACATTCCTTTAATCTCAGCACTCGGGAGGCAGAGGCAGGCAGATCTCTGAGTTCAAGGCCAGCCTGGTCTATAGAGGGAGTTCTGGGACAGCTGGGACTACACAGAAAAAAAAATCCTGTCTCAAAAAACCAAAAGGGGGGGAGTACAGAGATAGACAGAGGAGCTATAACTATAAAGATAGACATATATATATATTTTTTATATTCACCAAACCTTAAGAAAATTGACACACTATGAAAAACAATGTACTATTTTTTTAAAAAAAGGTATTTCTAACCAGGCATGATAGCCCACACCTTTAATCTTTTTTTTTCACACCTTTAATCTTAGCAATTGGGAGGCAATGGCAGGTAGATCTCTCTGAATTTGAGGCTAGCCTGATCTACATATAGAGTTCCAGCTAGCCAGGACTAAATAGAACGTGTGTGTGTGTGTGTGTGTGTGTGTGTGTGTGTGAGAGAGAGAGAGAGAGAGAGAGAGAGAGAGAGAGGTATTTCTAGAAGTAAAAGTATAGTGTCTTAAAAACAACAACAAGCCGGGCGGTGGTGGCGCACGCCTTTAATCCCAGCACTTGGGAGGGAGAGGCAGGTGGATCTTTGTGAGTTCGAGGCCAACCTGGTCTACAAAGTGAGTCCAGGACAGCCAGGGCTACACAGAGAAACCCTGTCTTGAAAAACAAACAAACAAACAAAAAACCAACAACAACAAAAGTATAGTGTCTTAGGGTTTCGATTACTATGATGAAATACCTTAACCAAGAAGAAGTTGAGGAAGAAAGGTTTATCTGGCTTACACTTTCACATTGGAGCCAGTCACTGAAGATGTTAAGAACTTAAACAGGGCAGGAACCTGGTGGCAAGAGCCGATACAGAGGCCATGGAGCAGTGCTGCTTCCTCATGGCTGGTTCCTCATGGCTTGCTCAGCCTGCTGCTTTCTTATAGAACCCAAGACCACCAGACCAGGGGATGGCTCCACCCACAATGGGTTGGGTCTTCCCCCATCAATCACTAATAAAAGAAAATCCCTACCGCTGGATCTTATGGAAGCATTTCCTCAATTGAGGTTCCTTTGTTTCAGATGACTTCAGCATGTGTCAAGTTGACATATGACTAGCCAGGACATATGGTCACTTTACAAAAATTAATGGACTATTTAAACAACAGAGCCACCAATAGTTGGAAAAAATCATGGTCATTCATCAGTACTGGGGAGGGGAACTCATTCTGAAGCCCTTACCCCATAACGTGTATCTAACATATGCACATCCTCCCAGACAGCTTAAATCACATCAATATTACTACTAACATCTAATATGATATAAATGCTATACAAGTAGTTGGTATGCCATATTATTTAGGGAGTAGTGAATATTTTTATAGAATATTTTATGTATAAACTCAAAAATACTAAGAGTTAACTATAGTTACATCAAAGATAGATGGAGAACCTAGAATGAAGAACAAAGAAAATGATAAGTGGAAATATGTTAAAAGCATAAACTAGAGAACAAGAGAGATACCTCAGTGGTGAAGGGTGCTTAGCAATCTTGAAAAAGACCTGGATTCTGTTCCCAGCATCCACTTTGTCAGGCAGCTCAGAACTGCCCATCTGTACCTCCAGTTCCAGGGGATCTGATGCCCTCATCTGGCCTTTGTCAGCACTTACATGCATATGATGAACATAAACTCACACAGATACACACATAAATGAATACATACATACATTTAAGAAAACAAAGCGGCCGGGTGTGGTGGTGCACGCCTTTAATCCCAGCACTCAGGAGGCAGAGGCAGGCAGATCTCTGTGAGTTCAAGGCTAGCCTGTTCTATCTCTAGTGAGTCCAGGACAGCCAGGGATACACAGAGAAATCCTGTCTTGAAAAAAAAAATTCATTCACACCACTAAAAGAATAGCAGTATGGCTCCTAGCAAAAGGAGAAAATATGGAGAAAACCTGCTTCATTGATCATGTTTACATATGCATTTAATCCCAACACTCAGAGACAGAGGCAGTAGGATCTGTTGAGTTCCAGGCAGCCTGGGGTACACAGTGAGACCTTGTCTTTAAAAAAAAAAAGAAGGCCTTCCCATTGATGACAAGTTTCCTGTTCTCAGTCTCGACTGTGCCACTGAACTTGCCATGGGTAGAGTCATACTGGAACATGTAAACGACGTAGTTGAAGTCAATGAAGTAAAAATTTATCATTAAGCCAGGCATAATGGTGCACATCTTTAATCCCAGAACTCTGGAGGCAGAGGCAGGCAGATCTCTAAGTTTGAGGCCAGCCTGGTCTATAGAGCTAGTTCCAGGAGAGGCAGAGCTACACACAGAAAAATCCTGTCTCAAAAAACCAAAAAAAAAAAAAGGAAGAAAGGAAAAGAAAAGAAAGGAGAAAACAGCTCTCTGCTTCTCAGAGACAGCCACATCTTCTTGTACAGTGCCCTGAGACCATGAAGTTGAAGGCTGAAGTGAACGGATCTGGTCATATTGGGCACCTGGTTACCAGGGCTGGCCGTCACCTCTGATATTATTGCCATCAATGACCCCTTCAACTACCCCTTCAATTGACTTCAACTACATTGTCTACATGTTCTGATATGACTGACTACCCATGGCAAGTTCAACAGCACAGATGAGGCTGAGGACAGGAAGCTTGTCATCAATGGGAGGCCACCTCCATCTTCCAGGAGTGAGACTCTAACAACATCATGGGGCAATGATGGGGCTAAGTATGTTGTGGAGTCCACCGGTGTCTTCACCACCATAGAGAAGGCCAGGACCCACTTGAAGGGTGGAGCCAAAAGTGTCATCATCTCCGCCCCTTCTGCTGATGCCCCATGTTTGTGATGGGTGTGAACCACAGGAAGTATGGCAATTCATTCAAGATCGTCAGCAACCACCAACTGCTTAGCCCACTGACCAAGATCCTCCATGACAACTTTGTCATTATCAAGAGATTCATGACCACAGTCCACACCATCACTGCCACACAGAAGACTGTGGATGACCCCTCCGGAGAGCTGTGGCATGATGGCCATAGGGCTGACCAGAACATCACCTCAGCATCCACTGGTGCTGCCAAGGCCATGGGCAAGGACATCCAGAGCTGAACAGGAAGCTCACCGGCATGGCCTTCTGTGTTCCTACTCCCAAATGTGACTGCTGTTGATCTGACATGCCACATAGAAAAAGCTGCCAAGTATGACATCAAGACAGTTGTAAAGCAGACATGAAAGGACCCACTAAAGGGCATCCTGGGCTACAGTCTGGACCAGGTTGTCTCCTTCAGCTTTAATAGTGATGCCCATTCTTCCACCTTTGATGGAAGACATTGCTTCCAAGATGGTTGGCACTGTTCCCGATGACAACTCTGTCAAGCTCATTTCCTGGTATGACAATGAATACAGCTGTAGCAACAGGGTGGTGGACCTCATGGTCTTTGAAGGCCTCCAAGAAGAAAGAAGTCCTGAACCACTCACCCCAGGAAAAACACAAAAGACAGTCCCTTAGCTGCTGAGAAGTCCCAGTACCAACTGAGCATCTCCCTTCAGTTTCCATCCCAGAACCCCAGAAGGGGAGGGGTTTAGGGAGCCCTACTCTCCTGAAAACCATCAGTAAAGCTCACTGCACACATACACCAACCCTCCCCAAAATGAAGGAAGGAAACTTAACTGAAGAAAAAGGAGAAAGTAACCAAAAAAAAAAAAGTAAAGTAAAGTAACAGGAAGGGTCAGCAAGATGGCTCAGCAGGTTAAAGCACCTGCCTCTTATCCAGTATTGTACTGCCAGGGCACAAGAGGGGCTGGGAAGGGCTAGAAGTCACCCCTTCCTTTAAAAATCTCTGCACCAAAACCTGTTTCTGTGTCTTCAGTGTGCCCACTTCCTAAAAGAGGCTCCGTATTTGCTCTGTACATCTGATGGGGACAGGTCAGTGACTGGCCAGTCCTAGACAGTGATCGTGCCCCTGAAGCTCTGGCCCATCTCATGGGACCACATGAAATTAAAAAGTGGGAAATTTTTAAATCTTTTGTCCTCTACCTTGATTCCCAGATAAGGGCAAAGTGATGCTTGACATCCTGTCACATAACTGTCTATAAAACAGATGACTAGGCTGTGCGTGGTGGCACCCGCCTTTAATCCCAGCACTCTGAAGGCAGAGGCAGGGGGATCTCTGTGAGTTCAAGGCCAGCCTGGTCTACAAAGTGAGTTCAGGACACCCAGGGCTACACAGAGAAACACCTGTCTCGAAAAACAAAACAAAAACAAACAAACAAAAAACAGCTGACTAAAAACTAGGGACATAAAATTCAAAGTCATCAGTGGATGAGGAGAGAAGATATCAGCAAACATGAGCCAATGAAAAGTCAAGACCACTAACACAGCCAGACCAATCAGGCTGCGATGCCAGAGGTTCTAATTACTAGGATATAATAGGTCACAACATCAAAGGAAAAATAAGTTTAATGTACCCAACATGCCCTCAAAAATATATAAAGCAAAAGAGATTACAGAAGTATGAGGGAAAAATTAAAAATGAAATATTTTACATACTTATTTCAGTAATTGATAAATTAATAAGACTATAAGAAACTTGAAAGGCATGGTTAGTTTATATCCAGAGATTTTCTTTTCAGCAATTTACAAAAATGAGACTGGGTGTAGTGGTACACACCTGTAATCCTAGCTCTTGGGAGGTGGGAGCAGAAGGATCATAAGTTCAAGACAATCCTCACCTACAAAGCAAGTTCCAGGCCAACCTACATGAGATCCAGTCTCAAAAACAAGTACCATCACCATTGCAAAGCAAACCACAACACATTTCAAACAGCCTATTCTTTTCAGACTGCTTTTAAAAATCACAAAAATACCGGGCGGTGGTGGCTCACGCCTTTAATCCCAGCACTTGGGAGGCAGAGGCAGGTGGATCTTTGTGAGTTCAAGGCCAGCCTGGTCTACAAAGTGAATCCAGGACAGCCAGGGCTACACAGAGAAACCCTGTCTCAAAAAACAAAAAAAAAAATAAAAACACACAAAAAAGTAAATGATAAAATTATATATAATTTTAGGGAGGGAGGCACTAAGATTTTGACCTGGAGTCTTTCACATGCTAGGCAAATATTCTACCACCCAGCTATAATCCTGACCCTATAAAATGTTTTTGTAACCAGGCATGTTAGTAAATGCCTTTAACCCCAGCTGAGGCAGGCAACTCTCTGAGTTCAAGGCCAGAATGGTCTACATTATTGAGTTCCAGGTTAGACAGAGATATACAGTGAAACCTGTCTCCAAGAAACAAAACAAAACATCTTATAAAGAGAATAGTCATTTATTGAAGAAAATGTAAAATATTTAATACTGTTTTGGGGAAGCAATTATTCCATCCAAGTACTAACCAGACCTGACCCAGCTCAGCTTCTGAGACCAGACCAGTTCAGGACAGTTTGGACACAAATAGAACAATCTTCTCTGCAAGACATTCATAACAAAATTATATATGATTACAGAATATATAACATTGATGTTTAAATATACAGTTGGTAATCTTGAGGGGGGAAATACTACGAGTACATACAATTACAGAAACAATTAAACACACCATTATAAGAAACAAAATACAAAGAAACAGAGAAATAAATGGAATATAGTCCAAGGGTCCCTGAGGCTTCAGATAGCACAGCACACTATACAGTTGTCACTTAATTCCTGGCGTGATTGGTTTCAGGACCCCTCCCCATGCATACCAAAACCCATGGATGCTCAGGCTGTTATCTAAAATGACAATGTATTTGTACAGAACCTATGTGTGCCTTCTCATATGCTTTATCGTCACTAGATTAGTTAGTTATACCTAATACATGCAAATGATAGGCAAATACTTGTTATACAGTATTATTTGGGGAATAATGGCAAAGAAAAAAATCTCTAGACTTTTTTTCACATTTATTTATTTTGTATAGTGGGGGTGCCAAGAGGCACACATGGAGGTCAGAGGATAACCTGTGGTTCTCTTCTTCTACCATATGGATCCCAGGGGTCACACTACAGTCATCAGGCTGGGAGCAAATGTCTTTACTCATTGAGCCCAACATACAATTTTTAAATGATCCTCTGCAAGAGCTGCAAGTACTCTTAACTGCTAAGCCATTTTTCCAGCCCTGTTAAGAAAAACTTCCTGCCTCTGCCTCTGCCTCCTGAGTGCTGGGATTAAAGATGTGCACCACGGCCGCTGCCCAGCCTAGAATAACTATTGTAAAGCAGGTGTGAAAATGAAGAACATTCATTTCAGGACCACCCACCTATGCATACCAAAACCCATGGGTAGTGGCACATTGCTTCAGTCCCAGCACTGGGGAGGCAGAGGCAGGCAGATCTGAGTTCAAGGCCAGCCTGGCCTACAGAGTGAGTTCTAGGACAGCCAGGGCTACACAGAGAAACCCTGTCTGGAAAAACATTTGTGGTGGCTATGATGGTTGCCACGGGGCCTGTATAGGCAAGACAAACTGACGCAACAGGGTTGATGTCTAAGCATTTCCTGTTTTTAATGTTGTGTCCCCTAGCTTATATACAGAACCAAATTGGTGTTTTCACATGAGGCTACGTGGGCCAATCACATTAAAAGTCATCCTATAATATATATCACATAGCACAAACTTGGTAACATGGTGATCATGCACTGATCACGAGCACAGAAGTCTTGCTCACCCAATCAGCTATACCCACGATCCAGCTTCAGTTCCTCCCCGGCATCTTCCAGCCTGCGCCATCTTAGATATCTCCCACAAGTTACTTTCATTTTCCCAGCCACAAGGCATTTCTTATAGGTCTTCATTTCCCAGGTCCCCACAGATGGTTGGCACAGCTATGAGTCTTAGCTCTCAGGAGGCAGAGGTAGGAAGATGTTGGGTCTGACACCAGGGAGCAGGCTACACAGCAAGACTGTCCTAGTTAGCCTTTTTCTGCTGTGATAAACACCATGACCAAAAGTAACTTGGGGACAAAGTGGCTTATTTGGCTTCCACCATGTAACGGTACCTCATGGAGGGAAGTCAGGGCAAGAACTCAAGGTAGGGACCCGGAGGTAAGGACTGAAATGAGAACTGCGGCTTGCCCCTCATGGCTTCCTCAATCTGCCTTCTTACACAACCCAGAGCACCTGCCCAGAACCGGCACCACCTACAGTAGGCTGGGCCCAACAGCCTTGCCTACAGGCCAGTCTGCTGGCAGCAGTTCTCCACCTGAGAGTCTCAAGCCCTTTGGGGGTCAAACAACCTTTTCACAAGGGTCACATAAGACCATCAGAAAACACAGATATTTACATTACAATCCATAACAGTAGCAAAATTACAGTTACAAAGTAACAATGTAGATAATTCTATGGTTGGTGGTCACCACAACATGAGGAACTGTATTAAATGGTCACAGTATCAGGAAGGTTGAGAACCACTGTGCTAGAGGCATTCTCTCAATTGAGGTCTCCTCTTCCTAAATGACTGGAACATGTGTCAAGTAGACAAAAAACTGAACAGCACAAAGACCCTGTCCAGATACTCTATAATTTAAGATAACCACCTGAAATCAAATGTAACTAATAAGTAAATGGTGAAAAGCACAAAGTAACTATAAATTAGAATGCTGCCATGAGTAGCTAGCCTAAGTAGCTTCCATAATCTAGCACCTGGAAAGCTGAGGAAGAACATTGATATTGAATGCTGACTGGAATCCACTGCAAGTTTCAGACCAGCCTAAGTTATAGAAATTTTTTTCTCAAAAAAACACAAAGTAAGTGCCGGGTATGGTGGTACTCGCCTTTAATCCCAGCACTTGGGAGGCAGAGGCAGGTGGATCTCTGTGAGTTCGAGGCCAGCCTGGTCTACAAAGCGAGTCAAGGACAGCCAGAGATACACAGAGAAACCCTGTCTCGAAAAACCAAAAAAAGTGGCGCAGGCCTTTAATCCCAGCACTCGGGAGGCAGAGGCAGGTGGATCTCTGTGAGTTCGAGGCCAACCTGGTCTACAAAGAGAGTCCAGGACAGTCAAGGATATACAGAGAAAACCTATCTTGAAAAACAAAACAACAAAAAAAGAAAAACCAAAAAAAAGTAAATACTAATAACGCTAATATACTTAGTCTTCAAAAGGCAGAGAGAGACCTTTGAACATCCATAAGAGGTAGCAAATGACTCACAAGATGGTAGAATGAAGTGGAATCATTTTAGGATTTTTTTTACAGCAAAACAGAGTAAACTGTGGATACAGTTTATTGAGTATTTCAAAACAACCAACAGAGGGTGGGGTGCTCAGTAGTACAGTGCTTGCCTAGCATGCCTGAAGCCTTGGCCAGGGGATTTTGGTTAATCCAAATACTAAGAAATGGTAAAGGTTTGAACTAATGAATAAGCCAGTTGTCCTGACCTGTGTTGTATAGGCATCCTGAAATGTTGCAATGCCATACTGTACTCCACCAAGAGTTCCCTCCCCAGAAATTCACGATGAAAGGGGAGAAGAGATTTAAAACTGCCCTCTGATCTCTGATCTCACAGATGCTCATGGCATATGCATGACCACACCCACCCACCCACAAATTAGTAAATAAATGTACATTAAAAATAAATAAATAAGGGCTGAGCAATCCCAGCATTGGGAAGGCAGAGGCAGGTGGATCTCTGTGAGTTCGAGGCCAGCCTGGTCTACAAAACAAGTTCCAGAAACAGCCAAGACTATACAGAGAAACCTTGTCTCAAAACAAACAAACAAATAAATAAAAATAAGGGGTGGGGATGTAGCTCATTGATAGAGCAGTACTCTAGCATGTAAGAAGCCCTGGTTCAATTCCCAGTCTCAGTAATGCATTAGATAAACAAATAAATACAACTGCATCAGTAGTTACATTAAATTTTTGGTGGGTGATAGGATTAATAACCAGGGTGTATTTTTATTATAAAACACTATAAACCAATGGGAGAAAAATCATCCAAAGGAACAGGAAAGGACATGAAGAGAAGCTTATAGAGTGAGAAAACTAGTGTTAGTGCTGCGAAATGTAAAATTAAAAAAAATTAAAAGACTTCTTTAATGAGGGCAACATAAATATAATTGTAAGCAAGGAGCTGTATTTCTCATTCAACTTTCTGACAAACTTTCCAAGTCCCTTATCAGTAAACGTTGGCCAGGACGTTCCTCCATGAAAACAGGAAGTCATGCATTGTTGAGTGGTAGGTTATGTGGGCACCATCTCTGGTGAACAGTTTGAAGTGTGGGAGAGTTGAAGGTACTCCTGCCACCCACTGGTCTACATCTATGGAACAGCACAATGAGTCATGGATGTCTATGATGTGTATGTATGTGGCATTCCGGAAGCGGGTTTGCTTTCATTCCCCGCAAAGATTAATGAAATACTATATAGTAGTTAAAAAGAATGGCCCAGCTAGACAGACTTGTTTACAAATGCTGTATCTCAAAATAACAACAGGATGTTGGCTGAATAAATACCATTTACATAAAATTTCAAGAACACGAAAGCCAGTAGTGTGCACTGTTTATGTATGCACACGTGACAGGCAATTTCATAGACATACTTGGGAGAGGGGGAGGACAACACATAACACTCTCCGTTTTTACTGAGAACTGCATATTGCCCGGTAGCCTTCTACGACCAGCTCCAACCCAAACATCCCCTGGGTTCCATGAAGAGAAAAAAAGTATTCTGCTTTTTCCTCTCGGTTCCAGCTGGGGTTCATTCATCCCTAACTGTAACCAGGGCACCTTCTCATACTTTTTCTTTTTTCACTCCGTTCCCAGATCTTGCCAGCTGCTCCGCATTCAGTAAACACTCGTTTCAGTGAACCTGTCCAGGAAAGAGGGTCGTCTCATATGGTTGGAAAGAGAACGGTGTACACCGGGGGCGAAGCAGCAACTTGGGGTCAGCGAGCCAATCCACGCCCGGCCTCAGTTTCCTCCTAAGCAGCCCGTCTAGCCCCTTCCAGATCGTGCCCTCAAGGATTCCAGGAATTCTGTCCTTTCTAGCCGAAAACAACACTGAGGCTTTTCACAAAGCACTCCCACCCCCACCCCTCGCTCCCCTTGGATCCACAGCCCGCGTCCCTGGAACCCGGGCTGCACCGCGCTGGTCACATGAACTCCGGCTTTCTCTGGTGTGACGGCTCTCTCCGATCCCTTTGTGAGCGCAGGTTTTGAAAGCCAACGACCGGGTTCTGGGTTTGAGCCGCGCAGGCGGCCGCGGGCGGAAGGCTGTCGGAACCCATCGGCCCGCCTCCAGACCCAGCGCGCCGTGCGGGTCGCGCGCCCCGGATTCCGCTCCGCCGCCTCCGCCCGCCGCGGCCTGGCCCGAGGGCGCCGGGCCGCCAGGACGCCAGGTGAGCCGCGAGGGCCTGGGAGCCGCGACGGGCTCAGGGCGTGTCCGGCGCCGCGGCGGCCCGCGCCTCACTGTTCGCTCCTACCGGCTGTAGATGGAGCTGTCTGGGTTCCGGCCGCCTCCGACGAGCCCCCGAGCGCTCCTCTTGAAACGCCTGAGAGGGACATGCCTCCCAGGATGCAGTTTGTAGCAACATGGCAGCTGCGGTGCAGCTCCCCTACTGAAGAGGCGCCGGGACGGCCGCGCAGCTCGCCGCCGGGGCCCGGGCCGCAGCTGGGGTCGCAGCGTCGGCCGCTCGGGGCGGGCGAGCGCGCCGGGGGCGGCCGCGGAGC
>CAJQZJ010033923.1:1091137-1105623 GCA_907164525.1 Lophiomys imhausi
ACACAAGTGATCACACCTGCATATACCCTCCCCCCACACACAAACACACAAGTGAGCACACCTGTATACGAACACGCAAATAAAAGACAGAAAGGTTTAAATGTTAAATACACTATTGGACAGAAACTTTTGATTTGGGTGCCAGTGATGTCTCAGCAGTTAAGACCACTTGCTGCTCTTGCAGAGGACCTCATTTTGGTCCCCAGCACCCACATGGCAATTATCTGTAACTCCAGTATACTCTTCTGGCCTCTATGGGTATTAGGCACACATGTACTGCACATACAGACATGCAGGCAAACACTCATACACATAACATAAAAATAGATAAATATGAGGTTGGAGAGAGAGTTCGGCTTTTAAAAGCATAGGCTGGAGCTGGGCGGTGGTGGCGCACGCCTTTAATCCCAGCACTTGGGAGGCAGAGGCAGGCGGATCTTTGAGAGTTCGAGGCCAGCCTGGTCTACAAAGCGAGTCCAGGACAGCCAGAGCTGTTAAACAGAGAAACCCTGTCTCGAAAAACCAAAAAAAAATAAAAAATAAAAAAATAAAAGCATAGGCTGTTCTTCTAGAGGACCTACCTATGTTTGGTTCCCAGCACCCACCTGGTAGCTCACAACCATTTGTAACTTCAGTTCCAAAGGATCTGATGCCCTCTTGCCTCTGTAAGTACTGTACACATGGTGAACAGACATACATGTAGGCAAAATATCTGTAGACAAAATCTCAAAAAATTTAAATAAAAAATATTTTTATAAAAAACAAACTTTCATGCTAGAATAGGTAATTTTAGACATACATTGTCATAGGTTAACATTACTTTTTTTTTTTTTTTAATCAAGATTTTCTTTCTTTTTTTTTTTTTTTTAAAGATTTATTTATTATGTATGCAGTGTTCTGTCTGCAGGTATATCTGCAGGCCAGAAGAGGGCACCAGATTTCATTATGGATGGTTGTGAGCCACCATGTGGTTGCTGGGAATTGAACTCATGACCTCTGGAAGAGCAGCCAGTGCTCTTAACCGCTGAGCCATCTCTCCAGCCCCAACATTACTCTTTTAAAAAAATTTTAAATACATACACAATTAGGAAAACTCAATTTACAATAACATAATAAAGAGCAACCACTATACCACCCACAAAGGAAGCCACCAGTCCTCCCTTTAGAGTCTGTCCTTGCTCATTTTCTGTACACATGTAAACATGCACAGTGTATGCCCTGTTATACATACAGGGTGGAATTTGCACAAATGTGACCATTCACTTACAGTACCTCATATTAGACCAGGGGACCTTTCTTTATCAGTACCTGTAGACCACAGTCCTTGGAAAGAGAATGCAGTATCCAGGTGAACTTTGGCCTTTTTTTTTTTTTTAATTTTATGTGTATGAGTGTTTTGCCTGCATGTTAACATGTGTACCACACACATGCCTAGTGCCCATGGAGACCTGAAGAGGGTGTTGAGTCCCCTGAAACTGGAGTTATAGGTATTTGTGAGCCACTGTGTGGGTGCTGGGAACCTAACCAAGGTTGTCTACAAGAACAACAAGTGCTCTTAACCCCTGAGCTTTCTCTCTGGCCCCCTGAACGGAACTGCTGCTGAGCCATGGTGCTTCTGTCTCTGACACTGTGGAGTGGTAAACAGCCCTGTATATCTGTGCAGTGACCCTGTGCTGGACAGTAAAGATGGGAAGTGGGTTGTTGAGCAGAGGATGCATTCCATGGAGCCTCCTAGACAGCTGAGCCAGTGTCTTGACTGCAAGAGTACATGAGAATACCTTTTCTCCACACCCTGATTTATTATGTTTTAATATCTTTGTGTTTTCTGGGACAAAATTGTGTAACCTAGAATGGCCTCAGATGTGCTGACCTTGACCTCCTGAGCCTTCTACATCCCAAGTACTTTTTGTTGTTGTTGTTTTTCATTTTTTGATCTTTTTGAGACAGAGTTCCTCAGTGTAGCACTGGCTATCCTTTAACTCACCCTGTAGACCAGGCTGGCCTTGAACTCACAGAGATCTACCTATCTCTGCTTCCCCAAGGTTGAGGTTAACGGTGTGTGCCACCACATCTGGCCTCTTTTTTGTTTTTTGGAACAGGATCTCAGTCTATGGCCCAAGCTGCCATTGGACTCACAGCGGTTCTGTCTCCACCTCCCAAGCCTGATATTACAGGCATGAGCCATTATGCTTGGCAACCTTTTCTTGTATGAGGAACTCTATCAGTATTTTGTTTTATGAATTTTATACTTTATCAGGATTAAGTTTTTACTTCATACAATTTCAACTTTGTCATGAAGCTCCTGGGCAAGCTTCAGTGCCTGCAGACTGAAACACACACACACACACATCTAATGGGCCCCAGAGAAAAAGGCTGAGTACTTGCCCATTTCTTTTCCAGCATTGCTAGTCCCCCACCAGAGGGCCTCTTCTGGGTCACACCCCAACAGGTGATACCTTTACAGCACACAATGCTACCTCATACCACACAAAATTTTCTTTCCTTCTTCCTGCCCAGACTATGCAATATCCAAACCAGACCTCATGTCACAGATGGAGCGTGGAGAGAGGCCACCCATGCAAGAGCAAGAGGACTCTGAGGAGGGTGAAACACCCACAGATCCCAGTGCTGGTGAGTGGCAGATGGGTGACCCAGGGCCCCACATCCTGAGTCTTTCAGTATTTAGGTGGCTCCAGTATGGAATCCAGAGAGAACCTGAACAGCTGGTACGGTAGCAAGCTGTGCAAGGATACCTGCAGGTAGACCGCCCTCTTGGGTCTTCTGTGATCACCAGTAACCCAGATAGCTGATAAGTGGAAATGCATAGAATTCATTGTCTTGTGGATTTTTTTTTTTTTTTTTTAGGTTTTTTGATACAGGGTTTCTCTGTGTATCCTTGACTGTTCTGGACTCACTTTGTAGACCATGCTGGCCTTGAACTCACAGAGATCCGCCTGCCTCTGCCTCCCGAGTGCTGGGATTAAAGGTGTGCACCACCACACCAGGCAGATTTTTTTTTTTTTTACATGACCCATTTTTATCCTTTTTGCAGGAAGAAACACAGAGAATGCATTCTTGTGTTATGCTCATACATCCTAGATTTCCTATTATGCTCATACATCCTAGATTTCCTATAGAAGGGCCATGTCCCTGCAGAATAGAGGACAGGCATGGACTTGACTAGAAACTCCCTGCAGGACTGGACTCCAGCAGTCCTGGTAAGGCAGTTAGATGGGGTCAGCAGATAGTTCTCATGGCCCAGGTGTGCACGGTATTGAGTACCTGCATTAGAATCTCAGGGTGGGAGCTAGCTAGTACTGAGATCTAATGTAAGGGTCTGCCGTGGAGATTGATATGTCACAATGACTGGGTAACCTCTTCAGAGTGGACAGTGTAGTATGTGCGGGTTGGAGCCTGCACACATTCACTGAATGCTATCTTGGTGCATCAGTTTTGTAGACTCTGCTCGGGGATTTTCCTTTGGACTTGTATCACTTGCCCCAGAGATCTTCAATAGAAACATGCCAGCCGGGCGGTGGTGGCGCACGCCTTTAATCCCAGCACTTGGGAGGCAGAGGCAGGCGGATCTTTGTGAGTTCGAGGCCAGCCTGGTCTACAAAGCGAGTCCAGGACAGCCAGAGATATTCAGAGAAACCCTGTCTCGAAAAACCAAAAACAAAACAAAAAAAAAAAAAAAAAGAAACATGCCTTTGTCTTTGGTGGCTGTATATAGCAATCAGGAATAATAGGTCATCATTAGGGATCCTATGGATTGCAGATAGGAGATGATCCTGCTGGAGGACTCAGTTGGGGAACCAACAGACAGACTTTGTTATGATCTAATGTCATTGATTCGACGGCTGCATTAGGTCAGATACAACCCAAGACAGGAAGGTTTGTTTGGGCTCACAGTTTCAAAGGGGTTAGTCCATGGATGCCTCTCCCATGTACTTCAAGCCAAACATCAGCTGGAGGGGTGAGGCTTACTCCAATTCAATACCACAGATAAAAAAAGAAGAATTTGAAAGTAAATAAGGTTGAGGAGTTGGTCTAGGGCTACATTTTGGTTGGAGGAAACTCTGTCCCTTAGAAGTTTGAGCAGCCACATCTGAAAATAAGAACTGGGTGGGAATAAAGAGATTCAGCATGGAAGAACTCAGAAGCAGAGAGGCTTATAGTGAGACTTGTAGAGATACTTCACAGCCAGAACCCTGAAATGCAGCTGCTGCTCCAGCTGGTTTTGAGGTCCAGGGTCTGTGCCCGTATCCAACTCTTTCCCTGACTACTTTTCTCATCTGCATTACAGATGGGCCTCCCATATCCCACTGAGTAGGATTCAAAGTAAAAAGCAAATGACCAAGCCTGCTTTGCCCTGAGCTACGTCTGGCATACATGCCCATGCCCTGAGCTTCTGCAGAGGCAGTGCATTCACGGAGACATCCTCATATGGGGAACTGTGTCACTTGTTGCTTTTCTCCTTCCCAGACCTTGGAGCTGACATCAGTTGGCAGGGCAGGTAACATGGGACCACTGCACCATAGAGTATTTAACTAACCAACTGCTACCTGAGAAACTGTAGGTATCCACTACAGTTTCTCTACATACCTGGAATAATCTGTCCCTAGCAAGAAGGTGGCAGAGGCGACCCTGAACCAGATCTGAGGGTGTGATACCAAGTAGGGGCATCTAGAAAACAGAACTTTTCTAGTTCCACATATATCAAGAATGACAATTCTATGAACTGCCTCAGTAAGTTCATTGAGTGCTCTGAGTCCCTAACAAATCCAAAGAGAATTCAGATATTAACACTTGGCTGAAAATAATCAGAGTAGTTGTGTCCTCATCATCCATCTGTGTGTCTATCATTTTGTTCCCATCCCCTATGTACTCAAACCCTGTAAGAGCAAACCAAGCCAGAAGGCATGTTAATACATTTGACCTAATAATGTCCTTTGAGAGACTGTAACATTGAATATAAATAAATATAGTTTAAAACATAGTGCATATATATCATATTAGAACATGGTACAGTCTGTTGCCTCTGACTCACATTATGAAAAGTGTTTATACTATAAGATTCACTTGTTTATTATTTAGTTCATCAGGTGTTTTTTATATCAGGTACTCTGTCCATACCTGAGTACCCAAGAGTTTCTTGCTCTCACTTAGGCTTATACACTCAAGTGCAGAAGACCAGTGTTGCCTACCAACCACATCCACACTCTATGAAAGCAGACAGATGTACACATATATAAAATAAGTGTTAAACATAAAGCAGAGAAGCCAGGCACCTTCTATCATGACAAGAAGCACTCAAATTGCAAGAAAAAGCACAGAAGACTCTGCTGAACTTGAGAGGTCAGGAAGGCATCATACAGACTGGCAACAGGTGAGGGTGTTTGCTGCCAAACCAAGCGTCTGGGCTCAATCCCCAGGATGCACATGATAGAAGGAGAGAACCAACTCTGACAAGTCCTCTGGCCTCCACATACATACTGTGATATGCTTACACACATGAGCTCACAGACATACACAACACACAAATACAGTAAAAACACTTAATAAAGACAAATCTTGGAACATGGAAATTGTAGTAGAGACCTAATAACAAATAGGTTCCTCGGTCACAGGAGAACTAACTGAAGGAGACACTGGTGAGTAGTGGGTGGCAGCGCCTGGAGGTGTGGGAGCAGTTGCTGTTTGCAGGGTGCGCATTGCTGACGCCCAAGAAAACTTAGTGACTGTGATGGGAGTAAGGGTGG
Organism: Lophiomys imhausi; assembly: GCA_907164525.1. Classification (NCBI taxonomy): domain Eukaryota; kingdom Metazoa; phylum Chordata; class Mammalia; order Rodentia; family Muridae; genus Lophiomys; species Lophiomys imhausi. Next base: position 1,096,900 of record CAJQZJ010033923.1, read on the forward strand.
AGGGTGCGAAGGATGATTTCCTAGCCTCTGGCTCAAGTAAGGGAAGATGATAGACTTGAGGCCCAGATGGGGAGAAACTGTAAGAATTCACTTTTGAACTCATGTGGGTTGAGATCCCAGTGAGACACCAAGGAGAAGGTTGCTATGTAGAGCCTGGAGTTTAGAAGCAGAGGTTGTTATTGGGACATTTGGACATCAGGCGTCGATGGCACAGACAGGATCAGATTGGCCTGTAAAGTACTATTTGCAAGAAGCAGCCATATTGCAACAAAACAATTGGCATTGGGACATTCGGACATTAGGAGTTGATGGTGTAGACAGGATTAGACCTGCCTGCAAAGTGCAAGCTGTATTGCAGGACCCTGACTCGTGGGAGATTTGGGGATCTGGAATCTGTTGATCAGAAGGAACCCAAGTCTTGTTTTATCTTAATTAAAATTTTTATGTACATGTGTGTAGTGTATGTGCATGTGTGTATGTGCAAGGGTGCAAGTTCCTGTGTCTGACATCAGGGGTCTTTCTCAGTTGCTCTCTGCCTCATCTGTTGAGTCAGGGTCTCTCAGTTGAATGCAGAGCTTGATGATATGGCTAGTCCAGGTATCCCTGTCACCACCTTCCTTATGCTGAGATTATAAGTGGGCCGCTATACCCAACCAGTATTTGCATAGGTTCTGGGAATGGTTGCTTACATAGCAAACACTTAAACACTGAGCCATCTCCGTAGCCCACATTTTTAAATTTTTATTTATTTTACTTTGAGTATTTTGCTCGAATGTAAGTCTGTCCACCACATGCATGCCTGGTATCCATGGAGATCAGAAAAGGGCATTAGATTCTCTGGAACTAGAGTTTGAGACACCGTGGGGTGCTGGGAATTGAATCCAAGACCTCTGCTTACTTTTTTGTTTGTTTGTTTGTTTTCTTTTCTTTTGTTTGAAACAAGGTCTCTCTATATAGTCTGGGCTGCCCTGGAGCTTGCTGTATATACCAGGCTAGCCTCAAACTCAGAGATCTTACTGCTACTGCCTCCAACAAATAAAAGAGAAAGGAAAGTAAGAGGTGGGAGAGAGAACTGAAGACAAATTGGGAAACTGTGAAAGATCCTGGGTATACTTGAAGGGTCTAGAATTTTTATAAGTAGGTGAAACTAAGTAAATTCCACATATGTGTGAGTGCTTTGGAAAGAGAATTACACAGCCAAGGGGACTGAGAAGAATTTGGAGCTGAGTGCATGGCCCTTAACGGTGAGCAAAGCAAAAGTAAAAATGACCACCTCTAGGGAAAGCCCTACAGCCGTGATCTGCGTGCTACACGGCTCCATGTCGGGTTCACTGAAACCATGAGGAAGTTGGTGGCTGGTGAGGAGTTTGGAGGGATGGTCCTGTCTAATAACTCAAGGAGTGGCCCTACAGGTATGTTTCTGGAGTCAGGAGGTGAGAAACATGAATCTTTGGAATCCCTGACTAGAGTGAATTTGAGGCCAGCTTGGGCTACCTGAGACTCTATGTAAGGAAAAGGCAGGTTGGGATGGGATGATAAGAGTCAAATCTTAAGAGTCACCTTTTGAATTCCTTCCAGTTTTTTACATATGTGCGTGCACATATGTTGTAAATTATAATGTATGCATTCTACTGTAAAACAAGTTCAAATAATACAGAAGCATATCACTTGGCAGCTTCGGTGGAGCTGCTCACACCTTCAGTCCCAAAGGTCAGAATGCAGAGGCGGGGAGGAGTAGCTGACATCTTTATGTGTCGAAATGTTTACATCTAGATTGCTCTTAATAGCAGATTATAGAGTTCATAATCTATCTGCATACTCTCCTTTTTAACATTTAAACGGCACATGAGTTTTAGTATATCAGTGAAGATCTTTATAGTAGATCTCAGCAACAGTCTAAAACTTAGAAATGGATTTTCTAGATCAAAGGATATACCCACATAAACATTTACTAAATATTAGCAAATGCCCTTCAGCTACTACCCCAGTCTGTCTGCCTTCATCTAAGTGTGAAGGTAATGCCATACACCCTGGCCAATAATCGTTTTTTAGCTTTGTGTGACTTGCAGGAGCTATGGGTATAAACCAGTAGTTCTCAGCCTTCCTAATCCTATCACCTTTTGTTGCTACTTCATAACTAATTTTGCTACTGTTATGAGTCTTAATGTAAATATTGGATATGCAGGATATCTGATATGCGATCCCTGTGAAGGGGTCATTTAACTACAAAGGGATCTCAATCCACGAGCTGGTATAAGCAGAAGAGTGGTGTGCATACAGTCTCACCTTTGTGTCTGATCCTGTTAACTGTCTTTTACTCTTCCATTTCTTCTTTGAGATTATTTCTTCCCATTGTTGATTTCTAAAAATTTTGGTTGTTGGTGACAGCATCTCATCTGTCCCTAGGCTGCCCTTGAACTCCTGATCTTACTGGCTGCACCTCCCCCAAGTGCTACTATGCTAGGCTCTAAAGACTATGCTGGGCATGGGGGCTCTTTGAATATCAGTGACATGCTAGGCATGGTGGTGTACACCTATCCCAGCAGTGGAAGGCTGAGGCAGACAGATCTCTGAGTTCCAGGCTGGACTATATAGTGAGACCTCTCTCTCAAAAAACAAACAAAACCAAAGGTATTATTAGCTCTTGTCTGTCATCCATGAAAATACTTCCCAGCCGGGTGGTGGTGGCGCATGCCTTTAATCCCAGCACTCGGGAGGCAGAGGCAGGCGGATCTTTGTGAGTTCGAGGCCAGCCTGGTCTACAAAGCAAGTCCAGGACAGCCAGAGATATTCAGAGAAACCCTGTCTCGAAAAAAACCAAAAAAAAAAAAATACTTCCCTAATTTTGAGAGTACTTTTGTATATAGCATTTATATTTGTGTTGGTATATCCATTTTAAATGTTTATGTATTGAGATTAATCAGTCATTTTCTTTATGGTGTCCGGGTTTCACATCTACTATAGAAACACTGTGCCATTTTACTCAGCAAATACTATCAACACAGGACTTAGACCTGTGGGCTTCCTAAAAACTGATAAAAGCTCATTAGGAAGATGAAGGAGTTAGACCCAAAGTTCAAGGCCAAGCTAGGCAACTTAGTGAGTGGCTATCTCAAAAGTAAAATAAGGAGCAGGGTATAGTTGGGCACATAATCACAGACCTGGGAAACGGCTCCAGAGAGATCCTGCTCAAAATAAAAAGAGTGCTGGGGTTACAGCTCATTAGCCAAACACAAAAGACTCTAGATTTAATCCTCCCTGCAAAAATTAAAAACAAACCCTGAAAATATTTGAAACTTAAACAATTTTTTTACCCTAGAGAACCAAAAAAAAAAAAAAAACCCAAAAAACTAAACATAAAGAATTGTTTGGGTTTTGTTTTGTTTTGTTTTGTTTTTTTTTTTGGGTTTTTGGAGACAGGGTTTCTCTGTGTATCCTTGACTGTCCTGGACTCACTCTGTAGACCACTGGCCTTGAACTCAGAGAGATCTTCCTGCCTCTGCCTCCCAAGTGCTGGGATTAAAGGCGTGAACTACCACGCCCAGCAATTACAGATAGCTGTGAACTGCCATGTGGGTGCTGGGATTTGAACTCCGGTCCTTTGGAAGAGCAGCCAGTGCTTACTACTGAGCCATCTCTCCAGCCCCAAGAATTCTTTATTTTAACTAAATTTCTCCAAATATAATACTGCATAAGCTCCATTGACAAGTAACTCTATATACTCAAAATCAGTTTGTAGGATAGTTTTCCCATTTCATAACAGTTCTACAAAAAGTGATACAGAGATTAGACATGGGTCACAGTCAGGTGCTGTGGAGCATGCTGGTCGTCCCAGCATTGACACAGAGGCAGAGAGTCCCCACAAAAGGTCCCTGCCCAGGTCCACACAGCTAGACTCAGCCAGGGCACAGCCTCACAGATTAAGTGAATTTCTTGTAACCAAATAAAAACAAGCTACAAAAAAACACTTCCAAAATGACTTTCAGGAACCAGAATATGGCTCAGTGGACAAGAGTACTGACAACTTGACCTTGAGCCTACATGTGATGTAAGGAGAGAACCCAGTTCTAAGGGCTGTCCTCTGATCTCCTGTGCACTGTGGCACATGTGTGTGGTCAAGAGCATGTACACACAGCTGTAATAAAACAACAAAATAGCCGGGCAGTGGTGGCTCACACCTTTAATCCCAGCACTTGGGAGGCAGAGGCAGGCAGATCTCTGAGTTTGAGGCCAGCCTGGTCTACAAAGTGAAGCCAGGACAGCCAGACCTGTTACACAGAGAAACCCTGTCTCAAAAAAACAACAACAACAAAATATTGGGATGGCAGTACAGACCTGTGATTCTGTGCCAAGAGAAGCCGAAGTTCAGGGTGGCAGCGTGGGCTACATAGCAAATAAAACTTAACAGCAAAAACTTATAGTTGATGTGGATCTGGAGCATTTAGTGGTTTGTTTGACTAGACAGCTCCCCACTCAGAGCTGAAAAGTTTATATACCCAGGCTTTTTCTAGACCTGGTGTGATTTCAGTATGCACATTTAAAAGTATATGTCTCAGATGTAAATGGTGAAGTGAGGTCTGGGAGCACCGCTGTGGGAGATACGTCTGCTTCCGTGATACCCCAGTGTCCATCCCAAGGACCACAAGAAATGAGAGACCATCCCCTGCCTTTCCAGAGCCTTCTGGGTCACCACCCAGATAGTCCAGACTGGTAGAAGACATGCCCAAAAGGACATTGCTCTTGGACCTGTATGGTAGTCCTATTGTAAGTTAGGTTTTTTGCAATATTTTGCATTCAACAAAATTAAAAGAACATAGTTAAGTTGTGGCCAGCTAATGCGCCATTAAGAACAATTCTTGATGATATGTTAACATGGTTTTTGTAGCATGTAATTCAGGGTAAATTCAAAGAATCAAGTTGACGTTTCCTAACTGCACACCTTCCAGCCTACCCACATACTGCTGTCAATGAGGTTCCCCATTACCTGCATTTTTAAAAATTGAAAAACAGAATAGACCTGATTCTGATGTATCTGATTATACATTAAGAATATGTGTTCATTCTCTAGTAAATGAACTAATTGAGAAAAATTCCTACTTATCTTTGTAAGAGATTTATTTCCAAAGATTTTTGTTTTCAATGTTGGATAACTTGTTTATTGGTCTGCATAATTGTCACTAAGGATAACGTAAGCCAGGAGGAAATGAACGTGTATAACCTTGGATTATTAGAAACGAACGCAAGATTATCTTTCAGTATACAGGAGCATTTTTGTGGCAGATGAGGTGATTAGCAAAGCAGAAGGCATTAAAGTGCATTCTGTTAGGATAACAGTCCATGGGCAAAGTGGGATAGAATCAGGCTCAAGGTGAGGAGGAATGCAGGAAAGATCGAAGAAGGCTTAGCGGTCTACTTTTTAAACAAATACTGATGTATTTAAAACTGTTAGAGTTTTTAGATTCCATTGTTGACATTAAGGAATGAGGGAAAAGTTTATTTCTATCTCAATATTTACTCCAGAAATTATAATTTTTGTTGTAACTCTTTTTAAGTAGTCTCACTATATCCCAGGCTGGCCTCAAGCTTGTGAGAACCCTCCTGCCCCAGCATCCTAAGTGCTAGGATTATAGTGATGACCCAGGTTGCCTATGTATTTATTCAAAAAGGTACAAAGAGACCATAGTTTTGAAAATTTATTTTAGAGAATAGACCAGTAAAGTACTTTTAGGAATTTATGCAGTTAGGGAAGTCATGCTTCTTGGGGGCGTGTAATGATTTCATGTAGGCTTGAAGACATGGTAAAGAGATGCAGCTCATGAGGACTGGAGGAGGAAAACAGTCGCAACACTAAAGCAAACGAGAGTAGACGGAGGTTAAGGAGGGAGGAGAGATGGGAGCAGGGGGAGGTTTTTTAATCTGTTTTGTGTTGCTCTAATGAACTACTCCAAAATTGGTAATTCATACAGAAAATAATTGTGTTGTACATTGTGGTATGCCCCTATAATCCCAAATTACTTGGGAAGTAGAGGTGGGGAAGATCAGAATTCAGCGTCATCCTTGGCTACATAGCAAATTCGAGGTCAGCTTAGGCTTTACCCCGAATTCCAGACCAGCCTGAGCTGAAGACCCTGAAGCTAGGGGAAAACCAAGTTTGTTTAGCTTACAGCTTTGGCTTCCAAGAGCTTGTAGCCAGCACCTCGTCACTCCTAGAAGTACTTCTGGCTGCTTCATAGCATGGCAGATGGCATCCTGATGGTGAGAGGAAGAAAAACGCACGACTCTAAGTCAGCATCACTGCCATCCCAAGAGCTCTGCCCCCCACCCCAGTCCCATTACATACACCAAACTCACACATGTGAACCTTTAGAAGATACTCAAAACATACTGGACCACCAGGACTGGTAGTTTGAGAGGCTGAGGTCACAAATATAAGACCTGACTGGACTGGAGTAAGTTCAAAGACATCATGGAAAATATAACAGGAGCCTCTCTGAAAAGTGAAAACTAGGAGCTTAAGAGCACATGCAGCCAAGGATGACCTTGTCCTCTTTATCCTCCTGCCTCCACCTCCCAAGCGCTAGAATGCATCACTAAGTTTATCTCTAGAAAAAAATTAAAACAAAGATGGGTACTACACACTACACAGGGTCATTCTAAAGGAGCTGTATATAAAGGAAGTTACATTCAAACGTCCTTATCCAAGAAATAAAATCAGCCAGGCATGTTGGCACATGCCTTTAATCATAGCACTTGGGAGGCAGAAGTAGGCAGATTTTTTAATTTTGTAGACCATCCTGGTCTACACAGTGATTTCTAGGCCAGCCAGGGCTACATAGTGAGACTTTGTTTCAAAAAAACAAAAACAAAGCAAACAAAAATAGAATCAAAGTCTAAATAAAAAGTTGCCACTTCTTACATTTGTTGAAGAAAATGAACATATATGAACATTGTAGATGTGGGGAAAGGGTTCTCTTCAGCAATGCAAGGATGAGCTGTCATAACTTTATTGAAAAGCAGTCTGGGGGCTGGAGAGATGGCTCAGCAGTTAAGAGCACTGGCTGTTCTTCCAAAGGTTCAAATCCCAGCACCCACATGGCAGTTCACAGCTGTCTGTAATGGCCGAGTGTGATGGCCCACACCCTTAATCCCAGCACTGGGGAGGCAGAGGCAGGCAAATCTCTGTGAGTTCAAGGCCAGCCTGATCTACAGAGTGAGTTCCAGGACAGCCAGGGCTGTTACACAGAGAAACCCTGTCTCGAAAAACCTAAAAAAAAAAAAAAAAAGTATGCTATTCTCCCATTTGCGTAGAATGATGCTGTATCTAGAAAGCCCATATAAAGTTGATAGATAGACCTGTGCAAGAAAACACAAATGTTACAGCCGTGTACCTACTGAAAACAGACAAAGCCCATATACCCCTCTCACAGCCATACATATGCTGGAAAGTTATGTGAACCAAGAGAAGGGCCTTTTGGAAGTCAGCCTCTCAGAAATGGTCCAGAGTGAGTAAGGACACAGCTCACCTTTTTATGGTCTTTGGTGCATGAGTGACCAGCAAAAGGGAAACTGGGTTTTGACAGCCTGACTTGGAAAGTGGAATAATTTTTTAAACAATTTTGGATTTATAGAGAATAAAGTTTTAATCTATTGTAACTTGATTCCAATTTGTGTTAGCATTTCAAGACTACAGTGTGTCCAGAAAGTTCTTTTAGCTCACCATTTACTCTATTGTATTTTTTAGGGTCTTTAAAAGAGACCAGTTGGAATGTAAATGCTAGGACTGTAGAAACCTGGGGAGGTGGCATGACTACTCTGTATGTCCTCACCTTCCCTCAGCACATGATGGCATCGTGATTAAGATCGAGGTACAGACCAATGACGAGGGCTCAGAAGGTCTGGAGACACCAGAGCCACTGATGGGACAAGTGGAGGAACATGGCTTTCAGGACTCAGAGCTGGGTGACCCCTGTGGAGAGCAGCCAGACCTGGACATGCAGGAACAAGAGAATGTGCTAGAGGAGTCCACCGAAGGCTCCAGTGAGTTCAGCGAGCTCAAGCAGATGCTGGTGCAGCAGAGAAACTGCGCAGGTAAGTTCTGGGTGGGTGGGGCGCTAAGAACCCTGGGAAGTGGTCCTAATAAACTCAGAACTGATTAGAATCTCCCAGCCTGCGCACGCCTTTAATCCCAGCACTCGGGAGGCAGAGGCAGGCGGATCTCTGTGAGTTCGAGGCCAGCCTGGTCTACAAAGCAAGTCCAGGACAGCCAGGGCTGTTACACAGAGAAACCCTGTCTCGAAAAACCAAAAAATAAAGAATCTCCCAGCCTAAGAAAAGTTGTTCTGCTCAAGATTGGCAAGGCAGAGGAGTCAGAAACATGTCAGGTCATTCAGGTAGTGGCAGAGCTCTAGCTTCCTTCTCATTCATCTCAACTCGATTGTGATTTTGGAGTTTTGGAGTTTTCGTTTTGCCTTGTTTTGTTTGGGTGGTGGTGTCTGTTCACTAAGTAGCCCAAGCTAGCCTCCTGGATGCTGAGAATGAAAGAGTGTACCAACACCCTACACAAAAACCATGATTTAAAAGCAACTCTGGGCAGTCCTCATGAGCCACTACAAAGGTCTACTGGCTCTGCCTGTCATTCTGAGCCTCAACCTAGAAAGGGTTAATTTTTCCCTTTTACTTCCCTGTCCGTCTCCCCAACTCCACCCCCTTGGGCTCCTCCCCCTC
>CAJQZJ010033923.1:1105633-1141958 GCA_907164525.1 Lophiomys imhausi
CTTGGGCTCCTCCCCCTCCCATCCTGGCCAGAGCCTGAGTGTACTTTACTTTTACTTTCTTTTTTTTTTTTTAAGAGCTAATTTTTTTTTAAGATTTATTTATTTTATGTGTGGGTGCTTTATCTGCATGAACATCTGCAACCAGAAGAGGGCATCAGATCACAGTTGTGGGTGGTTGTGAGCCACCATGTAGTTGCTGGGAATTGAACTCATGACCTCTGGAAGAGCAGCCAGTGCTCTTAACCGCTGAGCCATCTCTCCAGCCCTACTTTTACTTTCTATAGAGCTCACCTCTTTGACCTCCATGCCAGCCTAACTCAAACAGCACGGCTTTTCCTTCAATGCTCCATCCTCCACTGAGCAGCTGCCTAGACTTACAGCTTGCCTGGCTTGGGGTTTTCCTAACAAAACAAAAGAAAAAAAGACTCCTTTGGTACACTGTAGTCACAATGCTTGTTAACTACAAAATCCCAATGTCCTCATTCTGCTCCCCATGAGTACAGTGTTGTAGCAGTGGGCATTCAGTACCAATCTTGGAACATATTTCATGACACCTTTTCTGGTGCCCAAGTTTTCACTGCTTGGTTGGATGTTTGTGGTTTGTTTGTTTATTCTGAGACTCAGAGTTTCCAGTTATAGCTTAGATTGGCCTCATTCTTGATCCTCCTGCTTCAGCCTCCCAAGTGCTGGGAGTACAAGCATGTACCCCGGCATCTGGCTATAATTGGTATATTTTCAATTAATTAAAATCTTGGGGCTGGAGAGATGGCTAAGAGCACTGACTGTTCTTCCAAAGGACACAGGTTCAAATCCCAGTACCCCGATATGGCAGTTCACAGCTGTCTGTAATTGCCAGGTATGGCGGTACAAACCTTTAATCCCAGCACTCAGGAGGCAGAGGCAGGCCGATCTCTGTGAGTTCAAGGCCAGCCTAGTCTACAGAATGAGTTCCAGGACAGCCAAGGTTACACAGAGAAACCTGTCTTGAAAAAAAAATTTTTCATAGCAACCTTAGTCAGGTGATCCAGATCTAATTCCTTACATTTAAATGAATGCACAGAGTCCAGGGTGATGACTCACTCAGCACACTATGTTACCTATTTTACACTGCAGTTAATAGGCTTTAGAGCAGTGGTTCTAACCTTCCTAATGCTGCAGCTCTTTAATACAGTTCCTCATTCATGTTAATGCTGATCCCAACCACAAAACTATTTTTGTTGCGACTTCATAACTAATTTTGACACTGTTATGAATCTTAATATAAATATCTGTGTTTTCTGAGGATCTTAGGTGAGCACTGTGAAAGGATAGGTGAATCCCCAAAGGGGTCTCAACCCACATGTTGAGAACCAATTCTTTAGAAGCACTACAGTGTGTGTGGCTGAGGAGTCACCAAAAAAATGAACCAGGCCAGGTGTGGTGGCGCACACCTTTAATCCCAGCACTCGGGAGGCAGAGGCAGGTGGGTCTCTGTGAGTTTGAGGCAAGCCTGGTCTACACAGAACAACCAGAGCTACAGAGAAGCCCTGTCTCCAAAAGAAAACAAACAGAAAACTGAACAAGACCTTGGTCAAGGCAAAGGCAGTGCCGGCTTCAGTTTTCCTATCAGTGAGTGTTAACCAAATTGCCTGTGACCTGTTACTTTGCTTGGAAACGTCATTTGACTTCTGGACTTGGACACCCCCGACTGTGAAATGTGACCATACTTGCTTGACTTGGTCCTCTTCCAAGTGCTAATACTCAGGTAAAGGGGACAGGTTAAATTGCTTTAGAAAATATTTAGTTAGAATTTTAAAAAAAGGACTGGAGCTATGGCTCAATGGTTAAGAGCATTCACTATTCTTGTAGAGGACAGAATTTAGTTCCCATGACCCATGTGAGGCAGCTCAAAATTGCCTGTAATTCTAGCTCCAAGGAGGTCTGATACCTCTATCCACTGTTGGCTCCTGCTCTCATACATACATACCCACACACAGATACACAATTGAAAGATAGTTTTTAAAGATCTGGTACACCAAATGGTCAGTCATGAAAACATACATACAAGTAATATTATACAGACTGAGAAGGTTATATTTAGGAATACACACACACACACTCATAACTAAAACAGATGCATTTAAACATGCATTTAAAAGAGAGGAAGGAGAGGTGTATGGAAGGTTGTAATTATAGTCTCACAAAAACAAGAAAACAAAAAAATTGAGCATAGTGGCACACACCTTTAATTCTAGCACTCATGAGGCAGAGACCGATGGAACTCTAGAGTTCAAGGCCAGCTAGGGCTGCATAGACCCTATCTCAAATAACAAACAAAAACCCAAAAACTCTCCAACTAACACTGGTTAGAAAATGCCAGGTGACTGATGACAAAGCACCTGGAGAAATTCATATGAGCCATGCTGCCTAGGTTCTCAGGGCCCCCTGTAGAACTCGGTGTTATTTAGGTCCCATAACGACAAGCCAGGCTTGGGGGAAAGGGGAGTCTTGTTGGGCATGCATGGTACTGCTCTCCAACCTGAAGGAAAGCTCAAGGCTGGTGTCTTAAAAGCACCTTGTTTCTGGCTGCACAATGAACCTGCATCTGCCATTCCCTGAGTTGCCACAGAAGACCAGAGCCTGAGTCCCAACAAAGAGACGCTCAGTTGGTGTTGAATGTCACTCACAGGTCTGGGTGACAAAGGAAGATAGAGACTGAGGAGGGAGGAATTGGTGGAGGTGGGTGAATAAAGGCATGATGAGGAAACAATCCCAGGTGGGCTCAGGAAGAGAGAACAGTGCAGAGGGAGAGGATGAAGAATGTTGTAGCCTGCAGTGCCATTGATACAGCTGCATACACTCAGCCCCAGGCGCACCAAAAGGAAAAGTGGAGCTTCTCTGGCTCACAAGCTTCAGTCCTTGAAAGTAACAAGCTCAGGCACCGTGTGATGGTTCTGGATCTTGGGGCTGGTTTTTTCCCACTGAGATCTAGTCCTCCAGCAGCTTCCCTTTATGACCACCAGGAAGCCAAGCCTTCCCCCCCTGCTTCCTCCCCAAGATCCCTGTTAAGCTCTAGGTTTCACTGCATGTCGTCTGAAGGTAGGAATTGTGGGACAGGGAACTAGATTCTCCCAAAAGGAGGAATTTAGAGGTGTGTGTGTGTGTGTGTGTGTGTGTGTGTGTGTGTGTGTAGTACAAAGTCTGTCAGTGAGGACGGAGCCATGCTGTACTTATCTAGGATAAAGGTTCTAGACAATGGCTGAATTCTTTCTTTCTAACCCTGGAACAGAGGGGATCGTGATAAAGACAGAGGAGCAGGAGGAGGATGAGGAAGAGGAAGAGGAGGATGAGCTACCACAGCACTTGCAGTCCCTTGGGCAGCTGTCCGGGAGGTACGAGGCCAGTATGTACCAGACCCCGCTGCCTGGGGAGATGTCCCCCGAGGGCGAGGACAGCCCTCCGCCCCTGCAGTTGGGCAACCCAGCAGTGAAGAGGCTGGCGCCCAGTGTTCATGGGCATACACATGGCCATGGTGAGCGGCACCTAGGCGAGAACCGCGGGACCTCCAGCCAGCAGCAGCGAAACCGGCGTGGCGAGCGGCCCTTTACTTGCATGGAGTGCGGCAAGAGCTTTCGGCTGAAGATTAACCTCATCATCCATCAGCGCAACCACATCAAGGAGGGGCCCTACGAGTGTGCGGAGTGCGAGATAAGCTTCCGCCACAAGCAGCAACTCACGCTGCACCAGCGCATCCACCGGGTGCGCAGCGGCTACTCCTCCCCAGAGCGCGGGTCAGCCTTCAACCCCAAGCACTCGCTCAAGCCGCGACCCAAGTCGCCCAGCTCAGGCAGTGGTGGTGGCCCCAAGCCCTACAAGTGCCCTGAGTGTGACAGCAGCTTTAGCCACAAGTCGAGCCTGACCAAGCATCAGATCACACACACGGGCGAGAGGCCCTACACGTGCCCGGAATGCAAGAAGAGCTTCCGCTTGCACATCAGCCTGGTGATCCACCAGCGTGTGCATGCGGGAAAGCACGAGGTCTCCTTCATTTGCAGCCTGTGCGGCAAGAGCTTCAGCCGCCCATCACACCTGCTGCGCCACCAGCGGACTCATACCGGTGAACGGCCCTTCAAGTGCCCGGAGTGCGAGAAGAGCTTCAGCGAGAAATCGAAGCTCACCAACCACTGCCGTGTGCACTCACGCGAACGGCCGCACGCCTGCCCGGAGTGCGGCAAGAGCTTTATCCGCAAGCACCACCTGCTGGAGCACCGGCGCATCCACACGGGCGAGCGGCCGTACCACTGCGCCGAGTGCGGCAAGCGCTTCACGCAGAAGCACCACCTGCTGGAGCACCAGCGAGCGCACACGGGCGAGCGACCCTACCCCTGCACGCACTGCGCCAAGTGCTTCCGCTACAAGCAGTCGCTCAAGTACCACCTGCGGACCCACACGGGCGAGTGAGCGTGCGCCCCGCCCCTGCCCCGGCCAGATGCGCAGCCAAGTGCAAGGCTCTAAGGCCCCTGGGACAGGTACTCGCTGCCCCAGGCTGAGCCCAGTGGGCGGGAGCGGGGCACCCCAAGCCCTTCTGCTGTGAACCCTCCTCCCCTCCCGTCCCTTCTCCCCAGGACGGGGTAGTGAGACCAGGTCGCTTGTTGCCTGCTTCCCCAGGGCCCCAGGGGGTGGGGAGTGCTTGGGCCTGGGGAACCCCTTCAGGCTGTTAATTTCCTTGACAATAAAATGGATAAAAACAATCTGCACAGGGGCAGTGATTTGGCTGCCAGCCACTCGCAGGCGCGATGCAGGGCCACTTAGTCGGGGGATAGAACTTTCTAATTACCTTTTGGATACTGTGGTTCTATTTGATAATAATAGAGTAATTTTTAAAAGACGAGCGTTTCCTGTTTGCTGTTCTTGTTTGGTTTGTGAGGGGAAGGGCTGAAGTGGCCCAAGGGACATGTCCCCAGTATCAGCTGACAGACCACTGAGTTCCTTTCTCAAACTTGTCTACTGGGTGGAGAATGAGAAATAGGTACCGCTGACTATAAAATCAAAAGGAAGGATGCTGATCAACTTGAAGAAGCACCTGGCTTCCAGCCTTCCTGTATCCTATTGGTTACCTGGGCTGTGATATTCTCAGTAGGGAATAGATCCCAGTTGAGCAGAGTGACCAGGGAGGAAGTGACGGTCAGGTTGAGAATGATATGAAAAGATAGTCCTTTGGCAAAAGCTGGGGCTTCTTCCCTCAGGCCCATCCTTTCCTGTTCAGCTAGGAATGCCGCTGGCAGGGGAGTGGGGTAGAAGGAGTGAGGGAGCCTTTGTGTAGTCTTTGGAGCAGCCACAAATAGCCCCATCAGGACAGTGTCCTCCTTCCTTTCTGTATTTTTAATTATGTGGGGGATGAAATGTGTGTGGGTACACGAGTGCACAGAGGACAGAGGTATTCCAGAGACCCTGGAGCTGGACTTATTGGCAGTTGTGAACCACCCAGAATGGGTGCTGAGCTTTAAGTTCCAGCTCCAGAACATTTTTCTCTGTTTGAGAAAGGATATGTTGGATGCAGTTCTAATGATTTGTGTGTTTCCTGTCACCCTTCTGCTCTAACTCCAAAAGGAACTGCAGGCATATTATACTGATTATGAGCCGTTTACTTTCACATACCACCAGGCCTAGAGATATCCAGAGAAGCTTTTAGTCATCAGAAGTGACAGTGGGCATAGTCTAGCTCAGCCTACTGAAAGCTAGGCTTATGGAAAGCAGAGACTAACTAAAGAGGAGAGCCTGTTGAAGCTAGAAATATCAAGTGACAAGCTATTTAATAGGGGCTTCAGGAGACATTTGGAGGAAAAAAGTGATCCATCGTTGACTTTAAGATGACTGTGAGTCACCATCAGCTATATATCACTCTTTATATGTTAAAAAACCCGAGGCACAAAAGATATAACTTAACCATTTACATGCACATTTCCAGAATGATGGTAGGATAGCAGACAGCTACCCAAGCAAAGAGAGAGGTAGACCAGTCTCTAGAACCAGGCAGAAATCTAGGGCAGATACAGACCTGAGAACTACATCAGTGTGCACAAACACCAAGTGTGGAGCACAGGGTGGACTGCTATAGACCACAGGACCAGCCCTGCAAGAATCTAGGTGTGAAGGCTTCCCAGCAGGTGGCAGAATCTGAGCTGGATCTGTTGAGTAGGGTTGGGGGGGTTGCTGTATAAGGACTTGTCAGTAGGATGTTCTTAAGAACTAAAGGAGATAGGAGCAGGATCCCAGGATGAAGCCCCCTGAACCCCAGAATGCCTTTGTAAGAAAAACAGTCTAAACCGGCCGTGGTGGCGCACACCTTTAATCCCAGCACTTGGGAGGCAGAGGCAGGTGGACTCTGTGAGTTCAAGGCCAACCTGGTCTACAAAGCAAGTCCAGGACAGCCAGGCTCTGTCATACAGAGAAACCCTGTCTCGAAAAACCAAAAAAAAGAAAGAGGGCGAGAGAAAGAAAGACAGTCTAGATGTTGCCTTGAAGTGGACTGGGGAGCAGATCTCTGATCTAAGATTCCAAGGCTGTGGAATTTGAACTAGATATTATATAAGAAGCCCCAAAGGAGAGGGACATGATGTCAATGGACACCATGGAGCAGACTGGATGGGGAGAAAACCATGTCAGTCTAGCTGGGAGCCAGCTGAGTTCCATGGGCTCACAGGTAATGGAAATGGGAAATGACAGGAAAAGCAGATTTTTTTTTTCGAACACCAGGGTATTTGAAGCCCCAAAGAGAGATTAAGGTCTTTTGGAGGTGTTTGATAGTCACCTAAGGTCTTTACTCATCTGGACCCAGGAGTGCTGCAGACACTCAGACTTGAGTGTAGACCTTGCGGTTTAAGGTAGAATCCAAGTTAAGAGAGTTCGTTTCATTTCATAACCACAGAGTTACTGAAACATATGGAGAGCAAGCAGGAAAGAGGCTTACGAGCCTGTTTCTGAGGAAACCTAGTTTGTGCAGGAATTCAAGCAAATCCTGTCTTTTCACCTTAGTTAACTTCCATTTCCTCATCTGTTAGGTTAAGGTCAAGTTCCATTGTCCTGGTTAACTGGATAACAATAACAGAAAAAACAAAAAACCTAGCACAAACTTTGGTCCAATTAAGAACTCAAAAGTTGCCGGGCGTGGTGGTGCATATCTTTAATCCCAGCGCTTGGGAGGAAGAGGCAGGCAAATTTCTGTGAGTTTGAGGCCAGCCTGGTCTACAAAGTGAGTCCAGGATAGCCAGGGTTACACAAAGAAACTCTGTCTCGAAAAAAAAAAAAAGAAAGAAAAGAACTCAAAAGTTGCCATGCATGGTGGTGCCCGCCTTTAATCCCAATTCTGGAGACAGAGGCAGGTGGATCTGTGAGTTTGAGGCCCGCCTGGTCTACAGAGTGAGTTCCAGGACAGCCAGGGAGGGCTATATAGTCAGACTCTGCCTCACACACAAAAGCTTACCGATTTCATTTTAACTTATGTAATGATGTTTTAACCTAGTAAAGCCAGAAGATGGGAGGATGGCTTAGTAAAAAGCAAAACTCAGCAGGCTTGTGCTATATCATAAACAAACTCTGAGAAGGGAATTTTTTTTTTTTTGAATCGAGTCATCTCAGGTTTAGAGAAGCCAAGTCACGAGTCAGGAAGGTCCATGTGGGAATTGCTCGCAGAGGCAGAAGCAGAGAGTGATTGTGGAGACAGGACATTTAAGTCCAATCAAACAGCTGTACTGTGTTCCTGTTGGGATAGTGACAGTCAAAACTGGCCTCTCAGCCTCATCCAGCTTGTGCAGGCTGAAGCCCAACTGTGAGTATTCTGAAGCTTCTCCGGCCTGATTTCCCAAGATCCCCTTAATGTAATTAGCAAGACAGGCTTTCAGATTTCTAAGTTACCAGGAATTATTGGCCCCGTGAGGGTGGGTATCAGAGAGTAATTGTCACATGCTGGGTGCTGCTTATCTTGAAGACCTTCCACATGTGACTTCAGACTCTTAAAAGATGTGCCAGTACATCCACTTAAATTTTTTTCTTTATTTTTAGCGTATGGCTGTCTTGCCTGCAGGTGTGTCTTGCGAGCACATGAGGGTACACGTCACCTGGGGCTGGAGAAGTGAAAGTTGCAAGCCCGGCACATGAGTTCTGGGAATCAAACCCCTGAGCTACTCCAGCCCACATATACTTTATTGGTGAAGAATTTGAGTTATAGAGATTATGTAGCCGAAAGTCACACAGAAGGAAATGAGGGAGCCAGGATTTTTGCTTTCTTTTTTTTTTTTTTTTTTTTTGATTTTAGGGTTTTGAAACAGGAACTTATTCCCACCCAGGCTGGTCTCAAACTTATGGCAAATATTTTTGAAGCCAGAGTGTCACCATATAGCTCTAGCTGGTCTGGAACTTACTATGTAGACCAGAGTGGCCTGGAACTGATAGAGATCCACCTGCCTCTTCCTCCCAACTGCTGGGATTAAAGACCTGAACTACCTACGCTCAGTTACAGCCCAAATTTGAACTCAGTTCTTAAAACCCAAAAACCCATGTTTGATCATAAAGTTCTTTTCCTGGGATCTAGAGGTTGTTGGAAAGAGAGAAGCCAGCGTGTCTGTTAACTATCCTCTTTACCCCAGATTTTTTTTTTTTTTTTTTTTTTTTGGTTTTTCGAGACAGGGTTTCTCTGTGTAACAGCTCTGGCTGTCCTGGACTCGCTTTGTAGACCAGGCTGGCCTCGAACTCACAGAGATCCGCCTGCCTCTGCCTCCCAAGTGCTGGGATTAAAGGCGTGCGCCACCACTGCCTGGCCGCCCCAGATTTTTTTTAATTGAAAATGAAATTAAGAGAAAAGGTATCTGTTAAGGGAATAGACTGTGTGTTTGTCAAAATGATGAGTTTACTAAAGATAAAAATGAACATTAGAGGTAGAAAAAACTCTAGAGTCGAGACAGCATTCCCTAGCAGGAGACATCAAGTAAGCAACTGATGGATTTTCTTGGTCATCTAAGGACTCGTGTGAGGGCAAGGGGAAGAAGCATATGGAGCAGGTCTGGTGCCTTTAAGGGTGCTTGGTTGTATAGCTTCCCAGAATTTACTATGTACTGGACTCCATGGGGAAACAAAAATGTAAGAAACCATTGCTGCCTTGACAGTGCTTGGTATCTGGGGGCAGTTTCAGGCTTCATTCTCTGAACTGAACCTTTGGGGTCTGGAGAAGTGTGGGCCTTCAGGGAGAACTCTTTCCCAGGTATCTCGAGCCTTCGATTTTCCTTCTCTACCCTTCCTCTGGGCATTTTTCAACAGCCAGGTGCCTAGGGGAAACCTTTCCTGAGGCACCCTGTGGCAGCTCTTCAGATTAAGGGATCAGGGACTGAGACCCTGTAGGCCCTCCTGTTGCCAGAGCAACGATGAGTCAGGCCCAGGCCTCTGCATCAGCCTTCTAGGAAGTGATTTGGCTGCAGAATTGTCTTGCTTCTCATAGTTGGAACCTTTAAATTAAAATTTCTTAAAGATCAATTTTGAATTGATCATTTCTAGTTGGGATCCTTAAAATGTGTATTTGTAGTAAACACATACAATTTAACTCTTTTCTGTTTCTGACAAGGATAGATACCTACAGACTCACAATTTAAAAAAATGAAAGGAATAGCCATCATTCGCTACTTTGTGGGTTCCTTTCTCTCTTCCACCCTTCTCCACTCATTTTTCCCCTTTCAACCCCCTAACACTAAATAAGAGAGAAAAAGGGATAGAAGAGAAATGAGGTGGAGTAATCGTTAGGCTACTTCCTGCTGATTAGGGGTATCAAGTTCTTTAGGGGACGTTTGATCTTCACTGTAAGGATATCTATTTCTTCTCAGGGGTTGTTTGTTTTCTTTTGTTTTTTTTTTTTTTTTGTGTATGACAACTTGACAAACAGAAACCAACAGCAACAATCCATCTATTGAGGCTCTAGCATATATATATATATATATATCCTCTGAAAAGTTCCTAGAATTCCAACATCACACACTTGAAGAAACTCTCTGTAGCTGGCAAATTCACATCCCTGCTAGAATATGAGGCAAATCATAGTTAGCCAGTGTGGACAATCTGAAGCAGCTCCACATCCCCACACCAGGGACTAAATTGAAAACATATTCTTATAACATTTCTGTGCTTTTTAAAGAAACCAAAATTACAGAATTTTCACTACAGAAAGGGAGGAAGGAAGGAAGGAAGAAAAAAATAATTTAGCCTAATACTATTGATAGTGGCCTTACATAAAACATAAAAACTTCTGGTTTCAAATCACCATTCAGAATTTTATCAAGATAATGATAATACCCTATACTTCATTGACTCTTACCATGTAGCAGGCATTATGCAAGACAAATTATTCTATTTTTTTGGTTGGTTGATTGGTTTTGGTTTTTTGAGATGGTTTCTCTGTGTATCCATGACTGCCCTGGACTCACTTTGTAGACCAGGCTGGTCTCGAACTCACAGAGATCTGCCTGCCTCTGCCTCCCGACTGCTGGGATTAAAGGCGTATGCCACCACTGTGCAGCAAATGTTTCTTTTTTGTCGAGTGACAAGCTATGAAATTCCTATCCCTGTCCCTTCTAACAGATGAACTTAAGCTATCAAACTCACATGGCCAGAATCTAATCTAAGTGTGGGCCCCAAAAAATTTGCTGTCGTTCTTCCCAGTTTCAATCCGTATAAAAGAAGACACACCTGCAGCCCTGACTCTCGGGGACACCTCAGTAACCCTGGGCCTGCCTGAAGCAGATGTCTCCCAACCCTGTCACAGCATCAGGACATGCAGCACTTCTTTCCCTAACCAAGATCTGGTAGAGGCTGCCCACTTACTGAAACGGGACTCTGAGAAGTTTGCGTGTCTGACAAAATAATGGCTGTAGTGGTGCAAGCTGCACTGTGTCCGGAGGTCAGGAGGAGGCTACCTCCTGAGGTTCTGCCTGAGGGTGGAACCTAAGAATGACTTTGTGCAGTGATCAGCATCTGGGGGAAGGGGATCCTGTAACAAAAAGGCACCTAGGGGCTGGAGAGATGGCTCAGGGATTAAGAGCACTGGCTGCTCTTCCAAAAGACCCGGGTTCAAATCCCATCACCCACATGGCGTTCACAGCTGTCTGTAATTGCTGGGCATGCTGGTGCCCGCCTTTAATCCCAGCACTTGGGAGGCAGAGGCAGGTGGATCTCTGTGAGTTCAAGGCCAGCCTGGTCTACAGAGTGAGTTCCAGGATAGCCAGGGCTACACAGAGAAACCCTGTGTCAAAAAAACAAAAAAAAAAAAGAAATAAGAAAAAGGCACCTAATAAAGTAACGCACCCTGCCTTTGCTGCAGACTAGTGTTGCTACCCCTCCCAACGTGATAAGAGCAGATGACAAACTACCCCAGCCTGATTTTGAACTTGGGCTGTTCCTGACTCAGCCTCCCGAATAGCTGGGATTATAAATGCCACCAGCCTGTCTCAGCGTCATTTCAACACAGACATTCAACCTATTCCAAAAAAAAGCAAATGGAGGGGCTAATAGTTGGCAGGGCTCAGCAGGAAGATTGGCAGCTGAGCTCTCTCTCCCAGATTCCACAGTGGAAGTAGAACACATGAGGGGTGCAGAAAAATGTTTATTTACCTATCTGGGCACATTTATCAATGCAAATTATATCAATTTTGTCCAAAAGAAATGCATTGGTTCTCACAATGTACTTCCCAATAATTTAATGATAATTAATGTCAAACTAAAATCATTATTCATTTCCCACTTTAACCCTGTGGTTGCTTAATTTAAATTAACCAGGACCTTATTCAACCAAAAGTTTTCAATATATCTTCAGATGAATAGGGGAGAAAAAAATCTTAAAGGTTTCAGAATGCTGGGGGAGGGAGGCACAGCAGCAGGTACCATGTGTGGTGGCACACACCTTTAGTCCCAGCACTAGGGTGACAGTCAGACAGATCTCTGTAAGTTGCATCCAGCTACTCTGGATGGTGAGACCCAGTCTCAAAAACAGAACGAGTGATAGATAACGATGATAGTAACCAAAACAAGTCAATACCCAGATCTGCTGAGATGGCTTCTGTATATTTACTTCAAACATAGACATACTGAGAGAAATAGAGATGCATTTTTCTTGCTAGCTGCCTGGAGTCTCGGAACAAATAAATTCACCCAAATAGACTTGGGTGCACATTTTTCAGAAAAGATTAATTCTCACCTTAGCACATAATCACAGAGTATCACAGAATTTGAAATTTTTACTTAAACTTTTTTCCCCTCAAATGAAAATAGTGAGATTTTTTTTCTTTCTGGCTTTAAAATTTTTTTCTGAATTATAAACAACAAAACTTTTTGTTTGTTTGTTTGTTTTGTTTTTCGAGACAGGGTTTCTCTGTTTATCTCTGGTTGTCCCGGAACTCATTTCGTAGACCAGGCTGGCCTCAGACTCAGGGAGATCCCTTTGCCTCTGCCTCCTCAGAGGGATTAAAGGTATGCACCACTACACCTGGCAAACAAAAACTTTTTTTTTGGAGACAGGGTTTCTCTGTGTAACAGCCCTGGCTTTCCTGGACTTGCTTTGTAGACCAGGCTGGCCTCGAACTCACAGAGATCTGCCTGCCTTTGCCTCCCAAGTGCTGGGATTAAAGGCGTGTGCCACCACACCCGGCTCCAAACAAAAACTTTTAAGTGAGCAAACAACTTATTTCTCTGGTAATCAATTTCTTCCCTAAAAATGACGAAAGAAATGTGTGTTAGGTACCATCTGGCATGAGGACTTGCAGCCATTTCCACACTTGTGATGTCAATATGAAGTGTGTCACTAGGAAGAGCCTTCTGCTCTTCTCCCTTTTAAAGACAGAGTCTCGTGGAGTACAGGTTGGTGGAGAACTCCCTGTATATGGAAAGATGACCACCTGCCTCATCTCCCAAGTGCTGGACATAAATCTTTATCAACTATAGAAAGATCAGCCAAATCTTCAGCATAAATTTGATGTACTTTGTCAATCATCTCAAACTTTTGTGTTTGGCCTCTGAATCCCCTGTTTAAATGGAACCATTTCCATGGCAGGGCATCCTTCCTGCTGGCCACTGCCTGGCCGGGCTTCTGTGAGGGACCACCAAAGTAGAAGCTTTACACCTAAGGTTCTGACGAACTCCAGGTGACTTTTGTTTGTTTGGTTGGTTTTTTTTTTTTTTTTTTTTCGAGACAGGGTTTCTCTGTATAACAGCCCTGGCTATCCGGACTCGCTTTGTAGACCAGGCTGTCCTTGAATTCACAGAGATCCGCCTGTCTTTGCTTCTGGAGTGCTGGGATTAAAGGCGTGCGCCACCATGCATGGCAATTACAGACAGCTGTGAACTGCCATGTGGGTGCTGGGAATTGAACCCGGATCCTTTGGAAGAACAGCCAGTGCCCTTAACGGCTGAGCCATCTCTCCAGCCCCAGGTGAGTCTTCTGAACACTTCCTGGTCTCAACCCAAGCTCTGCATGTTTAATTTATTCAATGACACTTGACACAGTTACCTCACTCTTGGATAGAGTGAAGTTTCTTTAATTTTCTTTTGGGTTTCATATGTTTGGCATATATTCTTATCAGAAAATGGTAAATAAACTCACCAGGAAAATCTCACAAGCCAAAACTCACCAGGAATTCCTGAAAGGCATTGGAAATGACAGCACAGATGTCCTTAAAGGATACATTATAATTACAGCACATGCTTCCACTGCCTATGCCAGGGAAGATTTGGTGACCTTGCATTATACCCCATGAGCGTCCTGGAAGGACTGTTCCATCCTGGAGTTAGTGGCACTTTCTAGGGCCACTCAGTAGCCACCATGTGTTTGATTTTACCCACATGGAGGGATATATCGCTTTTACTTTTGTACTTGCTCTGGAGTCTGACACCCAAGCTTATTAATCTCATGGATAAATGAGATTTTATTCCTTTCAGGAATAAAAGTTTTTTTGAGACAGGATATCACTAGGTAGCCCTGACTGGCCTGGAATTTGCTATGTAGACTAGACTGGCCTCAAACTCACAGAGCCCTGCCTCAGCCTCCCAAGTCCTGGGATTCAACACCACCATGCAACACCACCCTCCCACTCAGAAATACTTTTCTTAATTATAGGTAATCCCAAACCAGAGCCATGTATGGTAGCACAGCAATCCCAGTGCTCAAGAGGCTGAGGCTAGCCTGAGCTACATAGCCAATTGGAGGCCAGCCTGGGCTATTGCAAAATTCTCTCACAATAGACACAAAAATCTGAAACCTTTAAATGATATTATATTTTAGTATGCATTCATTCTAGTAGTCTCTCTCATATTTAGCCCACATACTAGGAATGATCTCTAGGTCACTGCCAAACCCTCCAAATGGATACCTGGTGTTTGAGAGAAGGAAGATCACCCAGAGATGATCCAAGGGCAGGCTGGTTGCAAAGCCAAACCCAGGGGAGATGGTGTGGTGTGCCTCCACATCCCAAGGACCCCGTGCCACCTTTGTGTCTGAGCATAAACTGTAGGAGTCCAAAATAAGCCAGACTCTGAGGATCTTGTTTTAGAAGCCTGGTCTGGCTGTCTGCCCGCTCCCTAAGGCACACAGGGAAACTATGACCCTGGTGGGGATGATCTTCCAACCCCAGTGACCTAACCCCTTCCAGGCCCCCTTAAGCCCTCCAGACTCCCAGAGAACCTCCATGGTGGCCTCGGAGCCCATCACTTCTGCCCCAGAGACTTTATAGAAACCTCTCAAATCCTGAACACCTGTGTGACAGAGAGACAAGGAACCAAGGCTCCAGAAAGTCATCCTATTTTCTAATCCCCAAACCGTATTTTATAGGTTTCTATATTTATGTTTTCAACAAATGTAAATGGATATTCTATTTATATATTTAAACTAATTTTAATGGTGTAAATTCTAAATGCCCCACTGCAGTCTTCGGCAGCCCCCCCACCCCACCCCGGCCACAGCCACGTCGGGCCGCGCTGGCCGTTGTGCTGCCCCCTGGCGGCCAGCACCGAGAAGGACCCGGAGGCCGGCGCCGCACCTGGCAGTTGGTGGCCGCTCTAGGAATGTGAGGGGGGGGCATCTCGGTGGTGATGCGCGGACCATTTCCGCGCGCCCAATCCCCCGAGCCACGCCCAGGGGTGGCTGGTCCCCAGAAAGGCCAATCCCAGCCTCGCCTGCCAGCGGCTAGCCCTTACCCTGTCTGCAGCGATGCCTCAGCTCCCATATCCTCCTTGCCCTGCACCCTCGGGGCAACCCAGCTCGGTTCCCTGGGTCTTGTGCAGTCCGCTTTTTAATGCAAATCTCCTTGCAGACACAATTGTGCATACACCAAGGTGAGGCCTGAGGAATTTGCAGGTGATAATAGAGATTTACCCCAACAGACGGCTCAGGTCAGTAGCAGCAGAAGAAAACCAAAAGCGAGGAGAAAGGGATGAATAAAGTCCTTTAAGGCTTATGTATTTTAAATGTGTATGTGCCTCTGGGCATGGGTGCGTGCCCATGAGTGCAGTGCTCACAAAAGCTAGAGGCACCTGACCCCCTGTTGATTGTGAGCTACCTGACGTGGGTGCTGGGACCTGAGCTCCAGTCCTCTGCAGGAGCAGTGAGCTCTCACAACTTTTGTGGGGTTTTGTTGTTGTTTTGTTTATTTTGGTTTTTCGAGACACAGTTTCTCTGTGTAACTGCCCTGACTGTCCTGGACTTGCTTTGTAGACCAGGTGGCCTCTAACTCACAGAGGTCGGCCTGCCTCCCGAGTGCTGGGATTAAAGGCGTGCGACACCACTGCCCAGCTTTTTGTTTTTTAAATTTTATTTTATTTTACGTGTATGAGCGTTTTACCTGCATACATACATACATATGTACCTCAGAGGTCAGAAGAAGGTGTTGGGTCCCTTGGAACTAGAGTTATGGATGGGCATGAGACGCCATGTGGATACTGGGAACTGAATTCTGGTTCCCTTACAAGAGCTCTTAACCTATCAGCCATCCTTCAGACTGTATTTTGAGAGGAAGGCCTTAGTAGAAGGCCTAAAACTATGTAGATAATATCACATTTTCAACCTGCCTCAGCTTGAGTACTGGTTCGCCACACTCACTGATTCCCTCACAACTTTGGAGGAAAGTCCAAATTCAATGTGGGCCAGATTGGTTCTTATGGATTGTTAGTCTGAGTGCTGCCTCTGTACCCAGCTGAGCTTCCACTGGCCCCATTCTTATCTTTGAAGATAGGATGCTGGTAGACCAGAAGTCTCTTGTTTGGTGAACCATTAGGAACGGATTTAAGATGGTTACTAGAGTGACCACCAGACAACCTGTGACTTCATCATCAATCCTCTTTGCATGCTAAAGAACACACCCTCCATTGCCATAACAGTTGTCAGTTTCCATGGCTATATCTGGAAAGGACCATTGAAAGGGATGAAGTGAGAGAAAGAGAAGCGTCAGAATTCTCTGCAAATCTCCCATTCTCAAAAGCATGGTACTGCTGTCCCTTATGAGCCCACCTGCCCCCATTTCTTTTACTCTATAACTTCCTGGACACCAAGAGTTGACTACAGAGTTTATCTTCCTCTTCTCCTATTCTTGGATAATAAACATCTCACTGCTCAGTCAGTCTTCATATTGGTTCCACAACTCCTAGAGGGAAAAGAAAAGAGACCCAATTTAGGTACGAAAACCAGAACCTGAAGCCTTGGGAAATGAATCTGCTCTCTGCCTGTTTCTTAGCTTTGGATGGTTGTTCAGCAACCCTTGGCTTGTAGACCTACCAGCTTCAACAAGAGAAGCTACAGTTCCCACTTTGTGGGAGGTCCCTGCAGGCTTTACAGCTGGCAGGAAAAATTATCCAGGTGAGGGAAGAATGAAACTCGGTTTAACCTGATTTAGGTAAGTAGTGCTGGGCTAAGACTTCTTGGAATCTGATAGCAGCTCGTTTATTTTTGTCATATCCAAGCATAGCACAATTTTGGAAAAAGTTTTCAAATAACAACCCAGCCCAGGGAGTACAACAAATCTTAAGACATGTTTACTGTAGAAGGATTTTAATCTAGCAGCATGGCTGCTCTGGCAACGTATCACATCCAAATACCTTCTAGGTCTGTGTGATCCAGCTAGAATGACATACCTTTAATCCCTCTGGCTGGAATACAGACTCACCCTTAATACATACCTTTAATTCCAACAATGAAGGTAAAGTTAGTTTGTAGAAGGAAGCAGCTATGTTTGAAAGTGATGTCTAATTGAGGGATGGACAAAGTGGCAAATCAGAGAAAGATATGATAGAATGAATCAGAGATGGGATATACCCAACTCTGCCGAGAACAGGAAATAGAAGCCACTTAAGAGCCCCGTAGCTGGGTGTGGTGGCACACACCTTTAATCCCAGCACTCAGAGGCAGAGGCAGGTGGATCTCTGAGTTCAAGGCCAGCCTGGTCTACAAAGCAAGTCCAAGACAGCCAGGGCTACACAGAGAAACTCTGTCTCAAAAAAAAAAAAAAAAGCAGTACAGTAGAGTTGGGTATAATAGAGAGAGAGGGTAGAGAAGACAATAGAGTAGGGTACAGTACGGAGAGTGTAGAGAAGACAGTAGGTGGAGAAATGAGTACAGCTGGGCGGTGGTGGCGCACACCTTTAATCCCAGCGCTTGGGAGGCAGAGGCAGGCAGATCTCTGTGAGTTTGAGGCCAGCCTGGCCTACAAAAGCAAGACCAGGACAACCAGAGCTGTTTCACAGAGAAACCCTACCTTGAAAAAAACAAAAGAGAGAGAGAAAGGAAGGAGTAGAGTATTGAGTAAAGAAGACAGTTCAGTAGAGTTGAGTTCAGTACAGTAGAGGCAGTTCAATGAAATTCAGTTGAATATAGTTGAATTCGTGCAGTTCTTTTCAGTTTTTGCAGTCACTACAGTTCAGTTCATGGAATTGAGAGGCAGTTTTTCCAAGCAGAGCACTCCAGTGAGAAGCTGAGAAAAGCCAGTTTGAATCAGTCAGCTTGTGTTGGGGGGGCATGCCCAGGGCTCTTGGGGGCAGGGATGAGCTGGTGCGGAATCAAGACCCAGATTCTGGGAGTCCAGTAAGAGACAAAAGCAGACTCATTTATTTCAAAAAGAGGGTTCCCTTTATAACCTCCACCCAGAGTCCCATTGGCTCCTGAACTACAGGCTGCTGCTGCTCTTCCTCATTGGCTCCTGTCTCACATGGTGCTGCGTCATCAGTCTCCAGGCAGGTCTCAGGCTGGGCATGTTTGGGCATGCTGGGTTGGTCTCTCAGGTCAGCTGCATGTGGAGGCCCAGCCATGCATGCACTATTTAACAGCAGGCCTTGTTTCTGCTCAGTGGCAGACCTTATTCCTCCTACAAACTTCGAGAGGAGTTTGAGCCAGAACAGCTGAGTTGAACCAGCCAACCAGAGTTCAGTAAGAGCTAAAAAGGGCGAGCTTATTCAGCAGTAAGCCTCTGAGACAACAATTAAATCTGGCCCAAAAAAAGTTACTTTTACATTTACACTGAAGCTCTTTACAAAGTATGTGTGGCTTCATCCTTAAAATGGGCTTTTGTTAACTTAGAAACAATACTCAAGATAAGGGTCTAGAGAGAATTCTCTAGGGAGAATAACTAAGGTAAACATAATCCCTGTGGGAGTCAGGATTCTGCCTGTCCTACGATAACATAGAAGTCACTTTAAAGTACAAATGACATCTCTCACAAGGATGAGTTTTATGGTCTAGAAGTAATGCTCAAGCTTTTAGGGGAAAGGGGTCTGGGAAAAGTAAAACATAAATTCTGGAAAATACGCATGCCCAGAGCCTGGCTCATCAGACAGCAAAGGATCAACAGGTTGTAAACTACATCCGTTCTCTTTTGCCTTCTACAGTCTGTGGCAGCCTGAGGAGTGAGGCAGAGCTCAGATCACTGTTATCTGTGAGGGCTGGTCCCAGAGGTGAGCTCCTGTGATCCAGCCCTTTGGAGATGGAGAAACCGTAATAGGGAGTTCAAAGTCAACCTCAGCCACGTAGTTAGTGGAAGGGTAGCTTGTGTTTCATGAGACCCTGTCTCAAAACAGACAAAAGAGCCTCAGGTCAAGTCAGGATGAAGTAAAATCAGAGTTCTTGAAGAACAGGGTTAATATAATTTGACCAAAGATATTAAGAGTAGGAGAGAGAAATATTGGCATATAGCCCATCCCTGTAATCCTAACACTTGGAAGATCAGAAACTCAACTTCATCCTCAACGGTACAGCTAATTTGAGATCAACCTGGGCAACATGAGCCTTATCTCAGAGTGGAGACACAGCCCAGTTGTTGGGAGCATCTGCTGTTCTTCCAGAGGAACTGGATTTGATTCCTAACACTCAGAAGGCAGAAGAGGTCATCAGGTCCGCCAGAACTTGAGTTACAGACAGCTGTGAGGCTCTTGGGTCCTAACTCCAGTCCTCTGCAAGAACCCTGGGGCCATCATCTCCCCAGACTCAAGAAATTCTAAATCATACCTAGGTCACAAGGAAGTCAGAATATAAACACACTTTATAATTTTGTTTATAAAATGCTCTCTTTAGCCAGATGCGGTAGCTCATAGCATTAATCCCAGCACTCTAGAGACACACGCAGGAGGATCTCTATGAGTCCCAGGCCAGCCTGGTCTACACAGGGAGTTCCACAAGTTCACAGTGAGACACTATCTCATATGTATATAAAATCTTTCGTGGTTTTTACAAAAACCATCCAGGGTAGGGGAGCCTTAAAGTTGTGATGATCTTTCCTTAGCCTCTGGGCGCTGGAATTACAGACATTTCCCACCTGTGAGATTCTTGTCGTTTTCAGCTACAGGACTGGCAGGACCCCTTTCTCTTCACTTGTGGCTTCGTCCTCCTGTCTTTCTGTCCTACCTCAGGCAGGCATGTCACGTGGCTGTCTCCCACCCCTGGTTTCCTCTCACTAGAAGGATACTGAATTCAAGGCTCCTCTTTCAATGTGGCCTCAATTTGTAACTCATTATATCAGCAATGACCTTATTTTCCAGTTAGGTCGCAGTCAGAACTTCTTAAAACAAGAATGTTGGTGAGGCAGCTCAGGAGAATATGTTCCATTTTCTAGTCACTGACATTTTTATTTTTTAGTCACTGATATCTTAATTAACCTATCTCCTGGTTCACTCCCCCAATCCCACCCTTGCCATGTTTTGAATGTCACTGCCTCAGGGAATTCTTGGAAACGCTTAATTGAGGGTAATGTCTTGTCCTGTCCTGTTCTGGGCTCCCAACACTTACCACAGTTATAACTGAGTTAAAGCTGAGTGACTACAGTGTGTTCGCTTCCATTTCCTCCACTAGAAGCCACTCCCCAGGGGTAGGAACCAGGGACACTGTGAGAGTCCTTTGAACTCAGTGACTCAGGATGGCTGAAGGGCTTGTAGACTGACATGGGAAGTCTATTTCAATAGGACAGGCCAGAGGTGATGAATACCTATGTAAGGCCCACTGCAGACCCACCACCAAGGAGGTCTCAGGAGTAGTGGCTTTGTCCTCAGGAGGTCCAAATCTAGCTGTCACTCCCCCCCCCCACAGTGGGGGGAGGGAAGGATGCACATGGACTGAAGTTCTGACCCTGAACCTGGTAGCCTCATATAACCTTAGGTGACGATTGTGTTGTTAGATGGTCACCTTAGACAAAATGAACTTCCAAAAGCTTCACTTTGATTTCCTGAATTGATAACAGGACACTATCACTGTCCCTAATGACAGACTCACGTTCCCCATAGGAAAAGAGGGCTCTGAAGCTCCTGAATGTCTGCAGCTACCCACCCATTGGTGACTGTCATGAGGATGGACTCTCAGCTGGAAGGGAGGTAGAGCAGGAGGGAGCAGTAAGAAGCAGAAATGAGTCCCACTCCTGGGATGTCTAAGGTTTAGACTCTGGCAAAGCCAAATGGTGCCACCATCCCCGTGATCCTAGGCAACGTGGAGCCTCTTTCAGACAAAGTTCAAAGGCACTTTGCAGCAGTTCTGAGAGTTTATGAGTATTTCCCCCCTCCTTTTTCCCTCTTCTTTTCTGTTTTCTCTCTCTCTCTGTGTATGTTGTAGTGTGAAGGTCAGAGGATAACACAGTGGTTACAGATAACATACCTGTAACCTCACGCTTTTTTTTTATGTGTTTTTATGTATTTTGCCTGTGTGTATATATGTGAACCACATGCCTGTGTCAGATCCCCAGGGACTGGAGTTACAGACAGTTGTGAGCCACCATGTGGGTGCTGGAAATTGAACCTGGGTTCTCTTAACTACTGAGCCATCTGGCTGTCCCTTTCTTTTCTTTTGTTTTTGCTTTTTTGTTTGTTTGTGACAGGCTCTCATGTAATCCTGGCTGACTTCAAATTCACTGTGCAGCTAAGGATGACTTGTGAGTGCTGGGACCACAGCCATACACCACACCACATCAGCAATCTAGCAATCTGGTAGCTTTGATGATTTCAATGCAGGCATGCTGTGGATTGCTTGACTGGCCACTTTATTATCAAGAGCTACTTATAGACACTCGGAGCTTTAGAGTGTGTGCTTGGCTTCACTCCAGGGTGCTCTAACACCTGTGATGGCAGAGGACAGAAGCTGGCTGTATTGTCTGTCGGAGGAGCACTGGGGTCAATGGTGAGCCTCTCAAGTACCTCAAGCACAGCCTGTTAGATCTAGCAAAAAATATGTCACCAAATGGCTGTTAACTTGAAGGTCCATAGAGATATGGTTTTGGTTTTGGTTTATTTATTTGTTTGAGACAGGATCCTACACTATAGTTAGCCTTAAGCTTGAGGTGATCCTCCTGCCTCAGTCTCCCGAATTCTGGGGTTATAGGTTCAAGTCCCCGATCTCAGTTTCATTTGTGTTTAGCTCTAAAACTATTTTGTCTTAACAATATATGAAACTTGAAGTGTGGGCAACTATGTCTCAGTCTATGCACCTGTTTGTACACACATACAAGCATCACAATAAACTAAACCCCGGGTGGTTGAGGAAGCACTTCTGGTTCAAAGGTTTACAAGACATGGGTAACAGAGTAACAGACTATGTGACAGATTACAAAGGAGTCTTACATTTCTCTGTGTGCTATTTTGTGTCTTTTCCATTGTAAGCTGTGTGAAACCATTGTCCTTAGGAGGGCTAATTAGCTCACTGTCTCAAAAAAACAAAAAAAACCCAGTTCAGCCAGGTTTAGCGGTGTAGCCTGTAAACCTAGCACTCAGGAGGCTGAGACATAAAGACCAGTTCAAGGCCAGCCTAAGCTACATAGTGTGTTCCAGGACACAAGGGTTTTTGTTTTTCAAAAAGGCAAAACCAAACAAACAATAAGCCACATTAAACATCTGGTACTCAAAAAGAACTGAGAATGGAGACTCACACATGTAATCCCAGCACTCGGTGGGAGAAGGTAAGAATCCAGAGTTCAAGGCCAACCTTAGCTAAAGGAAATCTTGTGTTAAAAAAATAAAACAAAGGGCTGGGCAGTGGTGGTGCACACCTTTACTCCCAGCACTGGAGGCAGAGGCAGGAGGATCTCTGAGTTTGAGGCCAGCCTGGCCTACAGAGAGAGCTCCAGGACAGCCAGAGGTATTACAAAGAGAAACCTTGTATCAAAAAAAAACCAAAAAAACAAATAAGGGCAGAAACACACTTTTAATACCAGCACTCGGGAGGTTGAGGCAGGTAGACCTCTATGAGTTCCAAGACAGCCAGGGCTACACAGTGAAATCCTGTCTCAAAAAAACAAACAAACAATGCCAGGCGTGGTGGCGCACCCCAGCACTCAGGAGGCAGAGGCAGGCGGATCTCTGAGTTCGAGGCCAGCCTGGTCTACAAAGCTAGTCCAGGACAGCCAGAACTGTTACAGAGAAACCTTGTCTCAAAAAACCAAAACAAACAATAGAACAAGCGGGCCAGGGAGATGGCTCAGAAGTGAATAGCACTCTTGCAAAGAACCTGGGTTAGGTTCTCAGCACCCACACCAGAAGGCTCACAAACAGCTGTAACTCCATCTCCAGATCAGACACCCTGTTCTTCACAGGCTCCTGCACACGCATGGTGCATATACACTCATGCAGGGACACACATGTACACATTAAATAAATAAGTTAGTCTTTAAAATGAAACAAAAAAGGTGAATACAAAAAAAAACACAAGAAAAGCCATAGGCATAGTCCTGCAGGCATCTTAAATATAGCTATTGACGTGAGATGTGTTCAGGAGGTGGCTTTCTCAGGTGTAGCTTAGAAGCAGAACATCTGGCAGCAGATATAAAGGTCTGTGGCTCAAACCTAGGTGTATGCAGCCCCTTAGTTAGTGTAAGTGTTGTTCACCCTACTGGGTTCGTTGATGATGCTCCTCTCCCAGCAAAGTTCCTGAAACCAGAAGAGATGATGGCATATTTTCCTTTCAACAGCATCAAAAACTATATCCCTTATCTTGGGAGTGGATTGCTCACAAACACTATTGTTGTTTGGATAAAATTAAATCAGATGTGCTGGCGATGGTGGTGCACACCTTTATTCCCAGCACTCGGGAGGCAGAGGCAGAGATAGACCTCTGAATTCTAGACGAACCTGGTCTGCAGAGTGAGTTTCAGGACAGACAGGGCTACACAGAGAAATCCTGATTCCAAAAACTAATAATAATAATATAATTAAATTAGATGGAAAGGAAGCAAAATTCAGTACAGTGTGTTTGTTCTTCTGCCATTTGTGTTAATAGAAAAGGAGTGAATGCTTGTTAATAGCCTACCTTTGAAAGAATACAAAAGAAGATGTTAACTTGCTGTTCTAGTTTCATTTCTGTGGCTGTGGTAAAATACCCTGACAAAAAACCAAAAGGGTAGAAAGGATTTATTTTAACTCATAATTTCAGGTTACACTTAGTTGTGGTAAGAGTTTTGTTTCTTAAGAAACCCAGTTATGATATGAGAATGTTTTTGTTTTAATCCTAGGTGTGGGGCTACTTCAGTTTGTCCACATCTGTAAACTATAAGTGCCTCGTATGCTAGCAGGGGTGTGGCTTAGCCAGCTGCAGAAAGTTAATTCTGAGGACTCAGGAGAGGGGTAAAAAAAGTCAGAGCCTGGCGAAGTAGGGGGCTCCAAAGAAGGAAAAAGTTGCTGCTCTCCCTGCTGGTGCTCCCCCAAAGTGCTGGTTCATCCTGCTGCTGTATTTGCTTATTTTCTATGTTGGCTGTTGCTGGTTTACTGGACTGCTGGATAGTGTGACTACTGAGTTTGGTGTTGCCCCCAAAGAGCCCTAAACAGGAGGAAGTAGTTCAAAGAGATCTGCATCCCTTTCCCCCTTAACCTTCCTTATATCCTCCCTAGTGTTGAGGGGTTGGAAGGAATAAGGGTTGGAAGGGAGGGAGAGGGTTAAGTACTGTAAAATAGAGTGTGTACTAAAATGGAAAAAAGCCACTTAAAACAGATACTGATATCACATCCACAGTCAAGAGCAGAAAAATGAATTCTTACTCCATTGCTTGTTTGTTTGTGGTCAGCCCCATTTCTCCACTCTTACACCGTTCACAACACCCTGCCTAGGGAATGGTGCCACCCACAGTAGGCTGGGTCTTTCCTCGTCAATTAACTTGATTAAGACAGTTTTCCCACCCCCAGATAGGCTTATAGGTCAATCCAATGTAACAGTCCCTCATTAAAACTCTTCCTGAGTGATTCCAGGTTGTAGCAAGTTGACAGTTTAAGCTAACCATTACATTTGGGCTCATAAACTGGGTAAATGAACCAACCAGAGGAGAGTTTTTGGTGCTTGTTCT
The DNA here is from genome assembly GCA_907164525.1 of Lophiomys imhausi. Lineage (NCBI taxonomy): Eukaryota > Metazoa > Chordata > Mammalia > Rodentia > Muridae > Lophiomys > Lophiomys imhausi. Next base: position 1,130,425 of record CAJQZJ010033923.1, read on the forward strand.
ACTCCTTTTGAATGTGAACTTTGTGAATTCAGTGTTATGTTTTAAAAGTACAATTTAGCTGGGCGTGGTGGCATATGCCTTTAATCTCAGCACTCAGGAGACAGAATCAGGCAGATCTCCATGAGTTGAGGCCAGCCTCATCTACTTAGTGAGGAGTTCCAGGACAGTCAGAGCTACATAGTGAGACCTGTCTCAAAAATAAAAATACATTTTAAAAGGTACAATTTAAAGCTGGGTATGAGGCCAGCAGGATGGTTTAGTGGGTAAAAGTGCTTGCTGCAACAAGCCTAATCCCTGAGTTTGGCTCTGGGAACTTGCAGTAGAAGGACAGAACTAATTTCATAGTTGTCCTATAACCTACACATGCACTGTGACACACATCTCCTTTCCATCACTCACAAATGTTAACAATAAATAAAATCTTTTAAATGTTTAAAGTTGGGCATGGTTGTACAGGCTAAGATTATAATGTTCAAGCCATGACTAGGCAACTTAGTGAGACTGTAACAGGCCCCCAGATCTTAGCACAGCTGACTCCATGATGGAAGTGCCGTTCAGGCTGTAAAACAGTGGCTTGTAGACAGCACCACCTGCCAAAACTAAAACAAAGAAAGGCCTAATCCATCAAAGTCCATAGTTCTGGGACAGTCTCTAAATGTGCTAACCTTGCTTTTTGGCTTCTGTAGCTCTGCTTCTAGCTAACTGTTCTTGTTAACTGAAGTTTGTCAACCCAGGACATGGTTTTTATGCTTTAAAGATCACCCTGAGGGCTGGAGAGATGGCTCAGAGGTTAAGAGCACTGACTGCTCTTCCAGAGGTCCTGAGTTCAATTCCCAGCAACCGGTGGCTGCCAACCATCCATCATGGAATCTGGTGCCCTCTTCTGGCTTGCAGGCATACATGCAGACAGAACATTGTATGCATAATAAATAAATAAATCTTTTTTTTTAAGATTTATTTATTATGTATACAGTGTTCTGTCGGCAGGTATATCTGCAGGCCAGAAGAGGGCACCAGATTTCATTATGGATGGTTGTGAGCCACCATGTGGTTGCTGGGAATTGAACTCATGACCTCTGGAAGAGCAGCCAGTGCTCTTAACCGCTGAGCCATCTCTCCAGCCCCATAAATAAATCTTAAAAAAATAAAATAAAATAAAGATCACCTTGAGAAAGACTTAATGCTACCTTGGGATCCCCAACACCAGCTGACTAATAAAGACTATCTATTGGCTTAAACCCATGCCCAAGCAGTCTTCTGGTGAATACCCCACCATGGCAACACCCTGTTCCAAAGAACAGAGAGCTGGAGGAAAGGCTCAATAGCAGTGTGATGACCCCGCCCCTATGTTTAATTCCCATTGCCTCAAATCATTTTTAAAATTTACAAATGTGTCACACACCTGTAATCCCAGCATTGCGAGGCTAAGGCAGGTGAATCATGAGATCATCACCTGCCTTAAAGAAATGTTTCCCAACTCCCGTTTAGATTTTAAGTGGTGACATTCTTGATTTTTTTTTTTTGGACATATTATGTGTTCATGAGTTGAACGTGCATGAGTTGATGAGCACCATGTCCGCACAGGTGCCCGCAGAAGTCAGAGGCTGTTGGGGCCCCTGGGACTAGAGTCACAGATGTTTGTGAGCCTCCTAATGTGGATGCTGAGAACAGAATCCAGGTCCTTTGTGAGGGCAGTGACCGTTCCTCACTGCTGAGCAGACTTGCTAGCCCCTGTGATGATTAGTTTTAATTCTAAACTCACACACTGTAGTATCACCTGGGTGTAGAGATTCGGGAACACTCGGGATGCAGAGGCAGGAGGCTGTCGGTGAGTTGAGGACAGCCTGGTCTATAGAATGAGTTCCAGGACAACTAGGACTACACAGAGAAACCCTGTCTCAAAACAATAAACAAAAAAGCTGAGTACTCTATCACTGCCTTCCTCTATCTTCCTCTATCCTACTATTCTTCCTCTAGATATCTCTTCTTTTCACTTTCTCCTCCTCTCCACCCCCCATTTTTTTTTAATTCTGAAAAGAAATCTTACTAAGTTCCCCAGGCAACTCACTCTAGTCCTTGAAGGCTTTGAACTTGCATTCCTCCCATCTCAGTTTCCCAAGTAGCTAGGATCTCGCAAACCTGTACCAGGCTTCAGCTAGTGCTTCGTTTTTAAACTTTACCAGGCTGAGTGTACTGGCTGGTTTTGTGTCAACTTGACGCATGTTAGAGTCATCAGAGAAGAAGGAGCCTCAGGTGAGGAAATGCTTCCATGAAATCCAGCTGTAAGGTATTTTCTCAATTCATGATCAATGGAGGAGGGCCCAGCCCATTGTGGGTGGTGCCATGCCCGGGCTGGTGATCCCAGGTTCTGTAAGAAAACAGGTTGAGGGCTGGAGAGATGGCTCAGCGGTTAAGCGCATTGGCTGTTCTTCCAAAGGACCAGGGTTCAAATCCCAGCACACACACGGCAGTTCACAACTGTCTGTAATTGCCAGGCATGGTGGCACATGCCTTTAATTCCAGCACTCAGGGAGGCAGAGGCAGGTGGATCTCTGTTAGTTCAAGGCCAGCCTGGTCTACAAAGTGAGTCCAGGACAGCCAGGGATACACAGAGAAACCCTGTCTCGAAAAAAAAAAAGAAAGAAAGAAAGAAAGAAAGAAAGAAAGAAAGAAAGAAAGAAAAAAAGAAAAAGAAAGCAGGTTGAGCAAGTTAGGGGAAGCAAGCCAGTAGCAGCACCCCTCCGATGCCTCTGTATCAGCTCCTGCCTCAATGTCCCTGCCCTGCTTAAGTTCCTGTCCTGATTTCCTTTGGTGCTGAACAACAATGTGGAAGTGTAACCCAAATAAACCCTTTTCTCCCCAACTTGCTTTTTGGTCATGTCTCGTTGAAGCAATAGGAACCCTAAGACACTTTGTGCTGAAGGGTTCAGGAATCAACATTGGCATGGGAACAACCAGTGGCAGAACCAACTGGGCATGACTAGACATTTTCAAGAATATGATGAAGAAACACTGGGAAGAACACGAATTTAGGTAGGAGGGGACCAGAGGGACTCCTGTCCTATGTGACTGGTAGGATCTAGGAGGCCAGAGTTCCATTAGTACCTCACCATTGTAGTGCACAGAATGCCAGTTCAGAATTTACTGACATGACAGAAGCATTGCAGGGATCCAGAGTGAAGCCCCTAAATTTGGGTCATTCACTTCCTACTGAACCCAAAATTTAGATCAAGTTGTTTTATTTTGTATTATTTTATTTGAGACAAGGTCTGACTGAGTATGTAGCCCTGTCTGGCCTGGAACTCACTATGTAAATCAAGCTGGCCTCAGACTTACTGACAGCCTCTTGCCTCTGCTCCTGAGTGCTGGTGTGCCATTATGCCTGGCTTCTGGTTATTTTAATTATAAAAGAATAAAGTTAACTATCCTCTATCTCTCAGCTTGTGCCAGAAGATTTAAACCTGCACAGTGGGTCACAGAGCTGATGAAGCAGTTGTGATCAACTGGGACTAAGAGCTTGTGGATGTTTGGATACATTCTGGCCCCTAGAGAGGGGTCAATATTTTGCAACAAGAATAATTCATATTAATTTTCCACGTCCTGTGAAAATAGTCTCAAGAGCATTCAATTCCATTTGCTCTGATGGCAGCCTCACTAAGCAACCTTCTGTTGGTTAGTTTCCCAGGTAACCTGAAGGGTATTCTGGCTTATTATGTATCAGTCTTTGAGAGTGTAATTAAGGAGGTCTTGAGAGCACAGTCAAGTCAGGTTCCTGTACAAGCTGAGAGGTCTGTCTGCAAATCTGAGACCCAAACTCCATTCCTGGGCGGCTGCATGGAAGATCTGCCAGATCAGGAGTTCTGGGTGCTTTTCTCAGCTAATTGTTATCACTATGGTGAGGGTGAAAGGCAGAGTGAATGCTAGAGCCAGCAAACACTGTGGTGAGGGACAAAGGGACCTGCCAGAAACTCTATGGGTTAATCCTGAGACTTACTTGTGAGGCACATTTGTGAGAACAGCCTTGGACCCTGAGATTCTCACATTAAGAAATCAATCCTGGGGATATAATCTGATGTATGGAAAGATATATGTTCAAATTCACTAAAGTTATGTTCATAATATTGGAAAAGTAATCCACTTGATACTACTCTGTCTGCGTATATGGGGCTTATGTAAAAAAAATTAATTAAACTACATTGGGTGCCACTTGTAGAAATAATTAATTAAATTGTTTAACCAGTATTTAGATTATTGTTAATTTGTTTGGCAGCCTTTAATCCTTATTCCGCCATTAAGCAGACATTATAAATGAGCACACACAGAGACACCATGTGGATTTTAACAAACCTTGGCCTGAGTTGTGCAATCCTGGCCCATCTAAGCTAGCTCTTAATTCTATTACCCAAATATGACTCCATATATACATATGTCCCCTTGGACTGCCATTCTCCATGCCATGCTGATGTTCCTGGCCATGTGGAATGAGGTTCTGATTTCTAACCCATGGTCTGCGTCCTCTTTCCTGCTGCTCCTGGCTGGAATGCCTTCTTCTTCCTGCTGCTGGCTGGAAAGCTTTAATCCTCTCTCTAAAGCGCAGGCTTTCTGTCCTAATCCCAGGAAGTCCCACCTTTCTCTGTCTTTGCCCAGTCTCAGGCCTGAGCATTTTATTTAACCAATCAGAGTCAATATAAGTTACAGATGGCAAACAGGACCAATTAATTAACATTTAGAATGCTTAACACTCCACCAACAGGTTTATGTGTATGTGAGTACAGATGTCCATGGAGGATGGAGACCAGAGGCATCAGATCCCCTAGAGATGGAGTTTCAGGTGGTTGTGAGGCATATGATGTGGATTCCAGGAATCTAAGTTGGGTCCTCTGTAAGAGCAAGATGTGCTCTTAGCCTCTGAGCCATCTCTCTAGCCCGATATTTACTTTATTTTTAATTATGTTTTGTGTACATGAGTGCAGTGCCCATGGAGCCCAGAAGAGAGCACAGATCTCCTGGAGCAGGAGTCACCTGTGGCTGTGAGGAGCCTGAAGCACAGTGTGTCAGTGATAGCAACTGAACTTGTCTGGCCCTCTGGAAGAGCAGGAAGCACTGTTACCCACTGAGCCAACTCTCCGATATCTGTCTTTACTCTTTACTCTTTGTTCCCTGGTCCCTCTCTTCCTACTCATCCTTGTAGGGCAAAACTCAACCTGAGATCAACACAACACTGCACTTACCCTAGGAGAATACTCAAGCATGGATATCCATGTGGTAGAGAAGAAACAAAATGTAGTTCTCGCATATTAGTTTACCAGGACTGCTACAGGAAGGATCATGTCTTTTTTTTTTTTTTTTGGTTTTTCGAGACAGGGTTTCTCTGAATATCTCTGGCTGTCCTGGACTCGCTTTGTAGACCAGGCTGGCCTCGAACTCACAAAGATCCACCTGCCTCTGCCTCCCAAGTGCTGGGATTAAAGGCGTGTGCCACCACCGCCCAGCTAGGATCATGTCTTAATTAGGGTTTCTATTGCTGTGAAGAGACACCATGACCACAGCAACTCTTATAAAGGAAAACATTTAATGGGGATGGCTTACAGTTAGAGGTTTAGTCCATTGTTGTCATAGAAGGAAGCATGACAACACACAAACAGACATGGTGCTGGAGAGGTAGCTGAAAGTTCTACATCCTGATCCACAAGCAGCAGGAAGAGAGTGATAATGGGCCTGGAGCGAGCTCTGAAACCTCAAAGCCTACACTTTCTCCAACAAGACCATACCTACTCCAACAGAACCACACCTCCAATAATGCAGTTCCCTATAAGTCATGGGGGGCCATTTTCATTCAGACCAGCACAATCTCCAAACTGGGTGGTTTGAACAATGGAAATATATTTTCTTTCATTTCAAAAAGCTAGAAGTCAGAACAAGGTGTTGGCTGAGTTGGTTACTTCTGAGGCTTCTCTCTTTTACTCTTTGCCTCTGTGTCTTCATATGATCAGTTCTCAACCTTAAAAAAAAAAAAAACTAAACTGGCCTGGGTGGCACACACTTTTAATCCCAGCACTCAGGAGGCAGAGGCAGGCAGATCTGTGAGTTCAAGGCCAGCCTGATCTACAAAGTGAGTCCAGGACAGCCAGAGATACACAGAGAAACCCTGTCTGAAGATACCAAAAAACAAAAACAAAATACCCCAAAACCTGTGTATTATTTTGCTCATGGGAATGTCTGTGGACCACATGTGGTAGAAGTTAAGTCTTTTTAGTGAATCAGTAGGCAGTTGGTTCAGATTAGCATCTGGCAGCACATAAGGAGGAGCTTGGCACCCCTTAGTTTACTGATATGGACAAAAAGCCAGTTGTGACCGGACGATATGCCTTGTTGAAGGGGCATGGCTAAGAAACTGTGCAAGCCACACAGATGACGTCAGTTATTGTGAGAAGCAACGAGACTGTTGGACATCATGAGAAATCTCGTGGACCCTTGAGACTGCCAAGTATCTTGAGATATTGCAAAAGTCACGCTGAATAAACGCACAGCACTGTTACAGCCTAGAGCGAAGCATGGCATAAAACTTACAGAGAGAAAGTTCTTTAAAGGTGACTGTCTTGGGGTCCAGGGTGCCGGAAAAGTGCGCGAGGCAAGCAGAGTTCGGAAGTCTCTTGGAGAGGCCATCGGCTGTGAGGTTTGGCCAAGGAGACTGTTACAGGCGAATTTCAGCTGATGAACAAAGCTGGCCTCAGTTTGGCGGCCGGAATAGACTGACTTTATAAACTGACCACAATTTGATGGTGGAAATAAACTGGCCCAACAAACACTAAACTTTGAAAGGGACTGCTTTCCGGGACTTCCATAAACTAAGCTATCCTGGATGGACCTACACTAAAAATATTAATATCCTTTTAAGAAAGTTAAAATAGGTCTGGAGAGATGGCTTAGAGGTTAAGAGCCCTGACTGCTCTTCTAGAGGTCCTGAGTTCAATTCCCAGCAACCACATGGTGGGTCACAATCATCAATAATGGGATCTGGTGCCCGCTTCTGGCCTGCAGGCATACATACAGATCTTTAAAAAAAAAAAAAGTTAAAATAGTTCAGTGTTTTTAGATAGGTATTAGAGTGTTTTTAGGTATTAGGGTACTCAGATTATAAGTTTTAGGATATAGGATTTAGGCATTTTATAGAGATTTGTTAAGTATTAATAAATATAATTGTTGGTACATAAAAATATTCTGTTCCAACCACATGCATGCCTGGTGCCCACAGATGCCAGAAGAGGATGTCAGATCGCTGGAATTGGAGTTCCAGGTCACTGTGCACTGCCATGTGAGTGCTGGGCTCCAAATCCACATCCTCTGTGACAGCAGCAAGCGCTTCTACCATCCATCCATCTCTCCAGCCCCGCAGTTACATTCTGAGGTCTTGCCATTAGAACACACACATCCCAACTTTAACTATACATGGCCAATAGATCCTTGGCTACAAATCCTCAGCACTTATCATGTCATTCTTTTACATGGCATGGATAAAAGTTGATATTGCAATTTAATTACAATCCAGACTGGCTTAAAGAAAAACAGATGTTTCTTCTGCTCAAACAAAGAGAAGAAAAACACCCTTGATTGGTCTGTGCACCCTGCACATCCCACACATTTTTATGATTACAGAACTGTATGTTACTTGTACGATATTCTGTATTTTGAGGACACAGAACCAGACATCAATGGACCAGAGACACATTCCAACATCCTACAGGACCCAGCCTTAGATAGCTTCAGCTCCTGTTCCATCACAACCAGCTTCCAGGACAGCTTCACTGTTCCAGACAGGACTTCATTTAAGCCTATATTTTCAACATCTAAAAGACTGGACAGGGCTATTACACAGAGAAACCCTGTCTTGAAAACAAATAAACAAAAAAGCCTGAACAATATATGTTACTATTAACTTGCTTAACCATCTTTTCCATTCCTATTTGGGTCCCAAATAAGTTTCCTATGCCCCAAAAATCAGCAGGAAGCAATCTCAAAATAGAACTACACCCCATTCCCTTGAGGTGAGTGAGGGGGAGAAGTTTTGGTTGTTCTCTTGGTTAATGGATGCTTATCATTATAAAGGGGTTGAGGAAAAGGAGGGAAAATAGCAATATAATATAGGAATGAATAAGATACAAGGGTAGATTATTGAATCTGATTTTAAACTTAGAGCTATTATTCTCAATATAAGGTTATTTTTGATATATTGGTATAAAAATTTGTATATTAATACAGATTTGAGGTTATTTTAATACACATATATGTATGTTTCAATTCTTATATAAGGTATTGTACCTATGCAACTCATTTAAAAATACAAGGTTTACTTCCAGTCCTTTTATAGCAGTTATTACAACTTATTTAGGAATGTCAAATAATACAAGTTTATGGTTAGCCAATCAAACTCAGTCATATCAGATACCAGCCTAATTTATCACCAAAATATGCTTCCTAAGTTAAACAGATAGGTAGAAAAATGTCTTCAGAATCCTCAGAAGCCTAAAGAATATGACATTTAAAGATGTTTTTATAGCCGAGCGGTGGTGGCGCACGCCTTTAATCCCAGCACTTGGGAGGCAGAGGCAGGTGGATCTTTGTGAGTTCGAGGCCAGCCTGGTCTACAAAGCGAGTCCAGGACAGCCAGAGATATTCAGAGAAACCCTGTCTCGAAAAAAAAAACAAAAAAAAAGATGTTTTTATTATTTTAAGAATTCTTTGACTTAAGACATGTCTTCTCCTGACAGTACCCATTCATCTAGAAGAAGATTGAGCATCAAAAAAAAATCTCCATCAGGAGATAGCTTCTACTGGGCAAGAATGCCCTTGCTCTCTCAGCAAACAATATGCTGTCCAAAAATGGACCAGACTTGAACTCAGATAAGTCAACTTTGCCAAGACAGGGTGGATAAGTCCTTCTTATTTCCTGCTTCACCTTTTGTCTGTCAAATATATTGAGCCAGAAGGCTGAAGAGATGCTCCAATATTATAAAGAGTTTTGGGACTGTCTAGGCAGCAAACCATCTGTCAGTTTTTTGTTTTTGGAAGCTACCTGCTTTGCACTTCCTGCTTACTCGGGTAATTTTATTCCTTCTTAGTCTCTGATGGAATTGAAGACTAAATAGCTTATTCTCCTATTAGGCTGAAGTTGTTTAGGATTTAGAAAATGTTTTAAGAATTCGTTTAGATCTAGAAGATATTTTTAGGTTGTTAAATACAACCCATAATAGAAAATGATTTAGGTTCAGAACTATAAACTCACCAAGATAGGATAGATAATGAAAGACTTTCTCCAAGGTTGCCAAATACAATGGACTAGACATTGTGAATGTAATTGATACATGATAGTTTTCATAATTGTTTCATACTTGTTCTTACTATATGAGGTTTATTTTATGACAAATATCCTTTTTATTAGACAGAAAGGGGGAATTGTTGTGGTTTGTCCTAAACTGCTTATATTCAATTGTTAATTCCTTGCCCCTGTCTTACTTAGCTTATGAGCTCACAGTCACATACCCAAAATGCCTTTTGTGACTCTTGCCTTTATGTTTTCCCTAATTGGTTGAATAAAGTTGCCTAAAGCCTGAGCAGGGCAAAAGAGAGGGGCAGAGCTAAGGTTCTTGGGCTTTTGGAGGTGGGAGAAGCCACCATGGGGGAGTCAGGGAGAAGGAGCAAATGCCATGGGATAGATGGAAGAGGAAAAGCGCACGTGGTCAAGAGCAGCCTGCTCTGAGGACCAGACCTTATAGAACATGCAAGTATTTTGGGGGGTTTTGACTGGGTGGTTGAAAGCTAGCTTAGAGGGTTAAGATCTCCCAGTCCCAGGCTTAAGTCTTATTAAAAACTAACAAGTTAAGTGGGGCGGTGGTAGCACACGCCTTTAATTCCAGCACTTGGGAGGCAGAGGCAGGCGGATCTTTGTGAGTTGGAGGCCAGCCTGGTCTACAAAGTGAGTCCAGGACAGCCAGGGCTACACAGAGAAACCCTGTCTCGAAAAAACAAAACAAAACAAAAAAACCTAACAAGTTTCTGCATATTTATTTATAAGTGGCAGGTTAAGAGATAACTCCACTAGTTATCTCTTAATCATAGTGTCTATGTTAATCATAAACCTAGTAATCATAAGCATCAACTATAAACATTAATAATTCATACAACACTGTGTTCTTATTGTTAATCCCTCTAGCTAAGAATGAAAACCACCATCCAAATTAAAGCTAATTAAGTAAGCTTTATTTACTGTACATAAGACTGACTCTCTAAAGCAGCATTTGAGAGCACAGTGTGGGTTAGCTTTTCAGGCCTCCTTTTATAGGGAAAGAGTATAAACTGGGGCTTTTGTAACATAAGGATTTTGCAAGTGAAGATCAGATTATTTGATAGGTCATCTTGGCAAAAGGTCTCAAGGTTCCTTGACAGAACACCTTATCTTATCAGGATGGGGTACATGTGAGTCAAACTTGAATTTTGTAGCAAATAGAAATAACTTATTCTGACCTTATAACAAAATGACTTTTTGCCCTAAGATGGAATCAGGCTGGTTCATCACTATCCTTCCCAGCTCCTAACACAGATCACTCATAGCTGTCCTTCCCTCCTGCATTCTCAGGGTTACTGTTTCTGTGGTTATCCCATTTGCACCCACTGCACTCCAAAGCTTGTGTCCTAAATGCCCCCCTCCTCCCCTCCCACCTCACAGCCTCCTCGGCACTTGCTCTGTTTCTCTATGGACTGGGCTGTCTGCATTGCAGGTTTTCCCTTCCCTCCCTCACGGTGTCTCCTGATTCGGAGCTGCTTCTGTCTTTGGCTCCCCTGAGACTGCAGGCAGGAATCATCTGTGCTGCCCAGGCACGGAGCTCTGCTTTGAGTCTCACCTTCTTATTCCTTCCTGTGCCAATACACAGACTACTGAATTCTCCTCTGACACATTTTTTTCCTTTGAGCTTCCATGGCATATCCCTCCTGTCCGAGCCCTAGCCTCTTTCACTGCAGAGTCTCATGTTCAGTCTAACTGACAGATGTAAGTCCTCAGAGCCCTTGTTAATTACTCTCATGCTCTGAAATCAGGTCATTGCTCAACCACACTGCCTTTTAACCTCTTCCTCCCCAGGACTTCTTCCAGCCTCAGGACTGGTCACATGTGATGTACCAGATTGTTTGCTTGGCAGGCACCTTCTCTCACACAAGTTCTACGCCAACCAGCCCTCCCTGGACATAGGGTGTCTGTCCCCTTGGCTCTCCCCTTCTACCACGCACATACTTGCTCACATCCCCTTGCTATTCCATGTTTTAATTGTGTCCCTCTTTCTGTTCATTGGTTCTGCTGCACTGTGTTTTGTTGTTGCTTATGCTCCATTGGCTTTTTGAGATAGGTACTGAACGAATAAGAAAGAAAGAAAAAAAGAAAGAAAGAAGGAAGGAAGGAAGGAAGGGAGAGAGAGAGAGAGAGAGAGAGAGAGAAAGAAAGAAAGAAAGAAAGAAAGAAAGAAAGAAAGAAAGAAAGAAAGAAA
>CAJQZJ010033923.1:1145762-1185206 GCA_907164525.1 Lophiomys imhausi
ATAGATAGATAGATAGATAGATAGATAGATAGATAGATAGATAGATACATACATACATACATACATACATACATACATACATACATAGACAGACAGACAGATAGACAGACAGACAGACAGACAGACAGACAGATAGATAGATACATAGATAGATAGATACATAGATAGATAGATAGATAGATAGATAGATAGATAGATAGATAGATAGATAGATAGATAGATAGATGATAAGATTCCTGCCTCCAGGTTCCTGTCCTGACTTCTCTCTACAATGGAGATCACACATGTAGGCCAAATAAACCCTTCCCCATGACCAAGTTACTTTTGGTCATGGTCTCTACCACAGCAAAGAGAAAGCAAACTAGAATATGCATTGTCTAATGAAGTGATGGACTCAGGACCTATCCTGCCCATCTGCCCTCATTTCTGCTTTTTAAAAGTGTGAGTCAGCACATAGTGCATGTGTGGAGGTCAGCTCCCACCTCCCACCACATGTGTCTCAGGGATTGAACTTAGATGGTCAGGTTTGGTGGCAAACACCTTTACCCATTGAGCCACCCCCTCATCTCTTTTTTTTTTTTTTTGGTAAAATGTAAGGAATGGCAAGTATCTGGAGTCACTATGTTGCAGAGCTCACAGTGCTATGCACTTGGTGAAGCTGTGTAATGTCCACCCGTGTGCTGTAGGCAGCTACCCTGGCAGTAACATCATCTCCCTGGTTAAGATCTGTTCCTGAGTGCCCACTGTTCTTCAGAGCTAGCCACAGCTACTTCCTAGTTGATGAATGGGATGTTTGCATTTATTTTTAGATACTTTGTATTTCACTGTGGTAACTTCTGACCAAGACTTCTAGAATGCTGTCTGTCAGCTCATCCAGAACATCAGCTCCTGTCTTTAAGTACTTGTTAAAAAGGTTAGCATTTTATTGTAAACCCTGGATCCCATTTCCCCTAAAAGCAAGCTTGGTGTCAACAAATAAAGTCAGAATAGTAATTATTAGAAACAAGGAACAAAGCCTGGGACAGATTTCCTCAAGTCCTTCCAGGAAATGCTGTGGCCAAAGTGGTAAAGAAGCATGAAAAATGTCACAATAGTAACATGTCCAATCCACCTTTGATGCTGCTTGAAGAATTAATGTCCCTAGTTAGTCTACCAGATAAAAAGGGGCTATACTTCCCCTAGGATGAAAAAGAAAAGAAAAGGCTATAGGGGGCACCTGGATTTGAACCAGGGACCTCTTGATCTGCAGTCAAATGCTCTACCCCTGAGCTACACCCCCAGCCATATGCTACTTGCTAATAAATCTATCTTTATGATCACTGACCTCTCCATCTGTGCTCTGGTTGTAGTTCCTCTGGGGATTACCCAAGCTGTTTTGCCCACACCTCTACCAGGGTCAGATCTGCTCCCTTCCCTGAGTATTCCCACCAACTCATATCCACACACCCCTGTCCAGGATGCTTCCTCACTCCTCCACTATTACCACTGTTGGGTACAAAAAGATCTCTTCCTATGCTTTTTACCTCTTTTGCATCTTTCTCAACCTCCCACTTGTTTTGGTTTCCTTTCACAGGTGGCTAGGTCATAGGGAAGGATGTTGGGGGTGGGGGTCTTGGCCAATGCCAAGAGAGGTGTCTGACCCATTAAGTTGAGGGAAAGCAGAGTATGTAAGAGTAGGGCCAGATGTTAGCAGAACTGGAGAACCTAGGATGCGCATGGAGACTGGCTGCTCAGGATCTTGAAGAGTGCCTACTTTAATAAATGTTCCACTAGTAAGCTAGGTGTGTGACACACACCTCTAATACCAGCACTTCAGGGGTAGAAGCAGGAGGACGAGGACTTCAAGGTCATCCTTGGTGTCTTGGTTGTTTTGGTTTTCGTTTTGTTGTTTTGTTTTGTTTTTTTGTCAACTTGACACAAACTAGAGTATCTGGGAAGAGGAATCTCAACTGCGAAAATGACTCCCTAAGACTGGCCTGTGGGCAAATGTGTAGGGAATTTTCTTGACTGATGACTGACATGGGACAGCCCCTCCCATTGTGGGCGGCACTACAAGCAGATGGGCCTGTGGTGTATAAGAAAGCAAACTGGACAAGCCAGTAAGCAGCATTTGTTTCTTCATGATCTCTCGTTCAGTTCCTGCTTTCAGGTTCCTGCCTTGACGTCCCTCAGGGGACTATAACCCAGGATATGTAAGCCAAATCAACCATTTACTCCCAAAGTTGGTTTTGTTCAGTGTTTTATCACAGTAATGGAAACCTAACTAAAACTCTTGGCTATCTAAGGAGTTGGAGGCCAGCCTGAACTATGTGACAGACTGTCTCATAAAAGAACAAAGAATAGCCAGGTGTGGTGTGTACACCTTTAATCTCAGCACTGGGGTGGCAGAGGCAGGCAGATCTCTGTGAGTTCAAGGCCAGCCTGGTCTAAAAATCTAGTCCAGACAGCCAGAGCTGTTACACAGAGAAACTCTGTCTCAAAAACAAAACAAAACAAAAGAGCAACAACAACAAACCAAAAAACAAAGACTAGGGAGGGCAGTGACACTGCTCAGCAGGTAAGGCACTTGCCCCTCCCACACACAATAAGAACAATTGCTGCTCTTGCAGAGGACACAAGTTCAGTTCCCGTCACTCATCAGACTGTCCACAGCCACCTGAAGCACCAGCTCCAGAGGACCCAGACACATAACCAAAAATAATTGTTTTGGAGACAGGTTCTCACTATGTAGTTCTGGCTGGCCTGAAACTCACTATGTAGACCAGGCTGGCTTCACACACAGAGATCGCTTGTCTATACCTCCTGCAATTCTACTCTCATACCTGGTTAACTTTTTTTTTTTTTTTTTAAGGAAAATTCCTAAAAGGTAACATCAGAAGAAAGTGGAATTCTTGCTGAAGACAGATGAGTGTGCCCACACCTTTAATCCCAGAATTATGGTGGCAGAGGCAGGTGGATATCTGTGAGTTTGAGGCCAGCCTAGTCTTCATAGTGAGTTCCAGGCCAGCCAGGGCTACATAATGAGAACTTGTCTCACAAAAGAGAGAGGAGTTTGTTTGCGAGGAGTTTAGTTTGGCAGTTCCCTGTTTTAACTGACAGGCTTAGATGACTTAAGCCTTTGCTTACTGCCTATGTCCCATCCCATAACACATCTGATTTTAATCATATATGTACCCAACTATGACTAGACATAGGACAATAACTAGGGGATTCTCTCTAGAAGTTTGCTTTATTGCACATGCACCTAAAATCTGGAGTTCCCAGAAGTGTTTGAATAGAAGTGGAGCATTATCAAGGCGTGGTTAGGGTTTTTGTTTGCTTTGTGATAGGGGGATATTATTTGTTTGTTTAGTTGGTTTTTGTCAATTTGACACAAACTAGAGTCATCTGAGAAGAGGGAACCTTAACTGAAAAAATGCCTCCATCAAATGAGCCTGTAGGCAAGCCTGTGGGGCATTCTCTTGATTGATAATCACAGTGGGCAAAGCCATTCCAGCACCGGCAGCTCTGTGCAGACTGAGAATCAGGTGTGGTGGTCGTGGAAGCCTTAGATCCTAGCAGAGGCAGGAAGACCTCAGTGAGTTCAAGCCAGTCAGGGCTTTATAGTTAGGCCACGTCAAGGGAAGAAAGGAAAGGAATGAAAGAGAGGGATAGGGGAAAGGAGGGAGGGTGAGAGAGAGAGAGAGAGAGAGAGAGAGAGAGAGAGAGAGAGCAAAGTGGGTAAGCTAAGAAGAGCAAGCCAGTAAGCAATGTTCCTCCACACTTTCTGCTTCAGTCCCTGCCTACAAGTTCCTGCTCTGACTTCCCTTCATGATGGACTTTAAACTGGAAGGGGAAGTAAGCCCTTTCCTCCCTAACTTGCTTTTGGTTGTGGTCTTTATCAAAGCAGTGGAAAGCAAACTAAGTTTGCTAAGGAGAGTAATAAAGCAAGGAATTATGCTTACTCACAGTTGTCTATTCATATCTAAAGCAGGAACACTGCAGCTCTGTATGCATGCAGGTCATAGGTTATAGTGGAGCTTTTCGGACCCACCAGTAGTTTAAATAATGACATGAGAGTTATTAATATTTAAAAGCTTAGGTGTTTTAGCTGGGCAGATTCTTCTAACTTAACCTGACTTCTGTAGCCCCGACCCACGATGTGGCTAGTTCTTTACCTGCTCAGCCCTGATGCATCTGTTCCTTTCTGTGTCCCTGGCCAATCTCCTGGGTCTGAGTCTTCTCCCAGAGTCCCTCTCTCTCCAGAAGACCCACCTTCCCCTTCTGCCCAGTCATTGGCCCTCAGACTTTTACTAAAGCCAATCAAATACAATTCTAGATTGCTTTAGGCAGGTGAGGAAGGAACAAATATTTACAATATGTGAGACTGGTGATGGACATAGCTCTCTGCTGGTACAGAATTAACAATTGAATATATAGAGGTGCACCTTCACACAATGTACCCCAACAATAGGTTGCTAACAGATTGCTAGGTGCTTTATTACAAGAAGGATGTGTGCATAGTGAAGAGTGTGATCATAGTCCAAGCCAAATGAAGTCCAGGTTGCTAAGCTAGTCTCTGTTTGCCCTCCTCAGCAGGCGGCAACGCTACAGCTCCTGGCTTCTGTAGTACTTATGACCAACACCACCCAGCACCATGCACCAGTTTGGGGCACCTTCCCATGGGAAACTTCTTCTGACTCACTTTCAGGAATGGTTGCTACTTTTACGGTCTACAGTTGAGCAAGACTGCTACTGACAATTCACCCCCAGTTGTCTACATAGCTCCTTCTAGATTTTTTTTTTTTGAGGCAAGGTTTCTCTGTGTATCCCTGGCTGTCCTGGACTCACTTTGTAGACCAGGCTGGCCTCGAACTTACAGTGATCTGCCTGCCTCTGCCTCCCAAGTGCTGGAATTAAAGACATGCGCCACCATGCCCGGCTTTGTTCCCTTATTATTAAGGAACTCAGGGCTAAAAGGGGACTCTAGTTAGAGAGAAAAGGAATATCAATGGGGGTAGAGGGACTGCAGATGGTCAAGGAGTGGATATGGTCAAAATATACTGTATACATGCGTGAAAATGTCATAATTAAACTATTATTATATAATTATATTATTATATAATATATAACTAATATATGCCTATAATTATTAAGGGATCCAGATGCCCCCTTTGAATGAATCTTTCTGGAGCCATTTTAGCCCCTGGAGGTAACACTCAGAAGTGGGAAATCTCAGCTCAGAGTCCATTTGGGAAAGTTCAGTGAGATCCACCTTTATACTCTTTTGACTTTAATCACACTGTGGTGGTTTTAAAATATGCTCACAAATCTTTGACACATCTCCCTGAAGGCTGTGAAGCTCAATTAACCTCCCTTGAATGTGAACTGCCTTGATAACACGAACAGAACGTGACAGAAGTGAAATTGTCCCTTCTGAGCCTGGTCACTGAGCACACTGACTCGCTCTGCTGTCCCTTAGCTCTCTGGGGTAAGTCAAGTGCATGTCATGTGGATTCATCAAGCTGCTCTGTGATGAGCCCCACATAGCAAGAAGGGAGACCTCCTTCCAGTATCAGCAAGGTGCTAAATCTTCTTTCCAACAGCCATGGCAGAGCTTGCAGAGGCTCCAATTGGCTGACTGTTTATTTGCATCTTCATGAGAACCCAGAACCACCAAGGTAAGTCCTTCCCACATTCCCAGCCAAGGGGATCTTAGACACATAATGTGCCCTAGGATGTCCATGTGGAAATCAATGATCAAAAAAAAAAAGTCTGCTTTGTCAGACTATACCTCAGGAAAAGCTAAAACAAAATTTGAAATTCCAAGTGCCTCCATCAGATGCAGGATTTGAAGGAGACACATGAGAGGAGTCACGCTGGTCTCATACTCTGAGTTACAGGAAAATGATTTTGTATTAGCTATTTTCCTGATTGCTTTGACAAAATACATGATAGAATCAAGTTAAAGAAAGTTTGCTAGCTTACAACTGGAGAAGTGACAGTGGACCATGGGAAACTGTGGCAGCAGCCTGAGGCACATCCAATCAGAAAGCAATGAACTCTGGTGGTCAGCATTTTTGGTTTCGGTTATGTGGGTGTGGTGTTGCATGTATATTCATGTTCAAATATGTGTAGGTACACATGTGTGGAGACCTGGAGTAGATGTCCGGCATATTTCTCCACCGGTTCTCACCTTAGTGAGGCGAGGACTCTCTCTTGAACCTGGAGCAGCTCAGTGATTCAGCTAGTCTAGCTAGCCAGCTTGTGACCCTAGCAAGCTAGCAGTTGCTGTGCCTGCTGATTACCAGGTGGGTCTTCCCACCTCAGACTAATCTAGGGAAGACCACATGGTCATGCACAGAGTGGGTCTCCTAGGTGATTCTAGATCCCGTCAAGTTGACACTGTTCACCGTCACAGATCTCAGCTGCAAAGCTGGCAGCGAAAGCGCTAGTCTTTGCTCAGGAAGCAGCACCTTCCCTTTGCTTAGATCCCCAGCCAGGAGTAGAGTGTCATATCATGTGGAACCCACACTGACCTTCCAAACTGGTGGCTAGAAGAGATGGGATTTGTTGTTTGTTTGTTGAAACAGTGTCTTTCTTTTTAGGTTTTTCAAGACAGGGTTTCTCTGTGTATCCTTGACTGTCCTGGACTCACTTTGTGGACCAGGCTGGCCTTGAACTCAGAGAACTACCTGCCTTTGTCTCCTGAGTGCTGGGATTAAAGGCGTGCACTACTACAGCCTGTGAGTCAGTGACTTTCTATGTAGCCCTAACTGTCCTTGAATTTCATATATGTAGACCAGATTGGCCCCAACTCACAAAGTCAGCTGCCTCTGCCTCCCTCTGCTGAAATTAAAGATGCACTACCACTCCTGGCTGATGGTGATTTTTGGAAAATGGGGCAAAAGGAAGTCCATTTACGATGAAATGTAATCCTAACTAGTTAGAAAAACAAGTGTCTGAGATTAGAAGTGTAGAGAAGGGCTAATGGCACTGTCCTCTTAAAAAGAGGAGGCATGGCTCAGGGACAGACCCACTGATTGGAATCAAAGGGCCCCTGGTTTGCCGGGCGGTGGTGGTGCACGCCTTTAATCCCAGCACTCGGGAGGCAGAGGCAGGCGGATCTCTGTAAGTTCGAGGCCAGCTTGGTCTACAAAGCAAGTCCAGGACAGCCAGAGCTGTTACACAGAGAAATCCTGTCTCGAAAAACAAAAAAAAAAAAAAAAAAAAAAAAGGGCCCCTGGTTGAAGCCCGAATTCCTTCTTTAGAAGACTTTGTTGCTCATCTGTTTCCTTCCTGGAGCTGAACTGACAACATTAAGTCCTCCATAGGAAGCCGGGCGGTGGTGGCGCACGCCTTTAATCCCAGCACTTGGGAGGCAGAGGCAGGCGGATCTTTGTGAGTTCGAGGCCAGCCTGGTCTACAAAGCGAGTCCAGGACAGCCAGAGATATTCAGAGAAACCCTGTCTCGAAAAACAAAAAAAAAAAAAAAAAGTCCTCCATAGGAGGCAGCTGACTAGAGCCTGTGGGCCAAACCCTGTAGACATTCCTTGTGATTCAGGTTTGTTACAGTAAAAATTAATGCAGCTTCTATTTCCATAGTTTGTACAACACGGATTTGTTCTTGGCCCTTGTAGCATGCTGGTTGACTGCCTCGGCCTGTGCTATACATTCAGTCTTAACTCCTAGAGCCTCATGGTCGCTATAACCCTGGAGCTAGCTGCCCATCTTGTACCTATTCCAGTCTTACAAACTATGAACTTTCATGTCTGTCACATAAGCTTTGGAATTAAGGAGAGAACTGTCTCCCAAAAGTTATTCTCTGATATTCATACATGTGCCCCAACACATAACCACACACAATATACATATATGCATATGTAAATACATATTTATTAACATGTAAACATATATTAAATATATATGTTAATATATATTAAGCACAATTTTAAAACATGAACTTTAGAATTAAATTTGTTGATTTCCCCTACCCCATACCCCAAGCAAAACCTGTCAGTTCAGAAAATCTCTTAAGTTAATTCTATGAGAATTGAGGCATTTTATAAATAGAATATAGAGTACTTTATTTCATCTATCTAGCATACAATCTCCCTCAAGGTTTTATATTTTCCATATTTTCCAAGGTGGAGAAAATTCTGTCAGTATTTTGATTGAATTACTTCTAATGTTTCATATTTTATGCTATAATGAATGTAATTTTATACAGTTTATATTTTCTATTGTCCCTGAAATATAGAAATACACTTGAGATTTCCCCCCAGTTGTTATTTATTACTGTGGTGAAATTCACAAAACATATAATTTACCATCCTAACCAAATTTAAATGCACACTTCAGTGTATATATATATATATATATTTTTTTTTTTTTTTAAATCTATGATGTTGGAGGTGGGGAAAAGTGGCTAAGAGTACTTTTGCTGCTCCTGCAGAACTCCAGCCACAGCATACACTTGGACTCCCAGAACTTAGTCAGTTCTCTCCCTCCACCATGTGGGCTCGAGGGATTCGACTCAGGTCATCAGGCTTAGCAGCAATCTTATTGGCCATCTTATTGGCCCAAGCCTAGCTTTTAATTTTTGTTGTTGTTGTTGTTATTTTGTTTGTATGGGTTTTTTGTTTTTGAGACAGGGTTTCTCTGTGTAGCCTTGGCTGTCCTGGAACTGACTCTGTAGCCCAGGCTGACCTTGAACTCAGAGATCTGCCTGCCTCTGCCTCTCCAGAGCTGGGATTAAAGATGTGTGCCACCACCGCCTGGTTTACCTTTTTTCTTAATGTGGGTGCAGAGGTTTGAACTAAGGTCCCAGTGCTTACAGGACTTTACCAACTGAGCAGTCTTCCTATCACTCACATTAGTCATCTTGTGACTAAATGTTTTTTCACTTAGCATAATGTCCTTGCTGTGGCATATAGCTGAATGTCCTTTTTTGTTGTTATTTGGTTTTGTTTTGAGACAGGGTCTCACTGTGTAGCCCTAGCTGGCCTAGAACTCCCCATGTAGATTAGGCTGGCCTTGAACATACAGAGATCTACCTACCTTTGCTCCTGAGTGCTGGAATTAAAGGTGTGCGCCACTATGTCATGTTCTTAGTTAGGTTTCTGCTGCTGTGATGAAACACTGTGATCAAAGGCAATTTGAGGAAGAAAGTTTCAGACAGGGTTTCATTTTGTAGCTCTGGCTGTCCTAGAACTCACCAGGCTGGCCTTGACCTTTGAACTCACAGAAATTCGCCTGCCTATGGCACTGCTGGGATTAAAGACACACTAAGAGCTTACAAATTATTCCAAACTTGAAGATAGGAAAAGAGACTGGGCCTGGTGTGAGCTTTTGAAACCTTAAACCTGCCCCCAGTGATATACCTCTTCCAACAAAGCCACGCCTCCTAATCCTTCTAAAATTGTTCCACCAACTGGGAACCAAGCATTCAAATATTTAGCCTCTGGGGGCCATTCTCATTCAAACCACCACCCACCACCCCTGGTGCTTTCTTTTTTACAGTTAAATTCATATACTGTCATACATGTACACTACATTTTGCCTGCCCATTATCATTGCAGCCCATGTTGCTTCTGTATTTCAGCTATTATGAGTAAAACCATAGTAAACCTAAGTTGGATTTCTTGTCCTCCACCTCAATTGTACTCTTTTCCCAACCCCCAAAGCCAAGGGATCTTTGAGCTTGAGCTTGGTGTACATATCAACAAGGAGAAACTATCTTGGTTGATGCTTTTGTCAGCAGTGTGGGGAAAGAAAAAGCTTGCAAGGCACTAAGCCTTGCGCAGGGGAGGTAGAGTGTTATCCAGCCCAGGCCATCACAGGGTAGCTGCTCTAAGAATCTCTCTGTCCTGTCAGGTCTTCCTAGCAAGCAGATCAGTGTTTTTTGTTTTTCCAGGTTCAGTCTGATTGATCACTCCCTCTGGTGGACACCTACTTAATGATTCTGTTTCTTCAGCTCTTAAGAAATCAGATCAGGTCCTTGTTTTCCCATTATGATCACTTCTTTTCCTCCCAAATATTACTAGACACTCAAAACAACAACCCATACTTATGAGTTAAGGGGGCACCCGGACTCGAACCAGGGACCTCTTGATCTGCAGTCAAATGCTCTGCCACTGAGCTATACCCCCTGCTGGCTGTAAGGCTCTTACTAATCCCATTTACTTTTAGCTTCTTGTTATAGCCACAAATGACAGCCATTAACATTTTCTTTTTTCTTTTCTTTTTTTTTTTCCCCTTTGGTTTTTCAAGACAGGCTTTCTCTATGTAACAGAGCCCTGGCTGTACTAGACTCACCTTGTCAACCAGGCTGGCCTCGAACTCAAGAGAGATTTGCCTGCCTCCCAAAGTGCTGGGATTAAAGGCATGCACCACCACACCCGACTGCCATTTAATTTCAATGAATACAAAATAAAAGGAATTTACTGGGCCACAACAGTGAAAATAACAGAGAGGCCAGTGAATATCAGGAATTCAAATCTTGTTAGAACTCTGGCTCTCCAGCTTTGGTTCCCTTCCTTTTTTTTTGGGACAGGGTTTCACTATTAAGCCCTAACTTCCACACTGTTCCTGGTATCAGAAGCAAACAGCCAAGGGGGAAATGCCTGACATGTGGCAAAAGTAGTTGTGAGTTAGATGCTATGGAACACAGAAGAGGAAATGAATGCTGTGAGCATGACTGGAGACCAGGTAATTCTCTTACACTTTGAAAGTTTACTTAATAGGTATGGGGGTGGGAGAGTTTGAGGGAAGATGGCTACAAGAACAAAGGAAAGCAATGCAGTATTTAAAAGGCTTGGAATGAGCCGCGTGGTGGTGGTGGTGGCAGCAGCGGCGGCCTTTGATCCCAGCACTTGGGAGGCAGAGGCAGGCAGATCTTTGTTAGTTGGAGGCCAACCTGGTCTACAAAGTGAGTCCAGGATAGCCAGGGATACCCTGTCTCGAAAAACCAAAAAAATAAAAATAAAAAATTAAAAAATAAAAGGCTTGGAGTGGCTGTAGACTTCTTATAGGTAGGAGAGGAGCCTAGAAAGGAGATGTCCAAACAAAGTGGTGTTTGTGGTCTAGCCGGACTCCTCCCCTGCCACATCCGTCCCTGCCCCTGACTAATTAAAGATTAATAAGTGCCTGAGTCTTCACTGGGACTCTGAAGAGAAAGAGGGCCACCAGACCTGCCACCTGAACTACAAGTTCAGAAGCTGGAGCAGGAATCCACATGTTCTGAAGTCCAGATGGTCTACCCCATCCTGGGTTTCCCACTTGAGTGTGCTTGTGTTTTAGTCATACTGCAGTCCTCTGCGGGAGATAAGCTGTGGTAATCAGGCAGTGTCTACACATGTGTACACCATGGGGCAAGGTCACTGTCATGGTTTGAATTGTATTGCCTAAAAAGATTTGTGGAGCTGGGCGTGGTGGCAAATGCTTTTAATCCCAGCACTAGGGAGGCAGAGGCAGGCAGATCTCTGTGAGCTCAAGGCCACCCTGGTCTACAGAGTGTGTTCCAGGACATTCAGGGCTGCTACACAGAGAAACCTTGTCTTTAAAAAAAAATGTGTCGAGGCCAGGTGTGGTGGGGCATGCCTGTGATCCCAGCACTAGGAGGACTGAGAGTTCAAGGCCCTCTGGGCTCCATGTGACCAACAAAAACAACAAAACATGTTGAAGTTCTAGTCTCTCTGGCTGTGCTCTTGTTTTGAAATAGTGTTGGGCAACTGCACCAGATAGAGCCAAGAGGAAGTTAATAGGCCACCTGGTGTCCATGTAAGGGGAGGAGAGACAACAGACACTGTCATAGAAAGGATAAGACATGAAGATGAGAGTGGAGAAGGGCTTGGCCCAGTCTCTAAAACAGAAAATTCCTAGGATTGGTAGCTATCCCCAGGAATGAGGAAGAGGGAGAAAAGGAACTGAGCCTGGCCTCCATCTGGATGTCGTACTTCTGCTCTCAAGAAATGGGAGATTATTGGTCTCAGGTCCTGAGCTATTGGTGTTCTGTTCAGGAAGTTGTCACCTGTGCCAATGAGTTCAAGGGTTTTCCCCACTTTCTCTTCTAGTAGATTTAGTGTGTCTGGCCTTATGTTAAAGTGTTTGGTCCACTTGGACTTAAGTTTTGTACAAGGTGATAAGTATGGGTCTAATTTCATTATTTTGCATGTCGACATCCAGTTAGACCAGCACCATTTGTTGAAGATGCTGTCCTTTTTCCATTGTATGGTTTTGGCTTCTTTGTCAAAAATTAAGTGACCATAGGTGTGTGGGTTCATTGCTGGGTCTTCAATTTGATTCCATTGATCCACTGGTCTGTTTCTATACCAGTACCATGCTGTTTTTATTACTATTGCTCTATAGTACAGCTTGAAATCTGGGATGGTGATACCTCCAGATGTTTTTTTTTTTTTAATTGTACAGGATTGATGTAGCTATTCTGGTTTTTTTGTTATTCCATATGATGTTGAGAATTGTTTTTTCCAGGTCTATAAAGAATTGTGGTGGTATTTTGATAGGAATTGCATTGAATCTGTATATTGCTTTTAGCAGGATGGCCATTTTCGTTATGTTGATCCTTCCTATCCATGAGCATGGGAGATCTTTCCATCTTCTGATGTCTTCTTCAATTTCTGAGCTAACCCAGACTCAGAAGGACGCACATGGCATCTATTCACTTATAATCAGATTTTAGCCATATAGTACAGGATAACTATACTACAAACAATGCACCAAAGGGAACAGGAACATAGACTTTGTTACCTGTTAATGAGACACTTTGCCCTAGTGGTGCTGCCTTGTAGGCCCCCAGTGTATGAGGAGGCTCTTGGCCTTCATATGACTGCTGAACTGGGCAGGGAACTAATATGTAGGGACATTCCACTCCAGAGGAGTGGGATGGAAGGGATAGGGGTAGAGGGTGGGAGGGCGGGACTAGGAGGGGTGGAAAGAGGGCACTGCGATGGAGATGTAACCTGAAGTAATAAATAAACATAAAAAAAGAAAGAAAAGAAATGGGAGATTAAACTTTTACTGCTGAGGCCACCTAGTTTATGGTACTTTGCTCCAGCAACCTTAGGAAACTTGGCCCTAAGTTGGGGCTCCACAGGCAGAGCCTTGGCTTGCAATGAGAACAGTAAGGTAGCCCTGTTGCCTCCAGCATGTTAAGTATCAGTTTCTCCAGCTTCACTGGCTTATTCAGATGAGCAGGGCTCTGGTGTGGCACCCTGTCTGGCCAGAAAATAGTTTTCCCTGGAGCCTTACTCCCAAAGTAGGAGGAAGGCTAAGTAAGAGGCACTACGGAGCTCTTTGCTGCCAGACCTCTGCCATCATGGGTCACATGTACGCTCCTGTTAAGGGCCTGTCCCAGTCAGCGCTGCCCTACTGCCGTAGTGTCCCCACACACACTGTGCAAAGCCCAGTCCTAGTATCTGAAGGCAGGAGTGTGGACCAGCCCACCTACCGGAAGAGAGCAGGAAGCTACAGTACTCTGTGGTGGTGGTGGAAGGTGGATGGAAAGTGTTGTAGAGCTGGAGTGTGACCTTACAAGTAGCTGGGATCAAGTAGATGGGCTCACCAGCCTGTGCTTCTATCCCCAGAGCGAGATTTCTCCCAAGACAGGGTTTCTCTGTGTGGCTCTGACCATACTGGAACTTGCTCTGTAGATCAGGCTGGTCTGGAACTCACAGATCCACCTGCTTCTGCATCCTGAGTGCTGGGATTAAAGGTATGTACCACCATGCCTGGCCTGATATTTTTAATTTTTTTAACATATATGAATATTTTCTCCATATGTACATCTTTATACCACACACATGCAGTGCCTGTAGAGGCCAGAAGAGGGTGATGGATTACCCTTGGAAATAGAATTACAGATGGTAAATTAGCCACCTTGTGGGTGCTGGGAATGAAACTCTCAACCTCTCTGGGAACAGTCAATGATCTTAACATCTGAGACATTGCTCCAGCCCTTAGAGAGAATGTTTTAATAACAGAGATCAGTGCTCCATAAATATTAAATGTCAGTTTATAAAAATACTCCATGTCATGCCGGGCGTGGTGGCGCACACCTGTATTCCCAGCACTTGGGAGGCAGAGGCAGGTGGATCTCTGAGTTCAAGGCCAGCCTGGTCTACAGAGTGAGTCCAGGACAGCCAGGGCCACACAGAGAAACCCTGTCTGGAAAAAGAAAATGAAAACAAAAACAAAAACCGAAACAAAACAAAAAATCCTCCATGTCAGGCAGGTGTGGTGGTGCACACCTTTAATCCCAGCACTCAGGAGGCACAAGCAGAGAAAGAGGCAGGTGAATCTCTGTTAGTCCAAGGCCAGCCTGTTCTACACAGTAAGTTCCAGGAAAGCCAGAGTCACATACTAAACCAAGCCAAAAAACAAACAAAAAACAAAAAAACCCAAATTCCACATTATATAAAATTAATAAAAAATTCAAATTTCAAAGTCCATGCATTGTTTCACTGGAGCAGTGAAACATATGAGTCAGTGCCTCATATCATCTGTGGTTGCTTTTCCACTGTGAGGGCAGAGTTGAGTGGTTGCATGCAGATGAAAAAATGTATAAAGTGGTTCTTCGGTGCTGAGGGCACAGCTCGGTGGTAGAGTGCTTGCCTGGCATGCACAAGTTGCTGGATTTGATCCTCAGCACTGCAAAAACAAAAGCATTGCACTGCAATGAGAAGTTTGACAAGAGAAAACAAGAAAGGTCTAGGGCAGTGTGAGCCCCCCAACCCCATGGTGTGCTACTGTCAGTCAGGGAAAAAGAGTGAGTTTGTATGTGTGGAAAAATCTTGAAAGACATGTAAGGACCTGGCAAGATTGGTTGCTTACAGAGGGTGAACCAGAGCTAGGAGGGATCTCTTTGTATAGAGAGGGGTATAGCCTGATCCAGGCAGGGGCCTGAGGAATTCTGAAGTTGCTAGGTGTATTGTTTAGAAGGGTGTGTGTATCCGTTAATACCTTCAGATGAAGGAGTTAAACTGCCCAGTGCATTGATACAAGGGAGGGGATGTACAGAAACAAAACCAAACAGGTGCCAAGCAACTGAAAGATTCCTGTGTTGACCTTGACACCATGTGCATATATGTAGATAGATGGACCTTTTGGGTGACCTTTGCAGTTGTTCTTGTCCCAGACATACAAGCATTAGACCCTGTTCCCCAAGACCTCTAGGCTCCAACAACTTTTGTATTACTTACCAATTTTTTTTTTTAATATTGGGTCTTAGTACTGGTCTGGATTTCACTATGGAGACCAGACTGGTCTTGAATTCAGAGATTCCCCTGCCTTTGGCTCCGAGTGTTAGGATTAAAGGTGTATATCACCATGCCCAGCCACGTGTTCCTGCTTCCTTTTTGAAACAAGATCTCATATAGTCAGGCTTATCTTTAACTCACTCTATGGCTGAAGCTGGCTTTGAACTCATCTTTTTGCCTCTGGGATATCAGGTATATGTTATATGCCTAGTATATTCTTCCCTTCTGATCAAGATCTTTTCCCAAAAGTATCACTCATTAATCCTGTTACGTATAATAAAGTGGATTTGTTGTTGTTTTGGGGTTGGATTTTTTTTAGCTTTTCCCATAATGCATCTGACAAGGCATTATGTGTAGCCTGGGTCTACACATAATGTAGACAGGGTCTGACTGTTCTGGAACTCACTGTATAGACCAGACTGGCCTCAAACTCACATAGATCCACCTACCTCTGCCTCCTGAGTGCTGGGATTAAAGGTGTGTGCCACCACCCCCTACTTGTAATTACATTTTTATTTGTACCTCAGTGGAATTGTTCCAATTGGTTTGATTGTATGTTGGGAGAATGAGCAGTAATTATATATATCAATGTCAAGACCCTTCTCTCTCTCTCTCTCTCTCTCTCTCTCTCTCTCTCTCTCTCTCTCTAAGACAGGGTTTCTCTGTGTATCCCTAACTATCCTGAACTCAAATCTGTAGCCAGGCTGGCCTCAAACTCAGGGACACACCTGCCTGTGCCTTCTGAGTGCTGCAATTAGAGGTATGCAGCATCAGCTTCAAGACCCTTTTAAAAATTGATTGATTGATTGATGGATTGATTGGTTTTTCAAGACAGGGTTTCTCTGTGTAGTCCTGGCTGTCCTGGACTCATCACTCTGTAGACCAGGCTGGCCTTGAACTCACAGAGATGCGCCTGCCTCTGTTTCCTGAGTGCTGGAATTAAAGGTGTGCACCACCACGCCCGCAAGATCCTTTTTTAAGAACATGTTTATGTGTATGAGTGTTTTGTCTGTGTGTATACCCGTGCACCACTAGTATGCCTGGGGCCTACAGAGGCCAGCAATAGCATCAGATCCTCTGGAACTAGATACTGAAGTCACAGAAAAGAGCAGCCATGGGGCTGGAGAGATGGCTCAGCCGTTAAGGGCACTGACTGTTCTTCCAAAGGACCCGGGTTCAAATCTCAGCACCACATGGCAGTTCACAGCTGTATTTGCTGGGCATGGTGGCGCATGCCTTTAATCCAGTACCCGGGAGGCAGAGCCAGGTGGATCTCTGTGAGCTCAAGGCCAGCCTGGTCTACAAAGTGAGTTCAGGACAGCCAGAGATACAGAGAGAAACCCTGTCTTGAAAAACAAAACAAACAAACAAACAAACAAAAAGAGCAGCCATGTGGGCACCTGGAATCAAGCCCAGGTCCATCTGTAAGAGTTTTTAATCACCGAGCCATCTCTCCAGGCCCTGGCATGACTCTTTAACCATTTCCGAGCACCCCAGTTTAGAAGAGATGGCTATGTCTGTGGCTGCCTAAAGCATATTAAGTTCAGTTTCACTGCTCTATAGGTGCTGATGTCATCTCAAAGCAATGGGACATTATTCTGCTTATTTCATAGAAATTTGACATGTAACAGATACTCAGCTTAAAAAGGAACAACACAGCATATAGACCATCCTGGTTTGTATAATGGTCTTCAATTATGAACTCAAACCTGAAAGTAACCAACTAAACCAACCAGGTGACCACAGGGGAGTGAGACTTACAAATATTAGAAGAAACTAGATGACTTAAAATAACTTTGAGAATGCCAGACAGTGGTGACACATTCTTTAATTCCTGCAGAGCCAAGTGGATCTCTATGAGTTCGAGGCCAGTCTAGTCTACAGAGCTAGTTCCAGGGCATTAAATGTTACACAAAGAAACCCTGTCTTGAAAAAGGAGACAAGGGGGCTGGAGAGATGGCTCAGAGGTTAAGAGTACTGACTTCTCTTCTAGAAGTCCTGAGTTCAATTCCCAGCAACCACATGATGGCTCATAACCATCTATACTGGGATCAGATGCCCTCTTCTGGCCTGCAAGCCTACATGCAGACAGAACACTGTATACATAATTAATTAATTAAAAGAAAAAGGAAACAAAAATAACTTGAGAATGATGAAGATCCATTAATTGAATGAAGGTATGCTATAGCTTTCTTTTGAAATTTTTTTCCATTTATAATCATCCCAAGTATAAATTATCTCAACCCTTGACTTTGGCAGCTTTCACACTTTTTTTTTAGATTTATTTATTTTATGTATATGAGTGCTCTATCTACAGCCAGAAGAGGGCATCAGATCAGATTGTAGATGGTTGTGAGACACCATGTGGTTGTTGGGAATTGAACTCAGGACCTCTGGAAGAGAAGGTAATGCTCTTAACTTCTGAGCCATCTCTTCAGCCCACTTTCATACTTTTTTGAGGCAGGGTCTTAATTGTGCAGCTCTGGTTGGCCTGGAACTTAATATGCAGGCTGACCTTAAAACTCAGAGATCTGTCTGCCTCAGCCTCAATGCTGGGGTTAAAGGTGAGCACCACCATGCTCAGTGCTTTTACAACACTTTAACGGAAACTTAATAGTCGTTGAAATATTTGGTAACCCTGTAAGGCATGCCAGGAAGTTTTGTTCAGAAACAAATTGCCAGTCTTGTGGATTGTGTCACAGATGAAGATAATAATCAAATGATTGTAAGTCAGATGAAAAGCTATGAAGAAACAAAATGCAGAACAAGAGAAATGGGAAGGACCAGAGAAGACTATAAAACCAAACATGGTTCCTCACACCTGTAATCCTACCCACCCACAGGCTGAGACAGGAGCGTCAGGTCAGCTGGGGTTCCTGAAATATAAGACATAGTCTCTGAATATAAAGTAGCAGAAGAGAATAAAGGGGAACACAGTGGTTATCTTTGTGATACTCTGGCAGAACATCTATAGAAGCAACTGATGCAGGCATGGCTTTTAGACTGCAGTGTAACACGTACAGTCCATGCGGTGAGGAAAGCACAGCAAGTAGGTGGCCTTTGTCCAAGGCAGTTTGAGCTGGATGGACAGGACTTTACTTCCGGGCAGAATGGAGCAGTAGAGGGAACATTTTTTTGTTTCATCACCAGCTCCATGGTGTCAGACATAGGACCTATTCTCTTCATAAACGATCCTCAGAGCTCAACATCTTGACTTGCTTTATTAAGTCAAACTCCAGCACCCTCTGCACAGGACTGGATTTTCTTTCCTGCCATCTGCCCCCAGGCATTTCCACTTCTGGTTTCAAAACATTCAGTTCTTCCTGTTACATAAAACTTTTCTTTTCTGAGATTGTCTATGTAGCCCAGGCTGGCCTCAGAACTTAGTTTGAAGACAGTTTCATGTAGCCCAAACTGGCCTTGAATTCTCTATGTAGCGAAGGATGACCTTGAACTGATCATTCTGCCCCCACACACCAAGTGCTGGGATTATGGGTATACACCATTGTGTCCAGTTTATACCGTACTCAGGATCAAACCCACACCTAATGCATGCTAGGCAAACGTTCTACCAGGCTCTATTCCCAGCCCTCATAGTTCTATCCCAAGACACTTGCCCATTCACTGAGATTATGCAGCTCTTTGTGAGGACCTATGCAGTAGCACAGGTAAAACCCGTGACATCCTCACTGATGTTTGAGAAATGACTGCTTCCCTTATGGAAACACTAAATAGGCCTTGTTTCAAAGTCCTTGTCCCTCTAGTGTAGAACAGAGCAGCTAGGGCTTGGAGTTTATGGAGGCATTTGTTCATTAAGGAGCATTTTCCATTCTATGTGAGTTTTAAAATTATGTCACTGGGGTCTGCTATGAGTCTCCATGCTGAGTGTGTTATGTAAAGGGCTTAAGTCTGGTAGAGTTAACAGGGAGAGGAATACAAATTGCCACCAGCACCTAGGAGGGGGGAGACGTCTACTGGTCAGGATCTACCCAGGAGAGTCAGACACTTTTGCTCAATTTGTAAACATGGCTACAGATGGGAAGCACTTAACATCCTGCATTGGTAGGAGTCATACAGACATGGCTACAGATTTTCCTTGCTTAGTGAAGTAGAAAATAAAGTATGTCTTACAATCAATGGACCTTAGGATTGATGAAAGCTAATCTGTAAACACTGCAGATGGGAGGGGTGAACTGTGCCACCTTATGGATACATACCACCCATCCCATAGACAAAGCTTTAAGATTTTATATTATGTGCACGTGTCAGTGTTAGCATATGCCATGTGTTTGTGACCATCCAGGTCAAAAGTGGGCTAGAGTTGCAGGCAGTTGGGCTTTCTACGGCCCAGACGCAGTGTCTTCCAGGCAAAACCAGCCTGCCTTTATGGTGCTTCCCCAAATTTCCTTTCAGAACTTCAACATGGACAGAGTTGAAAATAACTCATCACGCAAATACTACTGCATCACAAGAACCAACTTCAGCAGGGTCATCAGGCAAGAAGGGGTTTACAGTTCTTCATGAATACCTTTATTTACAGGCTTTGGAATTGAAAATGGAAATCTCAGATCTTTAGTGATGTTTCTGGAATTTTGGTTTCTTTAAAAAACACAAATAGCCGGGCGGTGGTGGCGCACGCCTTTAATCCCAGCACTTGGGAGGCAGAGGCAGGCGGATCTTTGTGAGTTCGAGGCCAGCCTGGTCTACAAAGCGAGTCCAGGACAGCCAGAGATATTCAGAGAAACCCTGTCTCGAAAAACCAAAAAAAAAAAAAAAAAAAAACACAAATAGCTGAGCGGTGGTGCACGCCTTTAATCCCAGTGCTTGGGAGGCAGAGACAGGTAGATCTCTGTGAGCTGAAGGCCAGCCTGGTCTACAGAGTGAGTTCCAGGACAGCCAGGACTGTTACACAGAGGCACCCTGTCTCGAAAAACACACACACAAAAAAACCCAAATAGCTGGGCAGTGGTGGTGCATTCCTTTAATTCTAGCACTTGGAGGGCAGAGGTAGATGGATCTCTGAGTTTGAGAGCAGCACAATCTACAGAGCGAGTTCCAGGACAGCAAGGTAACAGAGAAACCCTGTCTTGAAAAACCAAACAAGACAAAATAAAAACAAAAATACAAAAAAACCCACGGATATAGACTGTTTTTAATCCCAGGTGTGGGGCTTTTGTCTGCAGCAACTATGACTTGCCTTGTGCTCTAGCAGAGGTGTAATTTTTGACAGCTGCAGATAGTTTGTGATTGTGTGACATCTGGAATTCTTGGAACTTTCCAGAGGGTATATGTAAGACTGTAAAAATACATGGCCTTCTCCTCTGTGGTGAGACCCTGACCTCACTTCTGGAAACACTCCACAGAACTCAGTCCTTGAAAATATCAAAGCTTGTATAGCTGGCTGGTTTGTTCACACTCCCCTCGGATCCACCTAACTTAACATACTCTTTGTTCCTTTATCACCACCTGTGGCTGTTGCCTGGCGGGCTAAAAAAAAAAAGCTACTCCTTGGTGCCCCCACCTTTTTGTAGCCGCTTGTGTATTTAAAGGGCCCGAGAACCGTTTTATGGGGTTCATTCCTCTACGGGGGAGTCAAACCCTGGCGCTCAGCTTAAATAAACCTCTTGTCTATTACAGTGAATCTGGGATTTTGGTGGTCTTTGGGCGTCAGGCCCTCGGGGAGCCCCCTAGGGTTCAACATATATAAATGCTAGAGCCTGGGAGGCAGTGTCAGAGGTGGTTGGTGATATAGGGAGGTTGGTTGCTGTTTGGTAGTAGCCATGGCCAAACAAAAGGAACAAACTAGGTTCAAGGATTTTCGTAATTTCTTTCTCTCCTCTAGATTCTCTATCTAGTGTTTGGGGGGGGGGAAGAGATAAAGGGTGGAAAAAAAGAACCCATATGTAGCATAAACTGGCTACACAGACTTTCAGTAAAAACCAGGACCCGAGGCAGACAAAGCCCAGCATGTCAGCAAGCACACAGGTTTGTTCACCCAGTCCTCCAAAGGGGACAAGGACATATTGGTCCCAGTCCCTCCAGTGGGAATCCTTGGGAACACACATGCTGTTATACAGGTAGGGCTACTGGTAAGAGATGGGGTATCTGACAACCAGGACTTTGAAGTCCTTTGCTTCTTGAAATGGTCTCCTGAAGCCAAACGTGACCTTGAGCTTCTGATCCTCCTGCTTCCCCCAGGAATTCAAGGATTGCAGGCAAGTGCCACCACGGCCAGTTAATTTGATGCTGGGATCTACCCAAGGCTCCATCCATGCATGCTAGATAACATTCCTAAGTGGCCAGCACCTTTGATGGGTGAAAAGCCCAAGTTGCTGCCTAAACTGCTAAGATGGTGATGGGAGCACCAGGACCTCAGAGGACTCAACTGTTAGCAGATAATACTCATTTTCATTCTTCAACTGTTTCTGCAACATTTTCTGGGTGCACAAAGCTTCCCTGCAAGAATCCCAGCGGCACTTAGCACCTGCAATCCATGGAAGAGAGCCCCCTACTGGGAAGCCTAGCAGATGGCGGGACCCACACATCTGACCCAACAAGTGCCCCTTGCGAGAGGCAGATTGGATTCAAGGGGACCCAGAAACCCCGTGTCCTAGTGGCATCATTACGGAGCCCTCTGGGTGCTACCCTGCATTCTCCATCTTTACAGACAGATAATTATGCAGAGACCCCAGCAGACCTTCCTGACCATGGTCGCTGAGCTGCTGGCCTCCCTCATATGCTTTGTAGTCCTGACTGGACCTAGAGTCCTTGGGGTCCCTGGAGAACTTTCTCCCAACTGCACCTTTGAGGAGACCTACAGGTGAGGCATAACTTGGTGAGCTCTTCTCACAAGTCACAGAACCAGAGGCGGCTGAGCATGCATGACTGCCCTGGTGGCGCGCCAGCCAGGAGCGACAGGTGAAGCTCTTGCCACACTGGCCACAGGTAAAGCGCTTCTCCTGAGAGTGGCTGCGCAGATGGCGCAGGAAGCTGGGCTTGTGTGTGAAGCACGAGCCACACTGGGTACACTGGAAAGCGTGCTCACCAGAGTGCACACTCTGGTGCACCGTCAGGTTCGCCAGGCGTGTGAAACGTTTGTCACACTGGGTACATGGGAATGGCTTCTCACCCGTGTGTGTGCGCCGATGTTCCACTAGAGTGGACAGGCGCCCAAAACGACGGCCACACTGAGCACATGGGAAGGGCCGCTCTCCAGTGTGGGTGCGTTGGTGCTCCAGCAGTGTGGACAGGCGGCCAAAACGCTTCTCACACTCAGCACATTTGTAAGGCTTCTCCCCGGTGTGTGTGCGATAGTGCGTGGTAAGTGTTGACTGGTGGACAAAGCTCTTGCCACACTGGACACAGGTGTAGGCACGCTGGGCTGTGGGTGCACGACGGTTCTTGGGGAGAGTGACCTGCTGTGTAGTACTCTGGGGACACTGGAGACTGGCACAGGGCTGAGACCCATGGTGCAGGTGTTCATGCTGAGTGCGGAGCTCTCGGACACTGAAGCTCTGGGCATTAGCAGTGACTTCAGTAAGCTGACTCTGAGTGCCTAGGGGGAGGGAGGCCATCTCTCTCTCTCTGGAAACAGGGAGCAGATCTCCACAGGTTCCCTGTTCAAAGTCCTCCTTGCCAGGTCTCCCTTCAGTTGCCCAGGATGGCTCCGGTGCCATGGATTCTCCCTCCAGGATCCTTTTCTTATTAGCCAGCCAGGGTTCTGGTAGGAGGAGACACAGCAATGAGTCAAGTCTGCCAAAGGCTCTGGAGCTAAGACACCTGACCCTCTGTTCTTCGGTATCGAAGGCCTCAGGCTCACATGAGCTTGTTACTGAAGGTTCCCACTCTGGCCCTGACCCATCTCCCAGTGGTCTTCTGTCAGAGGTCCACTCTAAGTCATCTACATGTTATCCAGATGTCCCTGTGGCTGAGGTGTGTGCCTCTCCTTAAGGTCTCTTCTCATCTATACTTCAACAGCCTCTCAAGAGCAGCTCTAGTCCCTGCTTCCCGACAACCTCTGAACGAGGTAGCGGGCCTACCACACCCTGATTATACAAGGCTTCGCCTGTAAATACACTGAGTATACATGCCTTCTGAGAATACTGTCCAATTTTTATCATTCTCAAAGAGCTTGCTGGCTCAGACATGGTTTCCTCTGATGTTGTACTGTTAATATGTGGTAATCTTTCTTTTCACTGAAAAGTCCTTGTGGAGATGGGGAATTGTTTCCTATGTATCAGTCAGTCCTTGCAGAGCCCACCTAGTACCACATCAGCTATAGTTCACACAGCAAAGCCAGAAGGCTGTGGGAACAAAGTGACAATTTCATGTAACTCTGTAGGAGTGTGTCCACAGCAAAGAGATAACAGGGCAACACAGGATACTTGCTCCCTGCCACTTCTAGACACCCATACAGTTCAGAGACCTAGAAATGCAGTCTGTCCCCAGGCCTCACCTGAGCAGAGGTATGCGCTGCTCTTCTCCTGCAGGCTCTTCTCATATGCCTCTTCCTCTTGCTTGATCCAGAGAAGAGCACTTGGGGCAGATTCCAGCTGGCCCGTTTCTAAGGAAAAGAGAAGCAGCCCTGAGGGTATCAGATGTCATTGGCCTTTTTCTTGTCACAGTTTCTGTCCAAGGCTCCTGACTCCAAACAGAACCAAGAAGCCCAGCAATAACAGAACAGATACTGAGATTTCTGATAAGGCTAATATGTGGTATGGTAGGGAGTCAGGAGAGCAGGGGTACAGTGCTTCTGAATGAACAGTAGTAGCCTATGACTAAGGGACAGTAGCCTTTTATCAGTACCATCCCTTTTCTGTAAGAAAGAAGAGCTGGAGGGACTGGAGAGATGGCTCCGTGGTTAAGAGCACTGACCGCTCTTCCAAAGGACCAGGTTCAAATCCCAGCACCCACATGGCAGTTCACAGCTGTCTGTAATTGCCACCATGCCTTTAATTCCAGCACTGGGGAGGCAGAGGCAGGCAGATCTCTGTGAGTTCAAGGCCAGCCTGGTCTACACAAGACACGCCTGGCAGTTTTGTTTTTTTCAAGACAGTGTTTCTCTGAGTGGCCTGGTTGTCCTGGAACTTGCCATACCCAGCTCCTACCATGGTTTCTTTGGAAACAGGGTCTCACTATGTAGACCAGGCTAGCCTCAAACTCACAAAGTTCCACCTGCTTCTGCCTCCCGAGTGCTGGGGTTAAAGGTGTGCTGCCACATCCAGATTCTACTTGCTTCCTAAGGATCACCTTGACCTACAGTAGCAGAGCTACTCCCTAGGAAAGGGACAGCAGCAAGCTGAAAGGCACCTTGCTCTGTGATATCATGAGCTGCCAAACAAGCTTTCAGGTGCGAGAAACCATCTTGTCTAAGCTGCTATGCACTTAGACTTATTTGGGTGTGGGAGAGCCTGTGTAGCACAGTACCTGTAGGTGTCCTTCAAGGGCTAAGTGATCTCACTAACCTATGCCAATCTCTAAGCTTTCCATCCACACCACAGCACATCATGCATGCCCCCCTCATAAAAAAAAAAATGTTAAAAGCTAAAGAAGAAAAAAAAGAGAAAAATCTCAATTTCAAGTCACAACCACCTAGTTATCAACCCTATGCCTCAACACTGTGCTGGGTTTTGACCCAGACATACAGGTACCTCAGTCCCTGTCCAGAGGACTCCTATAACCAACGTCATAAACTGAGGCTTCAAAGGGTCAGCTTTCTGCTGTTCTGGAGGCAACTGTGACCCAGTCACACTGAGAAGACACTGCCCAGCCATGTGTGCCCACCTGCCCTGTTCAGGCTCCCTAATTTCAACCAAACAGCTGAGAAACCAAGTTTTAGCAGGTGGCACTTCAAGATACAGAGGAAGTCAACTGTACTATAACACCTGGGTAAGACACTTGCCACAGTCCATAACCTGAGTTGGATTCCTGGAACCCACATAATAGAAGGAAAAAAGTGATTCCCACAAATCGACCTCTGACCTCCACATATACCTTGTGAGGAGGTCTCTGAGTACAGACACCAAAAATAACAGCAGCCATGCTGGGAGGGGGAGGTGGCCAGTAAAGAGAGACTTAAAAAATACTGTCATGTATATATGTATCTGTGCACATGAGTACAGTATGCTCAGAGGACAGAAGGTGTCAGATCTTCTGGACCTGAAGCCACTGCAGCTCGCACCTGCCTGATTCGGGTGTCCAATACAGGTGCTGGGAATCAAATCCAGGACCTTTGGATAGCAGCATGTCTCTTAGTTTCACTCATCTCTCCAGCCCATGAGAAGCCTTTTAAATAGGGCCTGGTGGTGCACAACTGTAATTCCAGTGCTCTAAGGGCAGAGGCAGAATGACAGCTACAAGTTCAAGGCTGCATGGTCTATATAGTAACTTTTAGGCCAGCCAGAGCTACATAGCAAGACCTTATCCAGAGAGAGAAATGCCTGACCTCTGCACTGCTGAGTAAAAACATATTCATGTAAGAATGTACTTGGATAATTAAACGGCTAGAGGTTCATCAGTCCCTGTCCAGAGGACTCCTATAATCATTGTCTCAAACTGAGGTATCCAAACCACCTGAACATGTTGGAACTAATGCCCATGCTTACTGATCGAAAATTCTCAATTATGCTTTCCTCAGAAATTTGGCAGGAAGAGCTGCCTTTGGAAACTATAGAAAATAAAGCAAGTTTACATCAAATGACAATGGAGAAACTAACAGAGGGTAGAGTGACAGTCAGGACTATCTAAGGCTAGGCAGTCCCAAGTCTCTGAGGACACCACATTCCAGAGCATGTCAAAGCTCTAAGTACCTCCAGGGACATACCAGCCCAGCCCAGCTCACTCTGCATCTGCTTCCTGACCATACCTACCATGGGGCGCAGTTCCCCCCACTGAACCACAGGAAGGGGGCAAGCAGGGTCCTCAGTGAGCTAACAAGTGCTACCACCCACCACGCAAGCCCGCATGACTTTTTACTGCTTCCAAGCACTATTGGCTGGTTTCTGCAACTGGTACTCTGTCCTCTCTATGGTTTCCCTACCCCTGCAGGGACCCCAAAACACTTTAATCTTAGTGTAACTTGAAAACCATTCAGTGTGTTCTTCCTTAATTTACCTACTCAGAGAGACCCCTTCAAATGTGGGCCTTTCTCCTCAAATACAGTTAAAAAAAAAAAATCTAAAAACAAAGAAAGGGGCTCAAGAGATGGTTCTTGTAGAAGATCTAGGGTCAGTTCCCAGCACCAATATGGGGATGTTCACCACTGACTCTAACGCCATTCCATATGTGTGCAGTGCCCCAACAGGCACAGATAAGTGTATGTACACACACCACACACACACACACACACACACCCCACCCACACACACCACACACGCACGTGCACACACACACACACACACACACACACACCACACACACGCGCACACACACACACACAAACACACACACACACACACACACACACACGCACTTTGTGTTTTGAGCAAGCCAGGATTTATCCCTTTTCAGTAAGAGTGAGTGGTCCCTTCTATTGTTTCTGTCATTTGAATGGTTTCTTCACCTTCAAAAAGCCAGAGTGGTTCATACCTATAATTCCAATACTCCAGAAGGTAAGAGGCACAAGTTCAAGGCCAGCCCGAGTTACCCAGTAACTTCCCGGCCAGCCTCGGTTAAAGAAAGAGCCTGTCTGAGACAGGGAAACAAAAGACTGGAACTATTAACTCTGTGGGAGGGGGATTCCCTTAGCATTTGCAAGGTTCAATATCTATATCTATCTATATATATACTTATATATATTTAAAAGTCTCTCTTTACTGGCCATCTCCCCCACCCCAAACCCCTCCCAGCATGGCTGCTGTTATTTTTGGTGTCTGCACTCAGAGACCTCTCCACAGGTATAAGTGGAAGTCAGAAGACAACTTGTGGGAATCACTTTTCTCCTTCTATCATGTGGGTTCCAGGAATCCATGTAGGGGTTAGATAAATTAGATTTAGAAAATATATAGGAGTTTCTGATACTGTCTCTTAATTCCGGGCCTGAAGAGCATTATCAGCATGAAGTCAGGAAAGACTTAATAGACTGAAAAACAAGGTTGAAGTCAGGAAAAACAGGAAAGACTCAATAGACTTGAAGAAACAAAGTATCTAGCCTGACATTGTTTTCAGCTGCTAAGTGGGCGCAGCCCAAATTAAGCTGAAACAGAGTTCCTCCTATTTAAGGACAGTGCATGGAGCCCAGAGAGAGAAGGGGCCCCTGATGCTAGAGAGCTCCAAGAGTCCTGCTGAAAAAAGGGCTGGCCATTGATGGCCAGCTCTCTCCCTGAAGCAGAAAGAAGCCGGTGAGCAAAGAAAGCCTGAGCAAGACACCAAAAGGCCAAGGACTAAACACTGTGGCTCAGCTTTTGCCTAGAGGGGTTTGATCTGTCCGAACAGTGGCCTAAAGGAAACTGTGCCTGGCTTTAAGGACTGAGACAGAGCAGCTGAGTTCCTGATTCAAAAGAAATAAGTTGGCCTGCAGACGGCTGGGGTCTCCCACAGAGAAGAAAGCATGAAGCCTTACTTAAGGTGAGACTGCAATAACCAACTTACCCTGACGAACCTGCATCTGAGAGATCCAGAAAAAGGACTGCTAAGTGCGTTAAAGAATCTACAACAAAGACTGTGTTCCTGACGACTGAGGACCTGCCCCAGAGACTGTATCATTCTAAAAGGTTATGAAAGTAGTTGTTATAATTATCAATAGGTTTAGTGGTTAGGTTAAAGGGGTTGTAGGAATTTATAGGATTAATAGTTAAGAAATTGTTGGTGTTTGTTATAAGTGAATTTAGTAATAAATAAATAAGTGTTAAATAATAATTTAAAAGTTCGGTTACAAATCCAACTCAGGCTATCTACTGGAAAACAAAGCAAAAGAAAGCAAATGCCTTTACAATCTGCATTTCAACATGGTGCTATTATGTGACAGAGAATGAAAACTGAACTCTCATTCTGACCCAGTACTTATTCACTGTTTATTATCCTAGGGAGTGCCAAGCAAAGTAAAGAAGGGAAACATCACACTAAGACTCAGTTCCCAGCTGGGCGTGGTGGCACACACCTTTAATCCCAGCACTTGGGAGGCAGAGGCAAGTAGATCACTGTGAGTTCGAGGCCAGCCTGGTCTACAAAGTGAGTCCAGGACAGCCAGAGCTGTTACAGAGAAACCTTGTCTCAAAAAACCAAAAAAAAAAAAAAAGACTCAGTTCCTTCCCTGAAGAGGGTACACTGTGGTGAAAGCAGGGCAAAAAGAGCTAGTCCATGAGCATAAATCAGAAGTCTGATGGAGATGGCAAACTATCTGCCTCACTCATGACCCTTTTCCACAGCTCCTAGATTGAATCAGAATTCAGTGGTAGGATAAGAGTAGGCATAGCTACAAACCTAAATCCTACGGGGACAAACCTAAGTAGGAGAAGCCTCTACAGAAACGAACTAGGAAGAACTGGACACTGAGGAACAGATTCTAACCTGTGTGTTTCCACTGAAGCCTTGGAGGAGCCATTTAACCTCTGCAAGCTGGATGAGGCAAGAGCTGGGGAGCTAATCAAGTATCATACAAAAAGACACTCCTCACTCCTGTACACTTGGCTGGATAACCTAGCGTTTACTGTTTGCCCTCACTTCTCGATCTGAGATATTTACAAAGCATGCCTATGGGGCTAGAGAGATGGCTCGGTGGTTAAGAGGACTGACTGCTCTTCCAGTAGACCCAGGTTCAATTGTGAGCATATCCACGGCCTCACAACCAACCACCTGTAACTCTGGTTCAAGGGGACCCAATGCCCTATTCTGCCCTCTGCTGGTACCAGGTAAGCACCCATACACATAAAATAGAAACTTGTCTACACTTATTTCTAGAGACAGGAAATAAGGATCCCTTCTAGCTGGGAGGCCAGTTTGTTCTAGCTATCAGCTCCAAGAGTCTGAACACACTGAGGAGGAGGATGAAAACACATTTGGAAGTCACTGGGGATGGCTCTTACCAAGAGAGCCAAGCACTTCATGGCGTTCTTTTGTTACATGCTTGCAGGGCTCCTTCTGCCAGTCTTCTGGGCTGCCTTCCTGTTCGGGGAAACACCCAGCCACTTCTTCAGTAGTCACAGAAACCTGGAGGAATACAAATCCCCCACACCTCTTCAGAAACCAGCCAGAACCAGCCCTGAAACTGTAGGTACCATTGACCAAATGCCCACCATGTTTTTTTATAGAAAGGAGGACCAGGGCACAGGGTCCTCCCAGCTCCTGTGCACACCTGCATCTCTTGGAAGCTGAATACAGATGCTTTCTGTTTA
The DNA here is from genome assembly GCA_907164525.1 of Lophiomys imhausi. Lineage (NCBI taxonomy): Eukaryota > Metazoa > Chordata > Mammalia > Rodentia > Muridae > Lophiomys > Lophiomys imhausi. Next base: position 1,175,347 of record CAJQZJ010033923.1, read on the forward strand.
TTTCCTCTACTTGAACCATTTCTCACTCTCAAAAAGTCTTTCTGGGACCTTTCCTTCTGGCCCATCTCCATTCCTTATGCCAGCTGTCCATTCTCAAAAACACTTTCTATCAGGGACCTCCAGCAGGGGTCAGTGCCCAGCTCAGCCATCATCACAGAAGCTTCTTCCTGAAGTAGGTGGGAACTAACATGCAGACCCAGAATGGACAATGTGCAGAGTGTGTGAGACTTTGGAGCACTCAGTCCTAAATGAAATGTCTTCATCACCGCTTCCCTCAAGGCTCAGGGATCTATGTGAAAAAGGATGAAGAAAGATTGTAAGAGCCAGAGGTGGTGGACAACTCCAAGAAAACAGTGTCCTCCAGACACAGGACTGATGCACGTATGTATGTGCTCTCACACAGACTGTGGCAGCATGTATTGGACCTGCACAGGTTCAAGGCAGTTGGGAGTTCCAGCACTGACGGAAGTAGTCATGGGCCCCCATCCCTAACCAAAAAGCTATCTGCAACTGATACCCAATGGCAAAGGAAAAATCAGTTTTCTCCAATGGAGTCTCAGTTGCATATTAACCACACTTCAGAGCAGGCCCCATGTCCTGGAGTAGTTGGCCAACATGAAACAAATTCAATGATATTTTTGTAGATTTCATCTAATTTTGCTTTGTTTGGGCATGTTCTTATCTTATTGATTGTTTGCTTGTATATTTTGGTATCTGTTTTTGCATTTTTGTGAGGGTCTTTTGTTTGTTCTTTAAAGAGAGAGGAGGAAAAAGAACAAAGATGAGTAAGTAGGGAGAGAGAGGGGAATTGGAAGAGGGAAAATCAAAATCAAAATATACTGAATGAAATTTAAAAAAAAATTTTATTTTATTTTTTTGAGACAGGGTCTTTCTATATATAGTTCTGGCTGCCCTAGAGCTCCCCTATGTAGGCTAGGCTGGCCTCTAACCCACAGAGAGCCACCTGCCTCTGAAGGCATGCACCACCACAGCTGGTGAAAAGAACTAAAAAAAAAAAAAAAAAAAGATAGGGTTTCTCTGTATAGTCCTAGTTGCCCTGGAACTCACTCTGTAGACCAGACTGGCCTCAAACTCAGAGATCTGCCTGCCTCTGCCTTCCAAGTGCTGGGATTAAAAATATGCTCTACCACCACCTAGCAAAATAATTCTTTTTAATTTAAAAAAGAAAAAAGTCATTCTGGAATAAGACAATTGTTGCTGCCAAACATACCCTTCCCAACAACCGACTCTGCCTAAGCAGACACTTTTCCAATGTCACACTTTCCTTCTGACATTTTAAAAAGCTCCTTAAAGTCCACAGTGACTAGTATTAAGAACCATAGTTCAGATTAGAGGCCACCCTTCACTCAATGAATGAATACCTTGGGGGCTTCGTCCTTACTGCCGGGGGGCAGCCTCAGGACCCAGGAATTCCGATTTTGAATCTGATTCTCTAGGTTCTCCAGCCGCCGCTGCATCAGCCCATACTCCTGCAGCAGGGTCCCCAGCACAGCCCACTTGCCCTCCAGCTGGCTGCTGAGCTCCATGGCTGTCTTCTCAAAGTCAGCCAGCCTCTTCTCAGCTGACCCTGTTCGTACTTCCAGGGTTTGAAGGTGGACAGCCTGGGACTCTGTTTTCTTCTCCACTGTCTGAACAGCAGCCAGGATGGCTAAAAGGGAGATCTCTGCAGACTGGATTTGGGCCTGTTGTTGGAGGTCAGTCCCCACATGCCAGTCCTGGGACCAGAGACAAGCATATGTTGGCTTCCAAAAGGCCCAGAATTGTTCTCAAATACAGGAAGATCAGTATCTTCTGGAATGGGTTCAGAATCCTCACTGGTCAGACCCCAATCAAAGACCACAGACACTAAGCCCCACAGAGCCTTTCCAGGAAGAATATTGAAACTAGGCCCACTGCAGTGGAAGATAGGATCCAAATGTATACTGGACTTACATTAGTTCCCTCAGTTACTTAACTACCTTGTCTTCCTCGGGAACACAGCTCAACAGCAAGGCCACAAAACCTGTATACCCAATAGCAATCTCAGCTCTCACCACCTCCCCTACTCCCTCCGAGAGAGAGACAGGATTTCTGTGTGTACCCCTGGCTGCCCTGGAACTGGCTCTGTAGACTAGGCTGGCCTCTAACTCAGAGATCCATAGGCCTTTGTCTTCTGAGTGCTGGGATTAGAGTCAAGTGCCACAGCCTGCTTTTTTTCTTTCTTTTTTTTTTTTTTTAGGTTTTTCGAGACAGGGTTTCTCTGTGTATCTCTGCCTGTCCTGGACTGACTCTGTAGACAGGCTGGCTTTGAACTCACAGAGAGATCCGCCTGCCTCTGCTTCCCTGAGTGCTGGAATTAAAGGCGTGTGCCATCACGGGCCTAACCACCTGCTTTCTTATAGAATCCAGGACCACCAACCAAGGTGTGGCCCACCCAAAATGAACTGGGCTCTCCCACACAAACACTAAGAGAATGCCCTTCAAGCTTGCCTTACAGCTGGATTTTTTTTTTTTTTTTTTTTAGTTTTTCGAGACAGGGTTTCTCTGTGTAACAGCTCTGGCTGTTCTGGACTCGCTTTGTAGACCAGGCTGGCCTCGAACTCACAGAGATCCGCCTGCCTCTGCCTCCCAAGTGCTGGGATTAAAGGCGTGCGCCACCACCGCCCGGCTTTTTTTTTGGTTTTTCGAGACAGGGTTTCTCTGTGTAACAGCTCTGGCTGTCCTGGACTCGCTTTTGTAGACCAGGCTGGCCTCGAACTCACAGAGATCCGCCTGCCTCTGCCTTCCAAGTGCTGGGATTAAAGGCGTGCGCCACCACCGCCCGGCTTACAGCTGGATCTTATGAAGGCATTTTCTCAGTTGAGGCTCCCTCCTCTCAGGTGACTCCAGCTTATGTCAAGTTGGACACTACTAGGTCTCTGTGAGGCACCTACCTCATCAAACAGCCCCTAGAAGCTAGACACTGGAAGCTAGATCTTAGCTGCCAGAAAGCAGGACCAGAGAAAGCTGAAAACCGGTATCTTAGTCAAAAGGGGATCTCCCAAAGAGTACCCTGTCTAAAGGAGGTGAACTATTGCAGAATATTTGATAAAATTGTGAATCCCAGATTACTGTAAAAATCTGTTTCTATTGTGGGATGGCTCAGCCTTTAATCCTAGAATTTTATTTATTGTAAACAAATGGTTATGGTGTGACTCAGCCATAGCACACACCTTTAATCCAAGAGCTTTCTGTACACAGGATTAAATAAAATTAACCCTAGTTCAAGAGTTGCAGCAAGAAACGAGCTGACAGGGATTACACAGAAAGGAAGGACATTGAGATGGAGGGTATTTAAGACAGTTGAAGAAAGTCAGCCGGGTGAGCTACCCGGCTTTTTAGCTCTGGGCTTTTTCCTCTCGGATTTCCAGCTGAATAGGACAATCAGCTGGGTGCTTTCTCTGCTTCTCTGAGCTAGCAGGCTTTTGCCTGAGCATCTGGCTCCTGAGTCTTCATTGGTAATATCAAAAAGCTGGGATAGTTTAAGTTGTTTTTTTTTTAACTGTGGACAATGTCTTAAACATAACTGTAAACAAGACAAAGTACAAGGAATTCCTCTGTGGGGACAAGAGATAAATCCTGGAACAGGCCTCTTCCAGACTGAGTTATGTGCAGTTTGAGGCAAAGATAAATATTCTAAAGCTCTGTTTTCTTAATTACAAAGACATCGTAACTTTCCTATCTCTCAGGTGGTGAAGGATAAAATAAACTACAGGTATGAAAAGCACTCGTTTCTCTGTAATCCCTTGCCACACCAAGAAATCCAGCACCAAGAAATGTCTCTACATTCACTGTCTATAACGCAGATCCTAATAGATGCAGTCGCAAAGTCTTCCTGGGGGTTATCGGAAAACAGCAGGCAAGGGTGTGTGTATCCACCCTGAATGGGATCAATTCAGGACTGAAGGGCCGTGGAACCCTCCTCGGCAGGAACGGAGTCTAGCTCTCAGGACCAAGAGGGCTAACTGGAGGGGCCTTAAATCGGGAATGGATCTCAGATGGCCAATATTTGCGAGGGGAAGCGGAGAGGTTCCGGAAAAGGAGTCATGTGGAGCAAAAACGCCCACAGCCGGTGAATCAGGCCCAGGCATCTCCTAGCTAAGCTCAACTGCCTTGTATTATGAACGATCAAAACCGTGGCAAGAAGAAACAAGGACTCTATCACGTGGCCGTAGGCGTCGCTATCTTCCTCGAGACCCTGGCTGAACTCTACCCATTTTTGGGAGGTGCTAAGATGTCCCCCAGGCGAATTCAGGAACCGCATCGCATCCCCCACAGGGTCTGTAAGGACCGCTCTTACCGGAGCAGCGGCCGCCTCGGTCATGGCTGCGTGCGATCCTACCTCGTCCCGTAGTCACCGCTGCGTTCCCTTACAAGCGGCCCTTCCTGGACCCCCTCACACCCCCACGGAACTCGGGTGGCCGTCTCGGGCACACAGTCAACGCACGCAGTCGTGAGCCGGCGAGATCCAACCGCTCCCGCGGCTGCACCTCAGGCCCCACCCGCCGCAAGCCGACTCCCCATTGGCTAGCCCCGGAGGCCCCGCCCCTGGGCGGCAGAAAGCCCAGACCTCATTGGCTAGCTGGGAGCACTAGCCCCACGGCGCACCCTAGCACGTTGTCTCCGCCCTGCAGGTGTGAGCGCCAGGTGTCCTTTCACCCTTGAACTCCACCTGTGCTGAGCCAAGCAAACCACTGGGGTCGCCAGCTGAGACTAACCAGAACAAAGTAGGACACAAGCACGCAGTTGCTTATTCCAACGTGTTCAGAGAGCACCGATTAGGATGAGATTGTCACCTTCATAGTTCTTAGGGCCTTGTGGCCCAACCATTTCTTCTACAAAATGAGTGAGCCCGAAGAGCTGGGCTCCTGCAACCAAGCAGCCTTTGTTCATTTTAACTCAAAACCCTCTTTAATGTGTCCTACTGAATCCCAGGACAAATGAAGTAAGCCCACATGGGCATGATGGCACAAGCAGGAAAATCCCAGCACTCTGCTGATAGAGGCAGGAAAATGACGGCAAGCCCAAGGCCAGCCAGGGCCACACAGCACCTTTCCCAACCCCCGTGCTTCGAGGATAGAATACTTTCCAGAGAGCATTTAATGTATTAGGAAAGAGGCCTAGGAACCTCCAGAACAGCAGCAGCGAGCTCTTGCAGTTAAGGATTAATCTTGGGACAAGCTATAGTCTGCATGTCCTGCCTGGGCACTTACAGCTGCTGTCTTGTTTGTGGGGCCTAAACAACGGCTGGGTGAGCAGAGAGGTAAGAAGAATCCAGAGCCATGGTTGAATTGCCACAGACTCACCCCTGCCCAGGGATAATGGCAGGGTTACCCTCTTCCTCATCTGTTCAGGACTTTTGAGTGGCAAGGGTCTGAAGGGCATCAGAAAATACCACAGCCAGGGATGAGAGGCACCTGCGAGCCTGCCTGAACGTGCTCTGGTGTCTGGGTGCCAAACAAAAGAGTAATCCATCAGGAGAATTGGGACCCACCACCCCAGCTTCAGAAGCACCCACCAGGCTGTCTAGGCAGCACCCAAGGTGGTGTGGCAAAGAGGCATGAGGAACAACCCACCCTCAAGACTCTGAGGACTGTCACTGTCACCTCAAATTCCTGTTCTTGAGCTTGTGCTTTTGAAGGCCCTAAAGTACCAACTCGGCTGGAAAGTTAAGGAGCTGCCACTTGGCAGAAGAGAAAGTTCCTTCCTCAACTGGGGACAAAGGGCACAAGATCAACAAAGAGGAGAAAAGAGACCCAGACTTAAAAAGGACAAAAACAGGCATATTTTTCTAGTGACTCTTTTGACCCAGACAGCTCTAAGGTGACATCTGGGGCTGTTCTCCTTGTCACACTAGGAACATGAGTCCAAGAGACCTAAACAACTCCCTAGCTGCCCTCCCAGAGTGCCCCAGGCAGCTGTTTCCCCGGCCTGTCACAATGGGTCAGCCATACTGTCAACACTGGGACCTGAGAGGAATAATCTACTCCAGCTCCCATTTCCCTCACAAATCGTAGTAAAAGTAGGAATGGATGTGACTGCGCCAAATGAGGGAGAGGCCTGGAAAACTATGAGCCCCTCTAGCCATTCAAAACCCCTAGGCACTCTGCTTTCTGGAGATCCCCATTAAAGCAGGTCTATACTAAGTTGGTCCTTCCACCACATGGAGGAGGTAGTACAAAGTTCTTGCCTTCAGGAGCTTCTGATCTTCAAAAAAAAATCTCAAAGTAACAAAGTAAAAAAAAAACAAAACAAAAAACCCATAAAACCCCCAAATTTCCTGTGCCTTCCCTTAGCCATCAACCAACTACTTTTCTCTCAGGTGGACTTTGGACTTTTGTCCATTCAATCCTTTTCTCCGAGGCCTCTCTGGTCCCATCTGGGAAGAGACACAATCTGTTCCTCCTGACTGTAACACCAACCAAAGGCCCTATCTTAAATCTACAGGAATCTTTTATAAGTCAGGAATGTCCAAAAGGAGGAATTAGGAGACAGAGGCACCCTGTCACACACTTAAACAGTCACCAAAGGGGCTGCTTCTTCCCATTTGAATAGAAAACAAAAGCAGACTCTTCAAAGCTGAGACCAATGTCAGGTCAGGCATAAGGGAAAGGCCCTGAGGTAGTGCAGGCCCTGCCAGGACAGTCAAAAGGGCATCATGGCAGGCTCCTGATCAGCCCTCCTGTTCAAGGCTGGGCTCCCTTGGAGGACAGAAGGCATGAGGAAATGTAGGGTTGCCTGGCCTCAGGAGTGTGTCTGCATGTGGACAGTCAGGTGGTGCTTCCTGTTGAAGGTCCGGCCACACTGGGGACACTGATAGGGACGCTCACCAGTGTGGATACGCTGGTGACGAAAGAGGTCTGAGGGCCGGCGGAAGGCCTTGCCACAGTAGGGACAGGCAGGCCAGCCATGCCTGTTGCCTGTATGCTGGCGCTGGTGCAGGATCAGGTTCCTCCGTTGCTGAAAGGAGTGTAAGCATTTACTACAGTGGTAAACCTTAGCTGGTGGCCTTTGTACTGTGAAGGTATGGCTTGCCAGGGAACGGTGGCTTGTGGGTTCCTCAGGTAGCCAGCGGATGACAGGGCCAGGCACCACCACCTCCCCTGGTTCCAGTGTGGAGTGGCTTTCCCCCGACCCAACAGGCAAGCCACTCCTGTATTCCTCTTCCACATGGGTCCACTGATGGATTGTCAGATTAATCTTCAAGTGGAAGCTCTGTCCACAGTCAGGGCACAGGAATGCCCGCTCTCGTGGTCGAGAAAGGATACGGGGTGGGTCTCCCATAGCTTCTGTTGCCTGGTGTTCCCCAATCTGTACCCTAGGCACTCCCTGGGCATGATGCCATCTGGGACCTCTAGTTTTCTTCCTGGGCCTTTTGTGGAATCTGTACAAGGACTGGCTCAGGGACCCTGGAAGGTGCTGCTCATCTTCATCCTCGGACGGAGCTTCTGTCTTGATGGTAGCACCACCACCTGGCAAAGGAATCATTAATGGTTCCAAGAGGAGCGCATGGCTCCCCTCATCATTTATTCCTGGTCTTGTTCCAGGTTCAAGCCTCCCCTTCCTTCCCCAGTTTCTGTGAGTACCAGCAGAGCAGGTCAGGGGTTCTAATCGCAGACAGCACGGGCAGCCACTGCCTCGTGCATTATCCAACTCGGTTTGCTGTCTTATGACTCGTTCCTCCAAGCTGAGCTAAGAACAGCAGAGAAGGGGAAAGCTACACAAGTCAGGAGCTAGGGACCCTGTGGAGTCCAGGATTTGATTCTGGGAGACAGATGGCTGGAACTGTAGGGGGAGACACTCCAGCCATGGCAACGGTGCCACCAAGACCCTAAGTATTGTGATGATAAAAGTTATAGTCTGAAAAGGACAAGGAGCCCATGGGCCCCACCTGCTTCCAGAGCACACTTAAAAGGCCTTGTGGGTCACATGTGGCTGTAATCTCAGCACTGAGGAGTCTGAAATGGGAGAATTGCTACAAATTTAAGACAAGGCTTGGCTACATATACCCCATATCAAAAAAAAAAATTCCCCTGTGGCCTAGATGAGGGAGGGGAGTGACCTGCCTGTATGTCACCCCTCCCAAACAAATCCACCAGGGTGTGCGCTGCCCTATCGGCCTGTGATTCCTGTAGGTTCTCAGTGAAGGTCTCACCTGATACAAGAGTGGAAATGAAACAATGCAACTGCAGAGAAAGTCATGAAAAATAGGCTGAGGTGAGGATAGTGGTCCCCAGGTGCAGAGAATAAAAGGTCTTGGCACTGAGCCCTGTCAAAAACCAGGGACCCCAGGTGAAGGACATACACTTCAACTATATGTCAACATGCAAAGTGCAAAACACCACAGCCTGTGAATCTAGGTGGGCCACTTCACAGCGTTACTGTGGGAGTGGAGCAGACCGTGTGACAGCCTTTCTGTCACTAGCAGACCACACAGCCTAAGACATGCCGCATGTCATCAAGCAGTGACTTTCCGCTAAGGCCTGTTGACACAGGCTAACTCACTGCCACACGACCCTCTGAGCATCTGTGAAGCTCTACCACAGCCACAGGTGTCTTCTTTCACTCACCTGGCCCCACAGAAGGCTGGGTGTCTGTGGGAGGGGAGGGTGGAGACTCAACCTTGGCAGACTCTCCCTCCTGTTTAACTGATAAAGTGCTGCTGCCTGCTGGAATCCCTGTGAGAGGGAGAATGAGATGAGCCAAGTATCACAGGAGCATGGCCATTTCCTCAGCAGGCCCTAGACACGCTTACAGGCAATCTTCAGGCTTCCACCGGGAGGTCTTCTGAGATGAGACAGAGCTATGAAGGCCACATCCACAATCCCATGTAGGCCCAGGGTCACAACCAGTACCTCCACATCTGTCAGCTTCATCAGCCTCAAAATAACAGAAGATTTGGGAAGGCCCCAGGACAGAGTCCCAGGTCTGGGATGGGCAGGGACACTCTCCTCCTACCCGAGGTCCCACCTCACAAATTCCATGCATACAGCTTGAGCTTACATTGGCTGGGAGGAACAAAGAGAAGGGAGAAGTCACGTGCTTTGGGGGAAATGCAGAGAAACCACTGGAAGGAAGGCTATAAGGATTGGGAGTGAGGCCAGCAGCAAGAATAAGGAGCAGAAGTAAGCCCAGCTCAGTGCATGAGGCTCGTGGTTCTCAACACGTTTTCAGAAAGAATACCGAGAAACTGCAGCATGTCAACCTAGCATGACACTGGAGGTAGGGGACAGACCACCATGTTGACGAGACCACTTCTAAAAGCTGCAGCAGGTCCCACCCATACTCTTTCCCTTACTCCAGCTAGACAGGTGTGACCAGGCCCCCACAATGCTGTGCAGACATCTGAGCACCAAAGACACTGAGCTACCTCTCCAAGGCCCATCATGGAAGCCTATCTCCTGAGCCTACCCAGCACAGTTCAACATCTGGCTTGTTTCTCATGCTGAGAATGCCAGTGTTGCTGTTCGGCTGTCCTTACTCACCAGTGCCTGGCTCGGGTGGAGTCACGCTTGCTTCCTCTTGCTCAGGTGTCCGCCTTTCTTTTGGTTCCTCCTGGGCAGGGCTGGCTGGACTTGGGGCCTGCTTTGGACTCAAAGAGATGCCTAGAAAGGCAAAGCAATGTCACTGAGCACAATACCAAGGTCTCCCAAGTGGGTGGCCAGTGACTCTAAAAGTAGAGTCTCTGGGATCCTGGGCTATCAGACCAAAGACAGAATATAAAGATACCATGGCCATGCCCATTGTCTGCAGCTTGATCTTATCTAAAGCCTGTGTGTGTGTGTGTGTGTGTGTGTGTGTGTGTGTGTGTGTGTGTGTGT
>CAJQZJ010033923.1:1185216-1198672 GCA_907164525.1 Lophiomys imhausi
TGTGTGTGTGTGTGTGTGTGTGTGTGTGTGTGTGTGTGTGTGTGTCTCACATATCCTTGTTCCCTGCTAAGCCATCTCACCTATTTTCACTTTTTAATTTTGAGACAAGATCTAAGCTGCCCTGGCTGGCCTTAAACTCATTCTGTAGACCTTTGAGTCTCCTGTCCCTCAGAATAGCTTGGTTTACAGGCTTGTTCTATAGGCCCTGCTTAAACTTTAACTCCTGATTCTTTCCTGGCTTTTTTTTTTTTTTTTAAGGTTTTTTGAGATAGGGTTTCTCTGTTTATCCTTGACTGTCCTGGACTCACTTTGTAGACCAGGCTGGCTTTGAACTCACCAACATCCACCTGCCTCTGCACCCCCCACCCCCCACCCCCAGTGCTGGGATTAAAGGAATGCGCCACCACGCCTGGTTTCCCTGGCTTTCTTTAAAGAGAGATTATAATTCTCCCACCTCAGACCCTGAGGAGTTAGGGTTATACTTTAATGGGTGAACTATTTGGTGAATTACATCCCAGTGAAACTGTTGAAAATGTGGGAGGACTTTGATGGGGTTTTAAAGAGATTTAAAAGACATAAACCCAATGCAGTATGTGGACTTTAGATTATTATAATCCAGGTTAATGAGGGAGGGGGCTGTGGAGATGTAACTTGAAGTAATACATAAACATAATTAAAAAAAAAAAAAAGATCCAGGTCTCTACTGAAAAGAGAATAAGGATCAGGTACAAGATGATTTTCTGTGGAAGAGTGATGATATTGTGGTTATGTCTAGGAAAGGGGACGTGGGTGGGAAAATCTCCATCACTGACTTTTTTTTTTTTTTTTGATTTTTCGAGACAGGGTTTCTCTGTGTAGCCCTGGCTGTCCTGGACTCACTTTGTAGACCAGGCTGGCCTTGAACTCAAAGAGATCGCCTGCCTCTGCCTCCCGAGTGCTGGGATTAAAGGTGAGTGCCACCACGCCCGGCCATCACTGACTTTTTTTCTTTCTTTTTTTTTTTTTTGACATAGGGACTCACTCTGTAACCTAGTCTTGCTTAAAACTCGCTGCTGAAGATCAGTGATAATCATTTGGTAGTAACTGTCCTGTTCTACTTAGGCTTATGTTTAAATATTTTTGTAGTTTTTAAAGATGTATTTGTTTTATGCCAAATAAATACATGGTACCATAGGTCTTTCATTCTAGTTGGGAGGCAGAAACAGGTGGAACTCCATGAGTTCAAGGCCAGCCTGGTCTCATAGTGAGTTCCAGGACAGTCAGCGGTACATAACAGTGAGACTCCAACTTAAAAAAAAAAAAGAAGTAAATAAATGTGTGTGAGCGCTCTGCCTGTGTGTATACATGTACACTACATGCGTGCCTCCTGTCCACAGAGGCAAGAAAAGGGCACCAGATTCCCTAAAACTGGAGTTACAGGCAGCTATAAACTGCCATGTGGGTTATGGGAACTGAACATGAGTTCTTTGCGAGAACAGGGAGCATTCTAAACACTGAGCCTCTCCACCCTCGGGAAGTCAACAATACTCCCTTTGGAGTCGTTGTCAAACGTTGGCTATGACGCAGACCCAGCCTTGTCCCCCAAGGACCCACCCCAGAGAGAACAACAGCAGCAGTGGTCCCCTGCTGCTGACAGGGCATGGACGTGGATACCACTAAAGGGAGCAGCAAGCAAACATCACTGTGCTTCACCATAACTGACCATCAGCCCACTTAGGAGACCTGTATTTACCCCACTGACCTCACCGCCATTCCCTTTGTGCTGCTGCCTCCTCTACAGAGGCAGAATCCTTACAGCTCTAAAGAGAAGTCTTCTGTTCATTCCCGCTCAGAACAGTCTCAAAGCACAGCCTGCTTGGGGTAAAGGGCCCATGCTCCCTTTCCAGCTCCAAAAAGTCCAGTATACCCAGGAAGGTGGCTTGTTGTGCACTTTGCCCCAGCAGCTCCCAATGTGTCACTACTTACCAGCATTTGGTTCCCTTGGGCATACTATCTCGTCACTCCCCATCTCCTGGACCCAGGAGCCTGCAGGACAAGGCTCTTCTCCCCGCTCTATCTGGGTGAGGATGTCTGGTTTGGAGATGGCATAATCTGCATACAGAATAGGGAGAACATAGGGAACGATCTGGGTCTGGCTGCCCAAAGCAAATGCAAAGACTGCAAGAAGCCATCATTGGATGAAAGCCCAGGTATTCCTCTGCAGCCTTACCCAGGGAGATCAGCATCTCATAGTTGCCCCTCATCACGTGCTTGTAGAGCTCTTTCTGCCAGTCCTCCAGCTTGGCCCACTCCAATTCAGAAAAATACACAGCCACATCATCAAAGGTCAGGGGCACCTGAAACCACAGTGTCACACTTGGTCACCTATACATTTTTAAGCAGAGGTTCTTAGGTTCCGTACCTCAGGGCATTCAAAGAATACCTTGGGGACCTCGCCCTTATTGCCAGGGGGTAGCCGCAGGACCCAGAAGTTCCGGTTGCGCATGAGGTTCTCCATGTTCTCCAGCCGCTGCTGCAGCAACCCATACTTCTGCAGCAGGGTCCCCAGCATGGCCAGCTTGCCCTCTAGCTGGCTGTTGAACTCCACAGCTGTCTTCTCACAGTCAGCCAGCTTCTTCTCAGCTGTCCCTGTGCGTCCCTCCAGAGTCAGCAAGCGGGCCAGGCAAGAATCCACTTTCTTCTCCAAGGCCTGAATGGCAGCCACCACAGTCCACAGTGTAATCTCTGTGGGGTAGAGATATGAGCTCTTCTCTGCATCTGGCTGGGGTGAGAAAGAAGGGGTGGGAAACCTCTTATTATACATCTGCTTGTCCCTCTCAGGTGATCAAGAGATAGGAGAATCATATAATCAAAATATCCACATCATAAACCAGGCATGGTGGTATGAATCTATAATCCCAACATTCACAAACTGAGGCAGGGGGATTACCTCAAACTCAAAGGCAGCCTGGACTAGACAGTGAGTTCCAGGCTAACCTAGACTCAAGAGTTGAGATCAGTCAGGTATTGTGGCACATGTCTTTAATCCCAGCACTCGGGAGTCAAAGGCGGGCGGATCTCTGTGAGCTCAAGGCCAGCCTGGTCTGGTCTACACAGCAAGTTCCAGACCAGCCAGGGGTGCATAGTATAACATTGTATTAAAAAAAAAAACAAACAAAAAAAAGAAACTGGCCGGGCGGTGGTGGCGCACGCCTTTAATCCCAGCACTCGGGAGGCAGAGGCAGGTGGATCTTTGTGAGTTCGAGGCCAGCCTGGTCTACAAAAGTGAGTCCAGGACAGCCAGGGCTACACAGAGAAACCCTGTCTCAAAAAAACCAAAAAAAAAAAAAAAGAAACTGTTTTGTCCCATGTTCCTGCAAGTCTACATTCAAATATTCACCCAACGTGGGATAAAAATAAAAATATTTAGGAAGAATAAAAATTGTATCTGGGGCTGGAGAGATGGCTCAAGAGTTAAGAGCACTGATCGTTCTTCCAAAGGACCCCGGTTCAAATCCCAGCACCCACATGGCAATTTACAGCTGTCTGCAATTGCCGGGTGTGACGCCTTTAATCCCAGCACTAGGGAGGTTGAGGGAGGCGGATCTCTTGAGTTCAAGGCCAGCCTGGTCTACAAAGTGAGTCCAGTACAGAGAAACACTGTCTCAAAAAACCATGTGCATACTTTTCTTCCTCCATGATTCAACTACTAGCCTTTCCATTGTGTTGGAAGTCTAGAGGCGGTGTCTTGTATTTTGGAGCATATGATAGGTTTATGCAAACAGTACAGTATCTTATGGAAGGGACTTGAGCATCTCTTGGTATCAGCTGTACTTATTATCAGAATGGGATAGGTAGTGTTGAGATCTATTCTGTTAGCAACTTTCTTAGGTCTTGCAGACAGCTGAGGGATAAGAAGAGGTGAAATGACCACGAAGGCGTGATCCGTACAGGCAGAGAGGGTTACCAGCCCCACTTCCCATAATCTGAAGAATCCCCAGCTCATGTTCTCTCCCTTGCAGTCAGTCAACCCAGAGGGACATATAGTAAACTAAAGAAAGGAGAGGTTCCCTTCAAAAAGCTTCCAGGAGACTAAGGTTTCAGAAACTTGTCTGAGATATATTGGTAATAATAGATACTACTTACTGAGAGATTTTTTACAGGTGAAAGTTCTTCTAGAATGTCCTCTGACTTGACACACTGAACATTACCAACCTATCCTTCTTTTTTTGTTTTTTGTTGTTTTTCCAGACAGGGCTTCTCTGTGTAGCCCTGTCTGTCCTGGAACTGACTCTGTAGACCAGGCTGGCATCGAACTCAGAGATTCACCTGCCTCTGCCTCCCAAGTGGTGGATTTAAAGGCAAGTGTCATCACTCCCAGGCTCCAAGCTACCCTTCTAAAACCTGATAAACTTTTAGTGGTTCTCAATTTCACACAATGATGTGGTCACCCCCGTCCTACTTAGGGTTTCTATTGCTGCAACAAAATACCATGGCCAAAAAGCAAATAGGGGAGGAAAGGGTTTATTTGGATTATACTTCCACATTGCCATTCATTTCTGAAGAAAGTCAGGACAGGAACTCAAACAGGGTAGGATCCTGGAGGCAGGAGCTGATGCAGAGGTCATAGAGGGGTGCTGCTTACTGACTTGCTTCACATGGCTTGCTGGGCCTGCTTTCTTATAGAACTCAGTACTGCCAGCTCAGGGATGGCACCACTCACAATAGACTGGACTCTCTCACTGGCCACCAATTAAGAAAATGTGTTACAGCTGAATTTCCTTTGAAGCATTTCCTCAACTGAGGCTCTCCTTTGTCCCTGATGATTCTAGTTTGTGTCAAGTTGAAACACAAAACCAGCCAGTACAATCCCCAACCATAAAATTATTTTGTTGCTACCTCATAACTATAATTTTACTGTTATAAATCATAATATAAATATATGATAGACAACCCCAAGGGTTGTCGCGACCCAGAGGTTGAAAACCGCTAAAGTATCTTTTTTAAAAGGTCACAAAATTCGGAGGCCTTCTGAAAACTGGATTCAGTACTGTTTCCAACATAAAAGTAGAGTCGCTAGGTATTCTAATGGTGGGCTCATCCTAAAGTGTTGGCCTGAGGCCTAAGCTCAACATCTACCCGCCCCTTCGCGGCCTCAGCCTGGTGGATGTGGCCTCTCTGCCTGCTGGGCCGCAGGCCTGCCTGAAAAGAAGCAGGGACTCTCGGCTATGGCATCTGCAGGGTCCTTCGAGGCCTTCCGGAGAAATCTGAGCGCCCAACCGAGCGGAGCTCCCGGGGCCCAGCCCACCTGGCCTGGTGTGTAGGCCCCCCGCTGCCGGGTGCAGGCCGACCGATGGCTTCGGTGGCCTACGCGGTCTCCAAGCCGGTGACTCCGAGACCACAGCAGGCTGGGCCGGGGACCAGAGTAGGGAAGGGGGAGCTCCAGGCCCCAGGCCGGGGCGCTTACCCAGGCGGGCGCTGCTGCAGCCATGGTTACCGGGTCCTCGCTGGGCTGCGGTCCTCCGCCGACAGATCCGGCCAGGCGCGGGCTGCGATCCTCGGTCGGCAGGTCGGTCCAAGCCCGGGCTGCGAGCGGGGGACGAGCGGGAGGCGCGGGCCTTGGACCTGCTGCTTAGCGGCCGCAAACTCCACACGGTCCCGAGCCACGTGCCCAGCTGGCCCTTCAACGGCGTCGCTCGGAGGGCCGCGGCCCCGCGCGCACAGCGCCCCCTGCAGCCGGAAGGACCGCACCCGCGGCGCCCCACCCCGCGGCCGCCAGCCTGCGGCGTCGACCTCGCCGCCTGGGCGCCGCTGGCCTCAGGCAAGCCCACGGACGAGTGAATTCGTGGAAGACGCCTGTGAGGGAAACGCTCCGGAAACTTCCAGAGTCCGGACTCCGGCTGAATACGTTCATCCCAAGGGTGTTCAGATTTCCTTTTCTAGGGCCTCTAACGTAAAGAGGGGAAGCTAGGGGAAAACATAAAGGTTTCTAAACTCTCCTTTTGGTTTTTCAGAACAAATGGGAAACGCTGAGGGAAATAGTGCGTTGAAAACAACGCAACCCCGGGACTGGGGTGTACCTCGGTGGCAGACTGTTTGCTTGGCTTACACCAGGGTCCGAGGGAGGTACTTCGGGGTATTTTCCCCTCTAGCTCCTACCTTCGAGGCTCTGAGCCTCTGGGATTTATGACTGTCATCCGTGCACCCAGGTCTTGACTTCTTGTGGCATCAGGAGGGCATCCTGTGAGCCTTGGCTCCAGGCTGGAATCTGGGGTTGGCCATCCTGCTCTCCCTTTCCGGGAGGTTTCAAGTGAGACATTGGACAGGATCACAGCTGCTGGGTTCATTTGTAAGGGTCTCTAGCTAGTTCATGTCCTGAGCTACCCTGAATAAACTGTATTATTTCAGAAACTAGAAAGCCTTACTCAGGAAAACCAAAATTAACCTTGAAATATAAATTAAAACCTTCTTCCAGCTGGCAACTGTTTCTGTATCTTTGGGTTTGATTTGGTGTATGTGTGCCTGTGTGTGTTGTGTTGGGGATAATCTCCAAATTGTGGATTAGGTGACACAGTATGGACACAAAGAAACTAGATACTCTTTCTCTAAGGTGTATCACCACATCCCTGGAATTTAGGGCAAGGCTAGGAATTACTTCTTTCAGTAACATCAAAATATGAGTTAACTTTGTTTTACCTTACTGGCATGAAAGGAAAAATGGTCTTAATTTCAGGGTAGAATGTTAGACTGCAGGGTGCCACATAGCTCACACACTCTTGGATATCAGCTTATAAGTTTGTTTTCTATATATAAAGAATATTTTCATTGTTTGTCATTAAAAAGGCAGTTAACAGGTTTAAAATGTTGTAAGTAAATTAAGGGCTACTACAGTTCAACCTGCTTTTCTAAACCTCTAAGTGCTGAAGTAATTTGGAGCTAGGGTAAAATATTTGAAAAGGGCAATGTTAGCCCATGCCTTTAACTCTAGCAGAGACAGGAAGATCCCACTATAGAGTCAGTTGTCTTTTAAATTCTAGAGTTACAATGAACCGGGTGGTGATGGTGCACACCTTTAATCCCATCACTTGAGAGGCATGCACCCTAATCCCAACACACTGGAGACAGAAACATCTAGATCTCTGCGCTGAAGGCTAGTCTGACACAGAGCAAGCTCGAAATAGAGAAAAACATAGATCCAGGGGTGGTGGTGCACACCTTTAATCCCAACAATTGGGAGGCACATGCCTTTGATCCCAATACTTGGAAGGCAGAGGCAGGCACTTAGGATTTGCAATGATTTAAGTTTAAAAGCTGCTCACAAAAGGCATTCTGAAATTGAAAGTGAATTGTCTTTTGTGATCTGAAAATATATACACTTAAAGGTATGTGTAGTTCCAAAACATCAAATGAATTTTTTTTTAAATCTCAATTGAAAGAAAATACTTTTTATATTGTCAAAAAACCCATTTGCTCTAGGAAAGATATTATCTGCCCAAAAAAAAGTAGTGCTTCAAAATTAGGATTAGGACAGGGCTCTTATCTTTCCAGGAGATTAAAAGCATCCATCTAAGAAGTCCAGGGTCAACTGGACAACCGAAACCTTTGAAGAAAAGGGACTAGACACCAAAGAAGACAAGTAGCCCAGATGATCCAGCCTTGCAGACTTCCTCAGTATCTGTTTCCTCAAAACTCTACAATGAGAACAACTCAAAATGGCTAACTAAGATGGTTCAGACCAAAGATTGTTCCACCCAGGACTTTAGTAAAACCCTGAAGTTTACCCTCTGACTACAAACTTCTTAGGACATTTAAATAGCTAAGCACAAAAGGACTGAACATGAAATGTTACTATTAAAATAATACTATTAAAACATTTTCCCATTCTTTTTTTTTTTTTTTTGGTTTTTCGAGACAGGGTTTCTCTGTGTATCCTTGGCTGTCCTGGACTCACTTTGTAGACCAGGCTGGCCTCGAACTCACAAAGATTCGCCTGCCTCTGCCTCCCAAGTGCTGGGATTAAAGGCGTGCGCCACCACCGCCCGGCCATTTTCCCATTCTTATTTGGGCCCCGAATAGGTTTTCTATGTCTCAAATCAGCAAGAAGTAATTTTAAGAGAGCGATGGTGATTCCCCCCCACCAACCCTTTGGTCATTTGATGGGTTGTAGATGTTTGTTGTTATTTAGGGGGATTGGTTACAAGTTGTTAAATGATCTTGTTAAATAGGTTTTGGAGGTCAGACCCAGGGGTTTTTCTCTTTTTCTTCTCTCTGTCCTTCTTTAACTCCTATGTGTGAGGAGGGGAAGACTTGAAAAAAATGGGATATAGACATAATATGGGAATGATAAAAAGGAACAGATTATTGAATATGCTGTTATATCTTTGTATATTGATACAAAATTATTTTGGCTACATTGGTATTGATCTTTGTATATTGATACAAAATTAAGATTATATTTGGCTAAATTGGTATTGATCTTTGTATATTGATACAAAATTAAGATTAACTCTTTTTTAAGGTGTTATACCTAGGTAACACTTAAAAATGCAATGTGAAGTGTTGGCTTTTTTTTTTTTTTTTTGGTTTTTTGAGACAGGGTTTCTCTGTATAACAGGTCTGGCTGTCCTGGACTCGCTTTGTAGATCAGGCTGGCCTCGAACTCACAGAGATCTGCCTGCCTCTGCTTCCCAAGTGCTGGGATTAAAGGCATGCACCACCACGCCCGGCTGTGTTGGCCTTTTGATAGCAACTGTCACAAACTGTTTAGGATAATTAAGAAATACAAACTGCGAGGCCAGCCTGGTCTACAAAATGAGTCCAGGACAGTCAAGGGTACACAGAGAAACCCTGTCTCGAAAAACCTAAAAAAAAAAAAAAAAAAAGAAGAAATACAAACTGTCATTCAAATATGTCATTTTGTTGGGTACTAGCATAGTTTATTACAGATGTTTTCTAAGTTAATCGGAAATCAAGTTGCTAAGAGACAAGCAACATTTGCTTATCCAAATATACAGAGACAGATAGGTGGTCTTCAAAGAGCTCAAGAGAGCTGTAGAATATGGCATTCAAAGATGTTTTTTTCTTTTTTCATTGAAAAATTTTTATTATGTGAATTTCACATCATGCACCCTGTTCCCTCTCATCTCCCACCTCCCCTCAGACCCACCCTCTACCCTTGCAATCTGTCCCAGCATAAAAAACAAAATCTCATTGTGGAAGCTGCAGTGTGTCTCAGTGTGTCCCACAATATTCCCCTTTGTACACACTTTTTGCTTGCAAATGTTCATTAAAATGACTCCTTTGTCTGGTATGAGGCCTCTGGTTTCTGCTACTTTATCAGTACTGAAACTTCATTGGATCTCCTCTCAGATATACTGTAACTGCCTTGTGTCATGAAAATCCTGTAGTTTTGGGTTGTGGAACTGGCCTTGCACTCCAGCAGTTCATCCATGGGGTAGATGTTGGGGTGGGCCAACTCAAAACACTGGTTCTGGACCTGCAACCCCCACTTGCAGGGCCAGTTCTACTATGGAACCTTTTTTTTTTTCCTTTGAGACAGGATTTCTCTGTATAACAGCTCTGGCTGTCCTGAACTCGCTTTGTAAATGAGGATGGCTTTGAACTCACAGAGTTCCGCCTGCCTCTGCCTTCCAAGTGCTGGGATTAAAGGCGTGCACCACCACTGCCCAGCTCAGTTCTACTATGGAAAGGTGCAGGGCCTGCTCTCCCAAGTGCTGGAGCATGTGAGGGGCAGGGACAGCTCTCCTGTTCTTGTGACCCCATCTGGGCCATTCTGTCAGCCAATGGCGGTGAGGGCAAAAGGGAGGGGAGGGGATCTCCCCATAGCCAACACCACCACATAGACAGAAGGCAGGACTGGCTCTCCCACACTCACTCCATCAGGACTGGCTCATCCACAACCCTCATATCCAGGACTAGCTGTAGTGTGCTACCCAGGAAAGGTGTAGGGCCTGCTCTCCCAAGTGCTGCTCGATGTGGGGGACAGGGACAGCTCTCCTCTTGTGACCTCATCTGGGACAGATCTCACCCCAGGACTGGGTCTCCACAACCCCGACATCCAGGGCCAGGCAGAGTTCTTCTAGTTTCTTGCTTGTTTCCTGTCCTGGGAGCCCATCTGGTGCTTGCGTGGTACTGGTCTGATAGTCATCATAGGTTACCCCATGGTGCCAATGTTGTGTTGGTATCCAGCTTGCTTTTTTCCCAGGAATTTAGGCTACTATTCATTCAGATGTTCATAGGTTGGTCAGAACACTGAATGTAAACATAGCCTCTCTCCTCTCTGCCACCCACTGATGCACATGTGACATAGCAGCCACATCCGCAATGCCTCTAGGGGCAGGCAAAGATGTTTTCTTAAGATTTTTTGATATTGAGATATGTGAGCTCCTGACAGCACCCCCCCCCCATTCTACTCCAAGTAGATGATGAGCATCGAAGAGTCTACATTTGGAGATGGTTGCATTAGTGGCAAGATTCTCACTGGGCAAGAAAAATCCCTTGCTTCAACTGTAGACAGAAAGTTGTCCGAAAAGGACAAAACTTGGAAGCAGGTAAGTCGACAGCCAAGCTCTGCCAAGACAGGGTAGGCAAGTCCTTCATAACCCCTGCTCTACAATTAATGTCTGTCAGAGATACTGGGCCAAAAGGCTAAAGATAGATGCTCTAATGTATTGCGAGAAATTGGGGACTGTCCAGGCAGCCAGTTGTCAACTCTTTTCTTTTCTTTTTTTTTTTAGGTTTTTCGAGACAGGGTTTCTCTGTGTATCCTTGACTGTCCTGGACTCACTTTGTAGACCAGGCTGGCCTTGAACTCAGAGATGCATTTACCTCTGCCTCCCAAGTGCTGGGATTAAAGGTATGTGCCATCATGCCCAGCTGTCTGTCATTTCTCAGTTTTAGAAGCTGATGGCTCTGCACTTCTTGTATAATCAGACGTATTTATCCTTCTCAGATCTCTGATGTGGTTGAAGACTAGGTACAGTCTCACAGTTAAATTTAAAGTTGTTTAGGAAGTAAAAGGATGTTCTAGGTCTAAGAAGATGATTCTAAGTTGGCAATGTAAGTTAGGATGGAAACTGAATTAGATATAGAACTTTAAACTCATGAGATAGACAAGTAATAGAATATCAATGTAAGTTTGCCAAATATGTATGGACTGGACATTGGGAATGTATGTTATACCTTATAATTTTCATAATTGTGGCCTAATTATTCTTATTGTTTTGTATTTATTGTTATAAGAAAGAGTTGTTTATTGGACTAAAAAAATAATTTTACCAGTGTTAGACTCAAGAGAATATTTCTAATAAAAAATAACATGGAAAAAAAAGTTACATTGTTTAACTCTTTATAACAAAATCCAACTCAACATCTAACATTATTCTTTTGGACTTTTTTTTTTTTTTTTGAGAAAGGGTTCTCAGCCGGGCGGTGGTGGTGCACGCCTTTAATCCCAGCACTTGGGAGGCAGAGGCAGGCGGATCTTTGTGAGTTCGAGGCCAGCCTGGTCTACAAAGCGAGTCCAGGACAGCCAGAGATATTCAGAGAAACCCTGTCTCGAAAAACCAAAAACAAAACAAAACAAAAAAAAAAAAAGAGAAAGGGTTCTCAAAAATCCTTTGTAGCCCTGGCTATCCTGGAACTTACTCTGTAGACCAGGCTGACCTTGAATCGCAGAAATACAACTCCTGAGTGCTGGAATTAAAGATGTGTGCCACCACACCCAGCAACTACAGACAGTTTCAAACTGCTCTGTGGGTGCTGGAATTTGAACCAGGGTCCATCGGAAGAGTAGTTAGTGCTCTTAACCTCTGAGCTATCTCTCCAGCCCCTGGATTTATTTTTAAACAGAGTCTTGTTACACAGCACAGACTGGCCCCATGATCCTTCTGCCTCAGTCTCTCCAGTGCTGGGGTTGTAGGTTTCTACAACCATAACCAGCTCCTCATTTTGAAAATTCTTAAGTAATCCCACCTAAAAGACAAATTGCAAATATGTGTTCAATATAATAGGAGCCTCAGTAGGATCTTATCAAAGGCCAGTCTAACATATTTAAGGTTATGAAACATTAATAAATTGTGACCTTTAAAATAATAGCTCAGGCATGGTGGCACACACCTATAATCCTAGCAACTCTGGAGGCTGGGCTGGGGCAGAATTGATGCTTTGAGTTCCAGGCCAGCCTCGTGGATTTCAGACTACCCTGTATGAATGTAGTCATTATGAGACTGAGATCCTGCCTCCAGAAAAAAAAAATAACTGTTAGTGCACAATATAACCAGAGGAATCTGAAAATGTATTGGAAAGGGGAAAACATTGGTAATGAGCTTTACTCCCTGAGTGAGAGGTATTGTTTTGCTTTTTTTCTTTCTTTTTTTTCAGTTTTTTGAGACAGGGTTTCACTGTGTAGCCCTGGTTGTCCTGGACTCGCTTTGTAGACCAGGCTGGCCTCAAACTCAGAGGTTTGCCTGCATCTGGCTCCCAAGTGCCGAATTTAAGGTGTGTGCCACCACACCCAGCCTTTTCTTTCCTTTTTAACATAGGCCAGAAGAGGCTGTTGTATCTCCTGCTGCTAGAGTTAGGGAATTGTGAGCCATTTGATATGGATGTTAGGATCTGAACTTGGGTTCACAGGAAGAGTAGCAGCAGGAGGTCTCAGCTTATGAGCCATCATCATTTCCCCAGCACCCTAACTGCTGCATTTTTGACAGAATTAATGTTTAAAAGCTACCTCTAAAGTCAGGCATGATGATATGGGCCTCTAATCCCAGCATTCAGGAGGCTGAGGCAGAAAAGATTATCCTGAGTTTGAGGCCAGGCCAGGCTATATGGTGAGTACCAGGCCAGCTGGGGCTACATAGCAAGACATTTTCTCAAAAACAAAAACAAGAAAATAAAAAGTTCCTCCAAGTCAACACTTACTCAGATGCCATTATACATCTGGTCTACCTTAGGGGCCTGCTGAGACAGACTGCAGGGAGTGCTGAGATCTTCACTGCTAACTAGTTCCCGGGAACCACTGGTTTACAGAGCCGAAGATTACAATCCTGTGCTTCAGTTCCCAAACTTACCTACGATTCAGTGCTGAATTTATAAAATACATTTAAAAACACTTTGCACCAAAATGTGGTTTCTTGAGCAGACAGACCAGTCTGGGCTTGTCAGGCTCACTGTAGCTCTGATGTAAGTTAAAATTACTTTCATAATAATTTTAGATTTTATTTTTAATTATTTGTATTGGGGCAGGTATGTGCATGGGAACGCAGGTGCTCGCAAAGGCCAGAGGTTAGACCTCCCTGGAGCTGAAGTTGCAGGCACTTAGGAGCTGCCGGGGACTGAATTGAAGTCTGCCACAAGAGCAATTCTTGCTCACGACCCATCTCAAGCCCCCTTTAACTGGAATCAACCAGTGTTGAAACCGAACTTTTAAATTATTATTTAACACTTATTTATTACT
>CAJQZJ010033923.1:1199072-1244700 GCA_907164525.1 Lophiomys imhausi
GTATTCACTAAATCTAACTTATATTAACCTATCAGCCCCTTCAAGTGTTTTCTTTTCTTTCTTTCTTTCTTTCTTTTTTTTCTTTTACAAACAGGGTCTTTCTATGCAACCCTGTCTGGTCTGAAACTTGGTTTGTAGACCAGGCTGGCTTTGAGTCAGAGATCCACCTGAGTGCTGGGATTAAAAGCTTATGTTATGCTACCACACCAAGCCTGTCCTCTTTTGAGACATGATCTCACTGTAGACTCAGCCCTCTCCCTCCACTTCCATGCTAGTACAACAGACATGAGCCACTGCCTCCTGGTTTAATTATTTTCTCTCAATGCAGATGATCAGACACACACAAGTAAGGCCTTATATGTTGGGGGTCCAGAAATAAATTGACAACAGTTATGAACTAACAACACTTGGGGCTTCTAGGAGGCCATGACCCTTGACTAACAGGCACAGGTCACCCTGAAACAGCCAGCCATTGACCTATACTATTGAAGGCAATGGCTAAGTCATTAGTCACCTAGGTTCACTCAAGGAATGGGGTCTAGTTATCCACTTAAGTATTACTGTGCCCACTGAGAGAAACAGCTCAGAGAGAGTATTCCCATGACTCACCTCATCCTATAATCCAGGCATGCTATATTAAGTTGAGATGTAGATGTTCAAACTGGGGTGATAGCTCAATTGGGAGAGTTCTTGCCTGGCATGCACAAAGTCCTGGGTTCAATCCCTGGTATTCATTCCAGTGACAAAGTGGATGCTCACAGGAAAGGAAACATTAGCAGAGGGAGACTATATGTATAAACAAGCCTCTTTCCCCCCAACAATTATTCCCTATGACAGGCAATACTGCCTTTCTGATTAGTGGATGCCCATTACACATGTTCATTCAATGAATATCTGACAAGCACTTCATTTAGGATTCAGTGAAGACACTGCCTCTGCACTTTACAGCATTGACTCAACCTTGGTGACCCTGTCCTCCCTTCCTACTACAGTTTCAAAGGCTTCTGCTTGTCTGACTCAAAAACCTAGCATGTCAATATATCCCACTCTTCACACCAGACCCTAACCCTGTAGAGAGCTGCGACGTGCCACGCCCTAAAGATGGCGCTGGTTTCCACCTTCCACCAGCCCGATGGTGAGCGCTCTTTGTGGTAAACAAGTCCATATTTGGCTAAGACCGCTGATCTGGCTTGCTTCCGCATACGTGGGCCTCTAAGATAGCACCACGTGGCTTTACTTGATTGGCTGTTCATATAGTATTTAGCCTGTGGGTTGGGTCTGCCCGGGCATTCGGAAGACTGTTTTCAAGGGACCTGAATAAACTGCTTGAGAAGAGCTTTTGAGAGTTGCGTCGTTCTTGCTGGTCGAGGTCGACGCGACAAGTGGTGGCCCGTATGGGGAACCAGAAAAGACTCAGAACTCCTGCAGTCAGGGGCAGTGCACTGGTAAGTTCCCGGGATAATTGGGACAATAAAGTTTCGCGGAAATTGCGAACTAAAGGTAAAGTTTCGCGGGAAGTTGCGAACAAAAGGTAAAGTTTCGCGGAAATTGCGAACTAAAGGTAAAGTTTCACGGGAAACTGCGAACCGAAAGTAAATTTTTAATCATGGGATCGTCTCAGTCACATCCAATTTTTCTGGCTCTTCAGGAGCTACTTTTAGCTAGGAATTTGAAACTTAAGAAGTCAACCCTAGAGAGATTTTTGAATGAATGCGACTCCATGGCTCCGTGGTTTGCGGTGTCCGAGAATCTTACGGTATCCTGCTGGGACAAATTAGGCAGGGACTTGGATTTTGCTTGGGAGCAAGGTACTCTGAAGCATGGAGTAAGACCGGTTTGGAAGATGGTGAGGAGTTGTTTAGAAGATCAGAGATGCTGTAAAGCAATCAAGGAGGGAGAATCAGCCTTGGAACTGCTGCAAGGGGAAAGATCTGAGCAGGCAGACAGTGAAAAGGGAAGCAAAAAAGGTGAAAGATCTGAGCAGGCAGACAGTGAAAAGGGAAGCAAAAAGAAGGTCCCTCTCTATCCCGATCTTAGAGATTTTAGAGATTTTGAGGACTCAGAGAGCACGGATACTGAAGGGGAGCTACACGCTGTAATAGAACAGTTGGAGAGGACTGCTATTAGAAAAAGGGAAAAGAAAAGAGTAAAAGAGAAAGACACGTTGGCGGCAGTCAGTGTAAAAGAAGCTGTTGCCGCAGCGCCTTCAGCCACGTTGGCGGCGGTCGGTGTAAGTGAAGCCGTTGCCACGGCGCCTTCAACTCCCCCTCTATACCCAGAAGCCGTTCAGATAGATCAGACTGTTCAGTCCCTGAAAGTAGGGAGATCTTTCTGCCCGGGGTTGTGGACACAAGTAAGAACAGAATTACAGTTTGCCTATCCGGTATACCAAGATCCACAAGGGAACAGGTATGAGGAACCACTTGATTTTAAAGTAATTAAATCCCTTGCAGAGTCGGTTCATACCTATGGCATTACTGCTTCTTTTACATTGGCTCAAGTAGAAGCATTAAGCAGACATTGTATGACCCCGAGTGATTGGAGTGGCCTGGCCCGCGCCTGCTTAAGTCCAGGACAATGCTTAGACTGGAAAGCTTTCTTGATTGAGTATGCCACTGAGCAAGCAGCCATTAATCAGAGAAATGGAAATCCAGCCTGGGATAGAGATATGCTGCTTGGGCAGGGGAGATTTGCCAATCAGCAGACAGGATATCCCAATCAGGTTTATGAACAAATAAACCAGACAGCTATCAAGGCTTGGAAATCCCTTCCTAACAAAGGGGAGGTGAGTGGGAACTTAACTAAGATTCTACAGGGCCCCATAGAGCCCTTTTCAGACTTTGTGGCACAATTGGTGGAAGCGGCAGGGAAGATTTTTGGTGATCCGGATGCTGCTATGCCACTAATAAAACAGTTGGTCTATGAGCAATGCACCAAAGAGTGTAGAGCCGCTATCACCCCTTACAAGAACAAAGGGCTAGAAGCCTGGATGAAAGTGTGTAGAGAACTTGGAGGGCCATTAACTAATGCTGGTCTTGCTGCCGTGGTAGTACAGTTAACCAGAAAAGGTGGAAGAAGTCCAGGAGTTTGTTTTAAGTGCGGCAAGATGGGACACTTTAAAAGACAATGCCCCAGGGGAAGGAGTACAGAAAGTACAGGAAGTGCACAATGCCCCAGGCAGCCGAGGTTATGCCCAAAATGTAAGAAAGGGAACCATTGGGCTAATGAGTGCCATTCAGTGACAGACATCCATGGCCAGCCTTTGACTCAAGGTTACGGTGGCACTCGTCCAAAAAATGGACAGCGGGGCCCACGACCCCAGGGCCCACAAATATATGGGGCAGTAGAGAATCAGGACAAAGAACAGAATCAAGAGAGATGGCCAACCCTCCGCCATCCGAGAGACCGCGGAGAGCCACTGCAGGCTCAGCAGGATTGGACCTTTGCTCCACCACCAGACTCGTATTAACGCCCCAAATGGGGGTCCAGTTAATTGAAACAGATTTTAAAGGACCCCTTGAAACTTGTACAGTTAGTTTGCTGTTAGGGAGGTCATCATCAGTCTTGAGAGGACTTATTGTCCATCCTGGGGTTATAGATCCAGATTATACAGGAGTGGTTAAGATCATGGTAGCCTCCCCCCGTGGTATAACAGCTATCTCTCCTGGAGATAGAATTGCTCAGTTGGTCATTTTGCCGAGCTTACATGATCACTATGTGGCAAGGGATCGAGAGAGAGGAAAAGATGGTTTTGGGTCCACGGGTATGGATCTGACTTTTCTCTCCTTGGATTTGGACCAACGCCCCGTCTTGGAGTTAAAAGTTGATGGTAAAAGGATCCTGGGCCTTTTGGATACTGGGGCTGATAGGAGTATCATAGCAAAGAAAGACTGGCCTTCAGGTTGGCCCGTACAAGCCTCTTCTCAAACACTTCAAGGCCTGGGTTATGCTAAAACTCCAGATATGAGTGCAAGATCATTAAAGTGGCAGGACCAAGAAGGCCACTCAGGAGAAATGCAGCCATATGTACTTGAGCTCCCTATCTCCCTTTGGGGAAGAGACCTTTTAAAGGATATGGGATTTAAATTGAGTAATGACTATTCTGATTCAGCCCAACGTATGATGCAAGATATGGGATATGCTCCAGGCTTTGGAATAGGAAAATATTTGCAGGGGCGGAAGAGTCCCATATCTATGCAGCAAAGACCAAAGAGACAGGGCCTGGGTTTTTCCTAGGGGCCACTGAGGAGGGCATTCCCATAACTTGGAAGAAGGAGGATCCAGTATGGGTTCCTCAGTGGCCACTTTCCTCCGTAAAATTGAATGCAGCCAAAGAGTTGGTGGATGAACAGATGTCTTTAAAGCATATAAAGCCATCTGTATCTCCCTGGAATACACCTATCTTTGTCATTAAAAAGAAATCTGGAAAATGGAGATTGTTGCATGACCTGTGTGCCATAAATCAACAAATGCAGATCATGGGCCCAGTGCAACGCAGCTTGCCGCTTGTATCATCTTTGCCAGCCTCATGGCCCATAATAGTTATAGATATAAGGGATTGTTTTTTTCTCCATCCCTTTGTGTGCCAAAGATAGTGAGAGATTTGCATTTACTGTTCCATCCTGTAACCATGAAGAACCTGATCAGTGGTTTGAATGGGTAGTATTACCTCAGGACATGGCAAACAGCCCCACTATGTGCCAACTGTATGTGGGGGAAGCCATTGCTCCCTTGAGAAAGGATTTTCCAGATTTGAGATGTGTTCATTATATGGATGATATCTTACTGGCAGCTAAGAGTGAACAAAGGTTAGATCAGGCCTATGAAGAATTAGTTCAATTATTAAAAAAGAAGAGGTTGTTTATTGCTCCTGATAAGGTTCAAAAGGAAAATGTGGCTAATTATTTAGGAGCAAAGGTTGGACCTGAAAAGATAATACCTCAAAAGATTGAGATAAGAAAAGATAATTTAGCCGGGCGTGGAGGCGCACGCCTTTAATCCCAGCACTTGGGAGGCAGAGGCAGGTGGATCTCTGTGAGTTCGAGGCCAGCCTGGTCTACAAAGCAAGTCCAGGACAGCCAGGGATGTTACACAGAGAAACCCTGTCTCGAAAAACCAAAAAAAAAAAAAAAAAGAGATAATTTAAAGACTCTAAATGATTTTCAAAGGCTGTTAGGAGATATCAATTGGGTAATAGGCTATTTGAAGCTACCAAATTATGAAATAAGACCCCTATATGATATTTTGAAAGGTGATTCAGCACTTAATTCTCCTAGGCAATTAACAGAAGAAGCAAGAAAAGCTTTATGTAAAGTGGAAGAAAGGTTACAGAGTGCCTTCCTAAAGAGATGGCAGGAAGGACAGCCCATTGCATTGTGCATATTTGCCACCTATGGTCAACCTACAGGATTGTTATGGCAGGACGGACCATTATTATGGACTTATTCGAAGATTTCTCCAAAAAAATCCATAGAACATTATCCCACTGCAGTTGCTGCTTTAGCCTTGAATGGTATCCAACAATGTTTGCAGTCTTTTGGAGTTGCTCCTGCCGGTATAATAGTGCCCTATTCTAGTCATCAAATTAAGATTTTGTGTGGCACTGTAGATGATTGGGCAATATTGCTATGTAGCTTTGAAGGAGTGATTGATAACCATTATCCTAAGCATCCATTGCTATCATTTTTTAAGGAGCACCCAGTGATATTCCCTAAGGTTACTTCAGCAGTAGCACTTCAAGGGTCACCAAATGTGTTTACTGATGGCTCAAAGACAGGCTGCAGAGCCTATTTGATAGAAAGACAAGAGCCTGTGCTATGCCAATTTCAACTGGGCTCCCCCCAAATAGTAGAGTTGAAAATAGTAATTGAGGTGTTTAAAAGATGTCAATTTGCATTCAATTTGATCTCAGATTCAGTCTATGTGGTCAACGCAGTGAAAGTATTAGAATTAGCAGGTCCTATTAAGAATAGTAGTACTGTATGTGCCTTATTACAAGAGTTACAAGTTTTAATCTGGCAAAGAAAAAGGTGTTTTTATATTCAACATATCAGAGCACATACAGGATTACCTGGACCATTAAGTGAGGGTAATGATAAAGTTGATCAATGGACTAGGATGGAATACATTTTTGGAGCTCATTCCTGGATCAAGCCAGACAGTTTCACCAATTATTTCATGTAAATGCAAGAACTCTACAGCAGAAATTCCATTTGTCTAGAGCAGATGCTAGACAAGTGGTTTTGGACTGTCCTCAGTGTGTGATTCATCATCATCCTCCCAGTGTGGGAGGGAACCCTAGAGGGTTGATGCCACTCAAAATCTGGCAAATGGACATTACCCACATTTCAGAGTTTGGAACCTTAAAATATATTCATGTGTCTGTGTGGCTACCTGCTCAGGTATCATACATGCTACACCTATGAGTGGAGAAAAGGCTCGCAATGTCATAGGGCATTGCTTAGAAGCCTGGGCTGCATGGGGAAAACCACAACAGCTGAAAACAGACAATGGACCAGCCTATACGGCTCAGTCCTTTGTCTCCTTCTGCAACCAGATGGAGATACAGCTTAATCACAGATTACCATATAATCCTCAAGGACGAGGAATTGTGGAGCATGCTCATCGCACCTTGAAAGAATGTTTGCAAAAACAGGAAGGGGGAATAGGCCAAGGCCGTACCCCCAAGGAGAGAATGTCTTTAGCTTTATTTACTTTAAATTTTTTCAATTTGGATGCTCAAGGCCGCTCAGCAGCGGACAGACATCAGGATTCCCATGGTCCACCTAAAGGCATGGTGAAGTGGAAGGATATTTTGACAGGCTCTTGGCGAGGGCCTGACCCCATACTAACATGTGCGAGAGGATCTGTTTGTGTTTTTCCTCAGGATCAACAAGATCCAGTGTGGGTGCCTGAACGCCTTGTGAGGAAGATTCGTCATGAAGACCTTCCTAGGGATCCTGGTGATAGTAGCAGTGAGTATGTCAGGAATGACCGAGCCGAGATGGGGGATCCTGTCGATATTCCCAAAGCCGATGCCGGTCAGACATGATGCAACTATGTTTCCACGCTTATTTAGCAGTAATAGAAGCTTAGGCTTACCCTACCTTCCCTTTGATGTTCAGAAAAGCCCTATAGAGGGTAATAGAAATGTCAGCTTGAAGGGTAGTCTGTGCCTTTTAGTGAGCTTCAATAGGTCAGATGATACAGAGTGCATTAAATTGTCTCGGCAGTTGGTGGACTTTGTATCAAAGATTCCTCCTTGGAACGGTGCACGCGGTTTTAATATCTCGTGCACGCGGTTTTAATATCTCAGTTAACGGTTCTCACCTTGAAGGATGATGGCCCACACGAGTCTCTGACCGGAACCCCCCCAGACAGCCATGCTGGACACCTTTTTGTAGAGGATCCACAGGAGAGGAAGGACCTTTTCCCTGGACTGGATGTCAGGAGCGTAGAGCAGTTTGGGTTCAGGGTAGATATTTTTCCTTTAGTCCCTCAATTAGTCATGTAGTAAATGAAAATTGTTCAGGATTGCTCAATTTATCTACTATGGATAGAGATCAGACTGCATTGGGTATGCAACAGACTGTTACTAATCCTTTTGATTTGTGGCTTTTGTGTGGAGTAAATGGAAGTTGCATGGACTTGGGACCTGTCATTATGCTTGGAGGAGGATCTTATCAAAAGGGCAATTTTTCTTTGGGGAACTATTCTGTGGGGGTCAGAGATTCTAGTGGTGACAGTGGCTGGGGAAATGTGACATTTCTTTTGTCCAGGAACAAGACCTTTTCAGCCTCGCCAGTATGTCTCCTTTTCTGTGGATTGTAAGTAATGGGAGTGCATCCTTGGGTGAAGAAAAGTTAGTATGCACTCCGGACACATGCTTTTATGCCCTGTGCTGGAATGCCACAGCCTTTCCTGTGGCTGTGGTGACTAGAATGCCTCGATATGTACCAGTTCCTGTAGAGGCCCCTAACACCATGATGCTATTCAGGCTTAAAAGAGATTTTGGCATCACTGCAGCTATTGTTACTGCCATCACTGTTGCTGCTGTGGGGGCTACTGCCTCAGCTATTGCCTTGTCTAGTTCTATACAGACTGCCAATGCCCTGAATAACATCTCAGCCAATGTAGCACAGGCATTGGATACTCAGACCTCTATGAATTCTCATCTCAAAGGAGGCCTTATGATAGTTAATCAACACATAGATTTAATACAAGAACAGATTGATTCTCTTTGGCAACTAGCACAGTTGGGGTGTGAGTGGAAAATGCAGGGTTTGTGTGTTACTTCGGTGCAGTATCAAAATTTAACAAAGGCTGCTAATCTGTCTAAGCAATTGTCAAAGCTCCTCTTACAGGATTGGTCGGCTGAATTTGATAATAAGATGAGAGAGCTGAGAGCGACAATCGTCCACATCAACTCCACTCGGGTGGATCTGAGCCTGGCTAATGGTTTGACTTCCTGGATACAGACGGCTATGGATCATCTTAAGGAGTGGGCGGGCATAGGCTCTTTGGCGATACTGATGATACTAGCCTTTCTGGTTTGCCTATGGTGCATCTACAAGATGAGAGCCACACAGAAGCGTAATGCAGCCATGATTATACAGGCCCTTGTCGCCATTGAGGCGGGCCAGTCCCCTCAGGCATGGCTCGCTGCCATGAAGCCTTAAATCTTCACTGAGCATAGTCCCTGCCCACTGAGGTATTCGTTCCACGGATATTAGGGTCTGGCAAGTCAATGACGGAGTAGACGGGTAAGTCTCGGCCACCTAAGACAGGGCAGCCCCGAGTGGGGAGGCTGATCCAGAGACGGGTAAGAGTTTGAGCACCGCCCTCCTACAGGCTCAGGCCCGCCGTGAGATCCCCAGATATGGGGATTACGAAGCCTTTCCAGGGACTTCTACCTACATTTTTAAAAAACAAAAAAGGAGGAACTGTAGAGAGCTGCGACGTGCCGCGCCCTAAAGATGGTGCCGGTTTCCGCCTTCCACCAGCCCAATGGTGAGCGCTCTCGGTGGTAAAGAAGTCCATATTTGGCTAAGACCGCTGATCTGGCTTGCTTCCACATACGTGGGCCTCTAAGATAGCACCACGTGGCTTTACTTGATTGGCTGTTCATATAGTATTTAGCCTGTGGGTTGGGTCTGCCCGGGCATTCAGAAGACTGTTTTCAAGGGACCTGAATAAACTGCTTGAGAAGAGCTTTTGCGATTTGCGTCGTTCTTGCTGGTCGAGGTCGATGCGACACAACCCCAACCCCAGTTAGAATCAAGGTCAATATTTGCAAAGTATACTCCTCAGCCCATGATCAAATGAAGAAAGCCTGACCTCAGCCATGTCTCTGCTATTCCACTTCTCACTTGCCACTTTCCAGCTAGATGAACTTGTGTTTGACTGTTGTCTGCCCCCCCCCTTCCCCCCCCCAGGTTTCTCTGTGTACCAAGCCTTGGATGTCCAGGACTCCCTTTGTAAACCAGGCTGGCCTCAAACTCACAAAGATCCGCCTGCCTCTGCCTCTCAAGTGCTGGTATTAAAGTGTGAGCCACCATGCCTAGCTTCGTGTCTGCCTCTAAACTGCTCTGGGCACACCACCTCTATTTACAATGTCTTCTTCCCATCTCCAAAGACAGTTGCTGGGCATGGAGGTGCATGACCATAATACTAGTATTTTGGAGGTCAAAGAAAGAGAATCAGGAGTTCAAGCACAGCCTGGGCTACAACCATCTCAAACGCAAACAAAAAACAAAATAGTCAAGGATGTAGCTCAGTTGACAGAATGAATGCCTGTCTAGCAAGTCCCGGGTCCAGTTCCTAGCCCTACATAAACCAGGTATGTGGCTCACTCCTGTAGTCCCAGCACTCAGGTAATATAAGGAAAAGGATCAGACATTCACTTTCAGTTACATAGCACACTCAAGACCATCCTGAACTAAATAAGAGCTTTTCAAGGAAAGTGGGCACAGGATAGGGAAGCCGGTTAACAATTGGTTCTGAGGGCTAGAGAGATGGCTCAGTGGTAAGATCACTGTCTTCTCTTCCAGAGGTCCTGAGTTCAATTCCTGACAACCACATGTTGGCTCACCACGATCTATAATGTGATCTGGTGCCTTCTTCTGGCCCACAGGTGTACATGCCAAGGGCATTCATTTTACCTAAAAATAAATTTAAAAAAAAAATTGGTTCAGGAGGTGAAGCAGGAGAGATGGCACACATGTGGTGCACAGATATATATTTGAGCAAAAAACACTCAGACACTCAAAATAAATACATCTAAAACTTTTTTTTCAGACAAGGTTTCTGTGTAGCCCTGGCTATCCTGGCCTTGAACTCATAGAGACCCACCTGCCTCTGCCTCCCGAGAGCTGGGATTAAAGGCGTGCACCACACCTGGTAATTACAGACAGTTTTGAACTGTCAATGAGTACTGGGATTTGAACCTGGGTCCTTTGGAACAACAGCCAGTGCTCTTAACCACTCAACAATTAGTTCAGAGACTGAAAGGAGGCTCAGTGTGTAAAGGCACTTGCTGCAAGACGTTGAAAACTTGACTTGTTCAACCCCACATAAAGGTGGGAAGGGAGAACTGATTTACCTACACACACACACACACACACACACACACACACACACACACACACACTACACACTGAGTAAAACTTAAAAGAGAAATAGTTGCACTCTGGGCATGGTGGTGCACACCTTAATCCCAGCATTTGGGAGGCAGTGGCAGACTGGGACACTGAGTTTGAAATAAGTTGTAGATAAGGCCAGCTTTATCTACACAGAGTTTCAGGACAACCAGGGCTATAGAGAATCCTGTCTCAAAAAACCAAAACAAGCAAACAAACAACTTCATACTTATCTGGGTGTGTAGCACTTTCCTGTAATCTCAGCACTTGGGAGCTGGGGCAGGGAAATTGAAAGGTCCAAGTCTGCTTGGGTTACAGAGTGAAACCCTGTCCCAAAATATATATATAATTTTTTTGCATGTGAAAGCTATCAGTCTTTTGGGGGTGCAGATTATAACACTGTGTTAGTCTAGGTAAGTCTGTAAAAAGATCCAGTATTAGAAACTAGATTGTAAGATTATGTGTTTTCATTTTAATCCCAGGTGTGGGGATGTGGGGCTGCTTTGGACTGTCTGCAGCATCTGACTGTGATTTGCCTTGTGCTCTAGCAGAAGCATGGTTTTTCCAGCTGCAGATAATTTCTGCGATTATGTAACATTTGGAATTCTTGGAACTTTCCAAAGGAAACATAAATGTGAAGGCCGTGAGAGGTAGGGCAAGGTTGTTGGTCATTTAGAGTGGTTGAATGCTGTTTGTTAGTAGCTGTGGTCAAGGAAGGAACACAAGGAAAGAAGATTCACAAGAAGAAACACAAGATTCAGGAATTTTTATTCCTAATTCCTCTCTTCCCTTTCCCCTTGTTTCTCTCCTATCCAGTGTTAGGGGGTGAAACCAGGACAAATAAAGAGTGGGAAAAAGAAGAACCCATAAAGTGGCAAAGACTAGCCAGATTAGATTTTAAAAGAACACAAACTACAGCCAACATGTTCTGTTCGCTGATGTATCCCTAGTGTTAAAACTGGCCACATGGCCGGGCGTGGTGGTGCACATCTTTAATCTCAGCACTCGGGAGGCAGAGGCAGGTGGATCTCTGTGAGTTCAAGGCCAGCCTGGTCTAAGGAGTGACTCCAGGACAGCCAGTACTGTTACAAAGAGAAACCCTGTATCAAAAAACCAAAGCAAAACAAAACAAAAAACTAGCCACATAACAGGCACCCATCGTTATCTGCTCACTAAAGAAATGGATGAGGAAAAGTAAGATGCCCTCTGACCTCCACACACACACCAAGACATGTGTATGGTCACACACACATACAAATGTGAAAAATAAATCAATAAATGACAGTGCCTATTGGCAGTTAGATAATCATAATGATGCTAAGATGTTGTGTGTGCACTCGGACCCATGTGGAATTTTCCCAATGTCTGGCTCCACTCTTGGTATAGGCACCTACCTGTGTTTTGATTCAGACACCTCCATGTCCTCTTCCTGTTCTTGTGTGTTGACTTATAACTATATGCCATAAATCTCAAGTCACTCATTTTATTTTGCGTGGAGACCGAGTCTCAGTCTTTTGGATCTAGGTTTCTGATGAAGTGCATTGTCAAGTGTTAGCAGAACAAGTGACAGGTTAAATCTCATGTAGGAATTGCTTTTGCAGTGGGGATGCATGAGTTTTGTTTTTTGAATGAAATTCTGATCACACATTAAGACAATCTTGCAGCAGCCATGAAAAGACATGGGAGGTTTTTGGTACAGATGATTTTCTCCAACGTGAGGGAGGTCATTCAAAGCCCTACCCAAGCTCAAGTAGGGAGGGACAACCCCTCCCACCTTCTGAAACTATCTGCTCTTTAAAACAGACCCGTTCAAGCTGGGTGGTAATGGTGAGCGCCCCAAAAGTCCTAGCTCTCAGGAGGCAAGGCAGGTGGATTGGTTGGCCTGGTCTACAACACTAATTTCAGGACAGCCAGGACTACACATAGAAACCATGTCTTGAAAAACAAAAACAAAGACAAAAGAATGTTCCAAGCAGAGGACTAGGATGGAGCCTGAGCCTGTACTGCCTCAAGCTCCAAGCAGATGCTGAGACCATACCTCTGGGAACAGGGACTCAGAACTTAACCTTGACATTAAGGTACAAAACTGCACGCCTTTAATCCCAGAACTTGGGAGGCAGAGGCAGGTAGATCTCTGAGCTCAAGGCCAGCCTGGTCTACAGAATGAGTTCCAGGACAGCCAGGGCTACACAGAGAAACCCTGTCTCAAAAAACCTAAAAAAAAAATAAACTGTGGAAGCAATAGTACCCCTGGTCCAGTGTGTGAGCTCTGTGGCTAGATGGTCATAGGTCCATGTGGAGAGCCACAACCCTAAGATGGTGCCTGGCTTGATGCCAGAAAGCTCAAGCTTAGCTGTAAACAAGCCTTACTTGGTAGCGGCTGCCTAGCCAGGTGTGCTTCCTCCTTTTGTGAGCCTATCTTGGATCACCAGGTGGCATGATCTGATTGGGTTTGAGTAGGCATATAAGGGCTTGGGGGATGAGAGGCAGGGACACAAGCAGAGAGACAAGCAGAGAAGCAGATGTACAAGGTTCCTGAATAAACTGCTTGAAGAAGAATCGTGGTTGTGTCTCTCCTGCTGGTCAGAGGGACGCGACAAGTGGTGGCCCGTACGGGGAACCTCTCCGCAGGTGAACGATTCAGAACTTCTTGCAGTCAGGGCAGTCGACTGGTAAGTCCCAGGTAAGGTGGGACCAAGGTTAGGACCTCGGTAAAGAGGCAATAAGGTCTCCGGAGGGAGCAATAAGGACCTCGGTAAAGAGGCAATAAGGTCTCCGGAGGGAGCAATAAAGTTCCATGATTCGGACGAGTAGAAGAAAAACAAAAGTGAAAGTATGGGTAATTCACCATTGCAGCCCATTTTTTCCGCTCTTAAAGAGCTAATAAAATCTACATTGCAGGGAGGAGCACGGCCTATTTGGAGACTTGTTCGTAGTTGTTTAGAAGATCAGAGATATTGCAAGGCCGTGGAAAAGGGACAAGAGGCATTAGAGCAGTTAAAAGAGAAGCGCTCGGTCAAATCTGGGAAAGATACTTCAGAAGAGGATAGCTCAGAGTCTGAAGAGGAACTTGAAATGTTAGCAAAGGAAATGGAGAAGTCGTCTTTGAGGAAGAGTTCTGACTCCACCCGTATAGAACCCTCAGCTCTGGGGCCGCCTATGTTGGCACCGCCTTCATATAATGAGACTTCCCCTCCGAGTGGTCCTAGTGGGCGGTCATTCTGTCCAAATGTCTGGAGGGAAGTGAGACATGAGCTGTACTACCCTGTCTTTCAGGATGGAGGGGGAAATCGTTATCATGAACCCCTCGATTTTAAGGTAATTAAAGCACTTGCTGAGTCTGTCCGCACTTATGGGATTAATGCTTTCACTGTAGCTCAGGTGGAAGCTCTTCATCGTTATTGCATGACTCCTAGTGACTGGATGAGCCTGACACGTGCCTGCTTGTCCTCTGGGCAGTATTTAGATTGGAAGGCTTTCTTGATTGAGTTTGCTAATGAACAAGCTGCTGCTAATTGTGCAGCAGGAAACCCAGCCTGGGATGTGGACATGCTTCTTGGGCAAGGTCGATTTGCTCAACAACAAACTGGGTATCCGGCTCAGGTGTTTGAGCAAATCAATTTAATCGCAACCAGAGCTTGGAAATCATTGCCTAACAAAGGGGAAGTGAATGGCAATCTAACTAAGATTATTCAGGGTCCCCTGGAGCCTTTCTCAGACTTCGTGGCTAGAATGGTTGAGGCCGCTGGAAGGGTATTTGGAGACCCTGATTTGGCAATGCCCTTAATTAAACAACTTGTGTATGAGCAATGTACAAAGGAATGTAAAGCAGCTATCACCCCTTATAAGAACAAGGGGTTGGAAGCCTGGATGAAAGTGTGTAGAGAGGTGGGGGGGGTCCTTTGACTAATGCAGGTCTTGCAGCTGATGTTGTGTATATTACACAAAACAAGAAAAGAAGTAATGGCGCTTGTTACCGTTGTGGAAAGATGGGGCACCTTAAAAGGCAATGCCCCGAGAAAGGAAGACAGAATGAAACAGGAAGTGGGAACCACCCTAAGCAGCCTGGTCTTTGCCCCAAGTGCAAGAAGGGAAATCATTGGGCAAATGAATGTAGATCTGTTAAGGATATTAATGGTCAGCCTTTAACACAAGGTTATGAGGAACTCGTCCAAAAAACGGGCAGAGGGATCCCCGCCTTCAGGGCCCTCAAATATATGGGGCAATGGAAGACCCTCAGGAAGAGAGGTGGCCAACTCTGAAATCTCCCACACAACGCGGAGTGCCACTCAGGGCTCAGCAGGATTGGACCTCTGTTCCACCGCCAGGGCTTATGTGGCCCTTCATTTGGAACAGTGTCCTCTGTTAGAATTGGTAGTGAATGGAAAAAGGCTGCTAGTCTTGCTGCTGTGGGGGCTACCACAGCTGCCATTGCTATGCATTCTACAGTACAGGCTACAGCTGCCTTGAATAATTTGTCAGCCAATGTAGCCACGGCCTTGGATGTATTGTGGCAGGTGGCCCAGATTGGCTGTGAGTGGAAAATGACTGGATTGTGTGTGACCCCTGTGCCATATCAAAATTATACTGTAGCTGAAAATTTGTCTAAGCAACTCTCTCAGTATCTTACAGGAAATTGGTCTGGCGAGTTTGATAAACTGATGCAGAATCTGAGAATTGCCATCGTGCATGTGAATTCCACCCGGGTTGATGTCTCTGTTGCTGAGGACTATCAACATGGTTCCTCTGAGCCACAAGCCATCTGAATGGGTTCCCTAGGAGGCATGCTCTTCCTAGTCAGTTTCATTGCCCTATGGTGTATCTGTAAGATGAGGATTTCACAGAGGAGAAGTAATGCCATGCTGGTGCAAGCCTTTGCTGCCTTGGAGGCTGGACAGCCGCAAGCTTGGTTGACTGTCCTAAAGGACTAAGCTATCATCATGCTCAGGATGCGAGGCTAAGCACTGCACTTGGGGTCAGCTTCTAGCGACTTCAAGAAGGGCATGTTTGATTGCATATGGGTTGGTATCCTAGTTTCCCATCTCTGAGAAAAAGATACCGGACGGGTATGGCACCAGCCTGGTTGGCTACTGGGTGTGGGGTCATTACAATGTCCTTCACATGCATATCAGAGATCAGACCTCTACCCTTGCTTGTTGCGTTTTCTGCTCAAATAAAACAAAAAGGGGGAACTGTGGAGAGCCACAACCCTAAGATGGCGCCTGGCTTGATGCCAGAAAGCTCAAGCTTAGCTGTAAACAAGCCTTATTTGGTAGTGGCTGCCTAGCCCGGTGTGCTTCCTCCTTTTGTGAGCCTATCTTGGATCACCAGGTGGCATGATCTGATTGGGTTTGAGTAGGCATATAAGGGCTTGGGGGAGGAGAAGCAGAGACACAAGCAGGGAAGCAGATGTACAAGATTCCTGAATAAACTGCTTGAAGAAGAATCATGGTTGTGTCTCTCCTGCTGGTCAGGGAGACGCGACAGGTCCAGGCTAGGCATCCTGGTCAAGAAACACCCCCACCTCCAGGTTAGAATTCTTGACAAACTGAAAACATCCCATGTGAACATTTTGTTTTTTAAAATACAAGTAACAAGATTTATTCCAGACAAGGGTACATTCACATATGACCGAGGAACTCACTTGCACCTCCCTTCCAGGCAACAGTGGGGCAGGTTCTCCATACTCCCCAGACCATCATCTGCGCTTCCTCCCTGTCATCTCTGGTCCACCGGAAGGTCTAATCTGAAGCTCAAGTGACGCTGGTGTGACACAATCAAGCTCAGTCTTCCACCTCCACCCCACCCCAGGGCTGCAGAAGTGCAGCAGAGAGAGGTAAGGGAGGGGAAAGAATGCTGAGACAGCAACTCCTAAAACTGAACTCTCAGCTTCTTCAGACAAGTCCTTCCTCTCAGCAGGGGCTTTAGGGGCTTCCTCGTGGCCCACACCTGAGAAAATTAGCCCCATCTGAGAGCACTCAGCAACTCACCGAGGAAACCCAGCAGTGTGTCGTGGTTCTCTGGCCTATGTCACATGTAGGAGGGCTAAAAGAGCCCCATAAACTATTCCCTCCTGGAGGGTAGGCTCAGTTCCATGTTAGGAACAACTTCTACAACTCTTGAAATTTATAAAACAAGTTTTGAGCTATATATTTAAAAAAATCAACAAGAATCTAACTCCAAAAGGGGTCTTTAGAACAGGCTAAGCAGTTCAATTAAATTATTTAGACTAATTATTAATAAGGAGGCTACAAAAGGAAGGGAAATGGAGGGTAATACTTCCTGGAACTTTCCACATACCTCTGTGGCCCCATTCAACCATGGGAAGACGTGTGTGAAATGCTAGGGTGGGCCCTGGAACTGGTCACCAGTCCCCATGGTGTGACAGTGCACCAGCAAGAAGAAAAGCAGGCACCTGAAGGGGCTGAAGAAACAGCAAACCCAGCAACGGGGCCAAGATGACAGAGGCTGGGACGATAGATCCTTGTCTCCTTTGCACTTAGCCGAGGAGGGCAAAGCGGAAGTAATTCTCCTCAAGAAGTCAGCCTGACTTCGTAGTGTTTCTGCGGGGGACTGATGCCGGCCCCCCTCCGCCCCCGGACGGTGAGGGGCTGGCAACCTTAAAGCAGACCGTTGGGCCTTCCAGGCTCTGCAGCTAGCCCACCCCGCTCCCGCTGGTGAATTTTCTGGTGCTGCAGGAGGTGCTGCTTCTGCACAAAGCTCTTCTCACACTCGGGGCAGCTGTAGGGCCGCTCGCCCGTATGGATGCGCTGGTGCCGGACCAGGTCTGACGGGTGGCTGAAACTCTTGCCACAGTATCCACAGATAAGAGAACTCCGATTTTTCCTCCAAGGGATGTGGCCAGGCAGAGCAACTAAGCTGTTAGGTGAGAATCTCTCCTGGATATGTAGGCTGGTGCTGGGGCCCTCCTGCTGGTGGCAGCGCTGGTGGGTCACCAGGCTGACCTTGCAGCTGAAGCTCCTGTGGCACACGTCACACTCGTGCAGCTTCGACCTTCTGGCCTGTGGTTTCAGCCGTGGCCTGGGCCTAAGGCTCTCCTCTGCTTCCGTGGAGTGAGATTCCCTGCCCGTGTGGCCCTGCAGATGTGCAGTCAGCTGCTGCTTGTAGCTGAAACCAATCTGGCACTCAGAACATCTGTACGGGCTGGGGTCCCCCTTCACCTTCAGGCCCTGGCCACACTCCTGACCCAGGTGTCTTTGAGACTTATGTTTTCGGGGGCAGTCTAGATTTCTACCAGGGGCAGGCTCCCTACTGCCCTCAACAGATTCAGGGTTAGAGTCCCCTGGGCCTGATTCCAAGAGGGCAGAGTCTCCTGGACTATTCCAGAACATAGCCTGCTCAGGGCCAAAGAAAGCCTGCTGCTCAGCAGCACCGGAAAACATGCTGGGAAGACTTGCAGGGCCCTCCGGCTTGTACATCGTCTCCTGTTTAACCATGGCCCTATCTGCTGCAAGGAAAAAGACCAACAAAAATAACATTTCAGCACTTTTGGTATCTCCACAGCCAAACACTGAGGACCTGAGAAGGCTCTAATCGAACCTCCTTAGGAACAGCTGAATCAGAACAACCAGGAGGAGGATCTCAATATCTCACTCTTAGAGAACATTATTATAGTTCTCCAAACTTGTCTACAAACTATTATTTAATCTCTATGGAAAAAAATGAAAAATAAACTGTGACAATTAATTCAAAAGTGTTAAAATAACAAATTTGAAGCTGGGTCTGGTGATGCAGACCCGTAATCTCAGCTACTCAAAGACAATGCAAGAGGTACAAATTGTGTTCAAGACCACTGTGGGCAACTCAGATCCTATCTCAAAAATTTAAAAAGATTTTTTTTTTTTTTTTTTTGGTTTTTCGAGACAGGGTTTCTCTGAATATCGCTGGCTGTCCTGGACTCGCTTTGTAGACCAGGCTGGCCTCGAACTCACAAAGATCCGCCTGCCTCTGCCTCCCAAGTGCTGGGATTAAAGGCGTGCGCCACCACCGCCCGGCTTTAAAAAGATTTTTAAAAAGAGGCTGAAGATAAAGTCCAGCAGCACATGCATGCCTAGTGTGTTTAAGGCCCTGCATTTAACCCACTAAACTAACAGTTTGAAAATCACATGTCACCACCTTTAATCCCAGAACTCGGAGAAAGAGGCAAGCAGATCTCTGTGAGTTCAAGGCCACCCTGGTCTACAGAGTGAGTTCCAGGACAGCCAGGGCTAAAAAAGAAAAAACAAAGTCACATGTCCAGGGAAAGGAGAGGTGACTCAATGATTAAGACTCCCAGCTACTCTTGCAGAGGACTCAGGTTCAACTCTCAGCACCTACATGGTAGCTCACAACCATCAGTAACTCCAGTTTCAAGAAATCTGATACTCTTTTTGCTGCAAGTATATAGTCCACAGGCAAACATACAGGCAAAACACCCACATGCATAAAATAATAGAATAAAAGGCCGGGTATGGTGGTGCACACCTTTAATCCCAGTGCTCAGGAGGCAGAGGCAGGTGGATCTCTGTGAATTCAAGGCCAGCTGGGTCTACAGAGTGAGTTCCAGGACAGCCAAGGACTGTTACACATAGAAACCCTGTTTCAAAAAAAACAAAAACAAAAACAAAAACATAAAGGATCACATGTCCGGCTCTTTTCTTCCTGACTGTCTGCTCATAAAGGATCACATGTCCGGCTCTTTTCTTCCTGACTGTCTGCTCATAAGGATCACATGTCCGGCTCCTTTCTTCCTGACTGTCTGCTCATAAAGGATCACATGTCTGGCTCTTTTCTTCCTGGCTGTCTGCTCAAATGCATTCTCTGGTTTCTCTCTCTTGCCCCTTGTCACTTATTGTGCCCTCCATCTCTCTCTCTGACCACAGCCTATTATGTTTACTACTAACAGGGCTTGGAAAAGCATGTGCACAATCCACACCACTCCCAAGACTCTGGGAGTTAAGAAACACCTCTAACAGTTCTAGTGAAGGTTATAAAGCGTGGTTCTCAGCCTAATGCTGAGACCCTTGTTTTTTTTGTTTTTTTTTGTTTTTTTGGGGTTTTTCGAGACAGGGTTTCTTTGTGTATCTCTGGCTATCCTGGACTCACTTTGTAGACCAGGCTGGCCTCGAACTCAGAGATCTGCCTGCCTCTGCCTCCCGAGTGCTGGGATTAAAGGCGTGCGCCACCACGCCCGACTGCTGAGACCCTTTAAAACAGTCCCTCAGTGCTGTGGTGATCCCCAACCATAAAATTATTTTCACTGTTACTTCATAACTGTAATTTTGCTACTGTTATGAATC
Organism: Lophiomys imhausi; assembly: GCA_907164525.1. Lineage (NCBI taxonomy): Eukaryota > Metazoa > Chordata > Mammalia > Rodentia > Muridae > Lophiomys > Lophiomys imhausi. Next base: position 1,219,009 of record CAJQZJ010033923.1, read on the forward strand.
ATAACGCAAACATCTGTGTTTTCCAATGGTCTTAGGCGACCCCTGTGAAAGGGTCATTCAACCCCCAAAGGGATCATGACCCATAAGTTGAGAACCACTGTTATAAAGTCACCTAACACAGGTGTGGTGGCTCATAGCTGTAATCCCACTCAGGAGGCAGAGTCAGGAGGATCATAAGTTCAAAGCCAGCCTGAGCGCCATAGTAAGTCCAGGATATCGTAGACTACACTGTAAGACTTACCTCAAAAACAAGCCGAGGCTGGAGAGATGGCCCCCTAAACAAGAGCACTTGTTTCTAATGCCCACGCCAGGTGGGTCACAATCACCTGTAACTCCAGCTCTAGGGGATCCAGTCCCCTCCTCTGCCCTCTGTGGAAACCCACACACACACACACACACACACACCATACAGTCACACAGACACACATGCATACATATAAACTAAACCTTTTAAAACCAAACAAACAGGAGGCCAAAACCTGCACGTGCCAGATGAGGTTACTGATACTATCTGGCAGCTGTTCAGTTGTGGGAAAACTCCCTATAAGCTATGGAAACCTACAGAATAGGGGTGGAAGGACAATACAGGAGAACATGCTAGATCTACTCACCCAGGTGGGTACCTTCCTCCAAGTCACCCACCATCTCTGCACCCAACTCCGCTTCTTCCTCTGGCTGGCCAAGGACCTCTGGGTTGGAAAAGATACAGTGTGAATCCAGGAGAATAAAGACCTACTGCATGGTGGTCAGATGCCAATGAACAAATGACCAATGCCAGGGAATCAATACTACCAGATAAAAAGACCCGAGAGCTAATGTGACTGTCACTTTCTCTAGACATCTCTGTCTGCTGCTCCTTCATTAGGGACACTGGGCTACCACCTAGCCCCACCACCTCTGTCTGGACAGCTGAAGTTTTGTGGAGGATTCCTTCTACAGTGCCCAATTTCATCCTTCTGCATCACTTCCAGGAACGGTAGGTTCTGTGACACGGGCAAAGAGCCTCAAAGAGAGCACGTGACCCAACTGGGGTAACAGGTCACCTCTCTGACCCACTCTGACTTCCCTCACCCTCCTCACACAGGACCAGCCAGTGGCCTCCTTGGTATTTCTCCAAGGACTCACATTTGAAAAGAATCTGTCTTACAGGAAAACCATGGATTCACTATATAGCATGTATTAGTAATGTTTTACATAAAGCCCTTCTTCAGACAGTGCTTCCAGTCTACATGGAGGGTTTCCAGTCCATTCGGAGACCACAGTGGCTGCTGAGGACTCTGGCTAAGTGCTAGGTAAAAGGTTTTTGTCAGCCTGGGCTGCGTGTCTCATCTCAAGTTACAAGATCCTTGTTGTCTCCTCCCATCATGGGTCCCAGGGATCGGAGGCGGGTCATCAGGCCTGTATGGCAAGCATTTAAGTCCACTGAGCCACCTCTTCAGCTCCTAAGTTATAAGATCCCTCATCCAACAATCTTAAATATTAAAAATAGCACATTAGCTGGACACAGTGGTGCACACCTTTCGTACTTGCAATTAGGAGACAGAGACAGGAGGATCTCTCCAGTTCGAGGACAACCTGATCTACATACGGTGTTCCAGGACAAGCCAGAACTACATAGAGATTCTGTCTTTAAAAAATAAAACAAAATAGAAATATTACACTTGTGGTGGTCTCAATGGACCTCATAGGCTCATATATTTGAAAACTTGGTCCCCAATTGGTAGAACTGTTTGGAAACAGTTAGGAGGTGTGGCCTTGTTAGAGGAGGTGTGTCAGTAGGGCAGGCTTTAATGTGAGTAAGTTCTCTCTCCTTCCAGCTTGAGGTTCAAGATATGAGCTCTCAGGGCTGTTCCAGCCAGTTGCCACCTACCTCTGCCTAGCCATCAAGGATTCTAACCTTCTGAAACCGTAAGCTCCAAATAAATTTTTTCTTCTAAGTTGTCTTGGTCACAGTGTCTTTTTATTGTTTATTTGTTTGTTGTGGTTTTTTGTTTTTGTTTTTAAGTTTTTTGAGACGGGTTTCTCTGTGTAACAGCTGTCTGTCCTGGAACTCACTCTGTAGACCAGACTGGCTTTGAACTCAGAGATCCTCCTGCCTTTGCCTCCCAAGTACTGGGATTAAAGTTGTGCCACCGCACCCAGCTGGTCACAGTGTCTTATACAGCAACAGAAAAGTAACTAATACAATACTTTGTAGCTATGTTACTAAATACCTGTATCATACTTCAATAATATCTAAATAGGGCCGGGTGGGGGTGGGACACACCTTTAATCCCAGCACTTGGGAGGCAGAGGCAGGCGGATCTCTGTGAGTTCGAGGCCAGCCTGGTCTACAAAAGCGAGACCAGGACAACCAGAGCTGTTACACAGAGAAACCCTGTCTCAAAAAAACAAAAACAAAAAAAAGTAATAATATCTAAATAGTCTCAAGAAGCCACCATGTTACCAAGAGAAGAAATACAAAAGGCTTATCCCTGAGACATTTTCAAGTCACTGGAGGTGAGAGGACCTGGAGTCTCATTGCTCAGCTCAGCACAGGGTCACAGGGGATGAGAGCCAGGCAGTCCAGGTGCAGTCAGGAGGGCTCTGAGATTATTCTAGGGAGAAGGCTGCCACTCACTCAGGGAGACCAGAGTCTCATAGTTGCTCTCCATGACGTTTCTATAGAGCTCCTTCTGCCAGTCCTCCAGGTTCTCCCACTCCTGCTCCGAGAAACAGACCCTGTCACTGTCAAGGGACGAGGACACCTGCAATTGTAAGCCACAAGAAGTAAGCACTTTGACTCCGATGAGTGCCAGCCAGCCAGTGATCTGACATCTTGATTAATCAAGGCTGAGCTCCCCTTCTTGCCTAACATACAAACTTAGAGGTGCTACCTTGGGGGTCTCCCCCTTGCTGCCGGGGGGCAGCCGAAGAACCCAGAAATTCCTGTTGCGAAGCAGGTTCTCCACGTTCTCCAGCCGCCGCTGCAGCAGCCCGTACTCCTGCAGCAGGGTCCCCAGCACGGCCCACTTGCCCTCCAGCTGGTTGCTGAACTCCACGGCTGTCTTCTCAAAGTCAGCCAGCTTCTTCTCAGCTGTCCCTGCCCGTCCCTCCAGGCTCTGCAGTCGGGCAGCCTGTGATTCCATCTTCTTCTCCACAGCCTGAATAGCAGCCACCACTGTCCAAAGTGAGATTTCTGTGGTCTGGAAATATGGGCTTTTCTCTGTTGTTTGTGAAGGCGGTGTGGCCGGAGCTAAAGGTGTGACACGCCGTTTCCTCCTGTGCTGTAGGATTGAGGACACAAGGCCAGTGAGACAAGGTCATTTCCAAACATCAAATAAAGACAGCAGCAAGCCGACTCAGAGCTACCTAGCTTTCTTAAAACTATCAAATAAAAAACACCCAAATGTACTTTTTTATTCTGATACTGTGCTGGCTAGTTCCATGTCAACTTGACACAATCTAGAGTCACTGGAGAGGAGGGAGCCTCAACTGAGAAAACGTCTCCGTAAGACTGGGCTGTAGCCACGTCTGTAAGGCATTTTAAAATACGTGCTTGAAGGGAGAGGGCCCAGTCCATTGTGGGTGTGCAACCCCTGGGCTGGTGGTCCTGGGTTCCATAGGAAGGCAGGCTGAGCAAGCCATGGGGAGCAAGCAAGTGAGCAGCACCCCTCCATGGCCTCTGCACCAGCTCCTGCCTCCAGGTTCCTGGCCTGTTTGATCCTGCCCTGACTTCCTCCAAAGACGGACAGTGATCTGGAAGGGTAAGCCAAATAAACCCTTTCCTCTCCAACTTGCTTTTGGTCATGGTGTTTGGTCATCACAGCGATAGAAACCCTAAGACAGATACTGAAAAGTTCATGTGGGGCTAGGTATGCGGCTCTGTTGGTGACATGCTCACCTAGCCTGGAAACCCCTGACTGCCATCTGAAGCACCACATGAACCGTTATCCCAGAACTTAAAATGGACTCAGCAGGATCAAAATTTCAAGATCGGGTGGCGGCAGCAGCAGAAAAAAAAAATTCAAGATCATACACTACAAAGCAAGTTCAAGGCCAGCATGGGCTTCAGGAAACCTTGTCTCAAAAAATCCAATAATAATAAAAACAAATAGTTAACATTTACCCACTAATCTGCAATGTCATTCTCTACCATAAACCAAGTTTTGCCACCTCTCAGCCTGTTTCATTCATCTTTTTTTATTCTCTATGGGTTAATTTTTCTGTCAGTTTACTAATATTATGATCTTATTAACTTTAGTTATACAGTAATTATTGATAATTACTAAGACAAATCCCATCTATTTTATAGAAGTATCTTGACTTTTTTTGGCCTACAAACATAAAGACTTTCACAAAAATATCTTCAGAGACCGTGATTGGAAATATATGAAATTTCAGATAAATTTGAGAAATAATATTTTAAGGATAAAATGTCTTGATCCATACAGAGTATGCTATTGCATTTGAAGGAAATTTAAAGTTCTTACTAGGAATCAACCCACCCCAAAATTTAGTGTGCCTGAAGAGAGCATCAGATCCTCTGGAGCTGGATTTACAGATGGTTTTTGAGTCACCATGTGGGAGTTGGGAATTGAACTCTACAAGAGCAACAAGGGCTCTAAACCGCTGAGCCATCTTTCCTGCCTCTCTTAATCTACACTGTATATTATACACAGATATTATATGCTAGTAGAAAATGGATAAAATATTAATAATGGCTTTTCAGCATATGCCTTTACCCAGCTCCCCATTTCCATTTTTGACACAGCTTTCCCTTTTCTTTTCTCTTTTTTTTTTTAAAAGATTTATTTAATACATAAGTGCTCTATCTGCATGTACACCTACAGCCAGAAGAGGGCACCAGATCACGTTGTTGATAGCTGTGAGCTACCATGTCAGTGCTGGGAATTGAACTCAGGACCTTTGGAAGAGCATGAGCCAGTCAATGCTCTTAACCGCTGAGCCATCTCTCCAGTCCTCCTTTGTCTTTTTTGAGGCAAAGCCTTGCTGTATAGCTCTGGCTGTCCTGGAAAAAACAATATAGACTAGACAGGCCTAGAGCTCATAGAAAGTCTTCTGCTTCTCCCAAATGCTGGGATTAAAGACATAAGCCATCATGATCAACTAAAGTTTAAAAAAATTAGAACTCATTTTGTTGTTCTTACTAGCTGCATTTTAAGACTTGGCAGTCCCATGTAGCTAGGGACTACTGCAGCAAATGGAACAGAGATCCACCCTGAGAGTTCTGCTGAGCAAACAGTACCCTTACTACTTTCCTCTGATAGATAAAATACTGGATTATATTAGAATATTCTACAACGAATGTGTGTCAATTTTTTTTCCCCAAGACATGATTTCTCTGTATATATCTGGCTGTCCTGGACTCACTTTCATTTTGCAGACCAGGCTGGCCTTGAACTCACAAAAATGCACCTGCCTTTGCCTCCCGTGTTAGGATTAACAAGTGACCATACCCAGCAATTAAAGACGGCTGTGAACTGCCATGGGGGTGCTAGGATTTGAACCTGGGTACTTTGGGAGAGCAGCCAGTGTTCTTAACTGCTGAGCCATCTCTCCAGCCCTTGTCTGCCAATTTTTAAATCTACCTGAAGCTACACAACTAGCCTCAAACTAGTTTAAAGATGTCACTTCAAGATGGAAAGCTGAACCTTTTTCCACTGTAAGTGAAGGAGCACATTCACTCTCCGGCAATGATACAGTTCTAAGCAAAGTTTCTTTTAATTAGTATTGTTCTGACAAACTGTTCTCATATTCTTTTATATTTAACCATTTTTATAGACTTATCTTTTAGCTGTATTTGTTATAAACCAGAAGTTTGGATTTTTCCCACCCTGATAATCTTTGCCTTTTAATTCAATTATATTTATCAAAAACTGACTTTTCAGTCTTTAGCAATTATCCTCAAAATTATGAGGCATATATTTAAAAACCAATAAACCTCTCAATTCTATTTTTGTTTGTTTTTTGAAACAGGGTTTCTTTGTGTAACAGAGCTCTGGCTGTCCTGGAACTCCCTCTGTAGACCAGGCTGACCTGGAAAAACTCAGAGATCTAACTGCCTCTGCCTTCTGAGTGCTTACCCTTTGACCCAGGTCCCACCTTTATGGTGTCCTGATAACTCTGAGTCCCCCCCTCTTCAAGGTCCTTTGATTTCATAAATATCAAACATGATTGTTCAGGAAATGCTCTCAAAGTTGGCTTCATAACTTTGTTCATTAAGAGTTCACGATTTCTATTTTGGGGTTGTATTACTTATTATACTATTTTTGAATTACTGCACAAAATAATGGGCTTATGATTTACTATAAATTTCAAATATCATTACATTGTTTTTTTTCTCAATACTTTTTATTTTTAGATGTTATTATCAGGACAAGTATCTGGCCTAGCAGTACAGAATCCTCACTTGAAGAGATATGAGAGAATACAAATATGTTCAAGAAGGGTTTAAATAAATTCTACAATGTCAAGACTGATGTTCAAGTTTAGTCTGAGATGTTAGTGGATCATTATTGTTTCTTCTCAAGGAGGTCTGTTGATGATGAATAGCCAAGAGTGGGATGACCAGAACAGGAATGTGTTGGTCTTCCCACCCCACTTTAGTACAAATCTACCTAGAGAAAAACACTTACTTTTCTTTTTATTGTTTTTTTATTTTGTGAATTTCACATCATATACCCTGTTCCCTCTCATCTCCCACCTCCCCTCAGACCCACCCTCCATCCTTGCAATCTTCCCCCACATAAAAAAAAAATCTCATTGTGGAAGCTGTAGTGTATCTCAGTATGTCCCACGATATTCCCTTTTGTCCACATGTTTTTGCTTGCAAATGTTCATTAAAATGAATTCTTGGTCTGGTATGAGGCCTCTGGCTTCTGCTACTTTGTAAATACTGGAACCTCACTGGGATTACTCTCAGATATACTGTTGTTGCCTGTGTCATGGAGATCATGTAGTTTTGAGTCTGTGGAACTGGCCTCTTCATGCACTTCAGCAGTTCATCCATGGGGTGGGCCAACTCAAACCAATCTGGTTCTGGGCCTGTAATCCTTAATTGCAGGGCCTGCTCTCCCAAGTGCTGTAGCAGATAAGAGGTTGGTTCAGCTCTCCTGCTTTCATGACCCCATCAGGGCCAATTCTCCCACCTGCTACCTGTATTGAGGGTAAGAGAGTAAAGAGGATCTCTCCCTTTGTAGGACCCAAAATTTACTTGATCAAACTTTAGTCAGGCTCAAAAGCCTGGGAACTTGGGTAGGCCCTGAGTTCTGGGGCAACTTGTTCCAGGAACTGCAAGTTAAAAAGAACAATGCTGAGAAAGGCCACAGAAAGTTCTACCCCACACCCCAAGATTTGGAAATTCCCTGTCACTAGAGGGCCAAGCTCCTCACTGGTTTCTCCTCCCCTAGCCAGCACCAATCAATTAAAAGATAAATATGTAAACAATAGAAGCTCGAGGAATGTACTGTTGCTGATTCTGCCTTGCTGAAACCTATAAATCTGAAATGAGATTCTGCTCAGGGTCCTGCCTCCCTCCCCTTGCATGGGGACCCTGTGAGTGACAACCCCAGCACACTGGTGAATAAAGCCTCTTGCTTTTGCATTGTTCTCGAGTGTTCTGGTGATTCCTTGGTTGCCACAAATTCAGGAGCCCATTTCTTGGGTCCAATACCTCGACAACACCACAAAGCAGACAGAAGGCAGGGCTGCTTCTCCCACATTCACTCTCTCAGGGGTTGGCTCACCCACAATCAGGGTCAGCTGTAGTGTGCTTCACAGGGAAGGTGCAGGAACAACTCTCCTGCTCTTATGACCCCATCAAGGCCAGATCACCTGTCTTGTGTTGGTATACAGTTTGATTCCCCCTCCCCCAGAATGTCAGGCTACTATTCATTCAGATGTTCATCATAGGTTAGAACACTTAATGCAAACATAGCCTCTGCTCTCTCTGCCACCTACTGATGCATATGTGACACAGCTGCCATATCTGTAATGCCTCTAGGTGCAGAAAAACACTTAAAAGACAGCTGCATCTGTGTCTCAATAAAGTCAGATGCAGAAAAGGCTACAAACACAGTTTCCCCAGTTAACTGGGAATGCCTTGAAAGAGATCTTAGGATTTTCCAAAGTGTTTCTGGACCCAAAAACCACAGTAAAACTCAATTCAAGTCAAGGTGCACAAATGTTAAGCCTACTGATACAGTCTAGAAATCTGAAATGAGACACTACAGGTCTGGGTTAGGGTTCATTTTCTCTGCTAGTTAAAAGAATTAAAAGGCAGGAAAAACTCAAGTCCCACAGGTAGCATCAAAGAAATCTCAAACACCACTGACAGAACCCACAACTGAAGAAAACTGTTTATCGGGAGTGAGGCAACACATATGCAGCAGACACAGAGAAAAAGACCCTCTGCAAACAGAGGGGAACTCAGGAAACTACTGGATTTTGAGGTGGTATGGGGGCTGAGGCTTTAAAGCCTCTGAAGAGTCTTCCTCCTCTAATTTAGGGTTGTTCTGTTTGAAGATAGTTGATTGGCCTAGAACTTGCCCAGCCAAGCCATCAGCAGGGGTTCCACTGGTGGGAGACAAAAGCCTGAAGAGACTTTGCTTTAAGCTGCCAGTCTTGTGAGGATGGTGAGGAAGGTGCTGTCCATCCTGGAAATCTGCCATGGCCCCTTCTCCCTATCTGCTCACCCTGCAGAGAGTCTGCCTCACACCTAGTCTCTCACGAGCACTTGGGATGCAGAGGCAGGACTGCTCTATGTTCAGAGATAGCCTGGTCTACATAGCTAGTTCCAGGCAGCCAGAACTACACAGCAAGACCTTATTTTGAAAGATTTTTAATTAGACAAAAGAAAACAAGATTACAAGCTTATGCTTGTAATCTCTGCAAGTTGGGAGTCAGAGGTAGGAGTTTAAGGTCATCCTCTGATAGGGTAGGCTGGGGCACATGAGACTGTCTCAAAACACAACCATCACGAAACAAAAGCCAGCACAATGGTTCACCTGTAATCCTAGCACTGGGGAGACTGGGTTGGGAAGACTGTCACTAGCTGGAGGCCAGCCTGTGCTACCGAGTGAAGCCTTGTCTCAACAGCAAAAAGCCAGTTAAGTTCAATCAATCCTATCCTCTTCCTAAGTTAACCGCTCTTGTGACACAATATGAGAAAACTGGAGCCAGAAAAGGCCTTAGAAATGCTCTAACAACGAACCCAACATTCTCAACTCAAGTTGAGACAAAGGCCTAGAGAGGTGAGCACAGGCTGCAGAAAATCATGCATTGAATAGGTGAGTTCTGAGTTAGGGAAGATATTCCTCAAACCAATTTTCAGTGTCTTCACATTCCCTGAATAGAGATAGCTGGAAGTGGAGGAAAACAAATAGTGCGCACCTACAGCTCTGTAAAAAAACCAGTAAATACACCTGTCCCTAAGGAGAGGAGGTCCCGCCTGGCCTCAACCTGTGGCTGAAAACTCAGCACAGAAATCTATGGCAGAACACGGCATCCGGACCAGAACCCACTGGTCAGAGAGAAGACTTAAGTCCTGGGGTCTTCTGCAGCTGAGCTCAAAGGCAACAACCGGAATCTGGGTTTTAACCCGCGCCATCACTCCAACTCAGAAAATGAGTCCCTAGTTGTCACGAAGCAGGGAACTATGTGGGAACTGTCACAGACAATTCAACAAGCCTCGCAGAAGTTTCTACCGAAAGACGCGGAGCGCCAAGACTCTGAGCCGGACGCAGAAGGACCCAGAGAGCAAGCGGGCAGAGGGCGAGGGCATCTCGGAGGGCGGTCGGCATCCGCCGGCGCCAACCGCCGCGGAGGAAACCAAGACAGCGACCGAGCTCCCCAAGCCCCGCCCCGGACAGGGCGCTGTCTCCCCGAGGTCCCCCCGGGCGGGCCGGAGCGCCTTACCCGAGCAGGCACCGACTCCGCCATGGTCGCAGTCGCCCCACAACACCGATTGGCGGGACAGCGCTCGGACTGTGTGCCACTCCGCCAAACGCCTGCACGCTCCGGGAAACCGCCTCCGCCGCCGTGTTGATACAAGGTGCATTCTGGGAGTGGCCCCGCCCCCAACCAAGAGGAGCTGCGGCCGCACCTCCCTACAGCGCAGGATTCCTATTGCGCCACTGTGCTCCTGGAAGGGGAACAGCAGCTTGGAACCTCTGTCTTTGGGTATGGGGTGTAAGCGCCAGGGCCCTCAAAATCAAGAGCATTTTCTGAATTTAAGGTAAGCCCTGCACTCCGAGAAATGCTTTAAGAGATGCAAATATGTCTAAGTTCAACCCCCCGCCCGCCCCCCCAAAAAACCACCAAGGAACGAAAGGGACTAGTAAAAAGGTAGTGTAGTGGGGATGGATGTGATTACAGTATGTTTTGTACATGCATGTAATTGTCAAAAATAAAAAATAACTTTTTAAAATGTGTAAGTTCACACTTTTCTCTGAGGGAAGAACACAGCCTAAACTGAAGAAAAGTGAGTTCTCAAAGACAAGTGATTTTATTCCAAACGCTAACCAGTTACTTATCTTTTTAGAAACTATAACCGCAGGCTCATATGTCAGTGGATTGGGATTTGGGGCTCAGGTCTACCGACTGTAGACTATTATAGTATATTATAGTATAATATAGGTAATCACTTGCATTGTAGAATTCAAGGTAGCCTTAATCACAAATAACTAACCTTGTCCTCATGCCATGGGGGGTGTTAGAGGCAATGTGTTGGGCATTCTGGCTGGGAAACATGTTACTTACTACTGGCACCTTTAACCCCAACATTCGGTGTTTGAGGCCAGCCTCCGCTATACAGTGAGTTTCCAGCTAACCAGAAATATCTAAAGAGACCTTGATTCCAAACAGGCTCCTCTCCAAGAACCATTACTAGCAACATTAATCCTGTTTGCCTCATTTCCACCACGTTGTCCTGGAGATGAGAGTAAGGATGACACGATTCTCCACTCTGAACGGCAGGCAAGAACAGCTTCCTCTGAGAATTCAACTACTCTCACCAGACTGGTTCCCTCTTCATGTTCAGGGCTGAGATAAGATTCTACAAGTGATCCCTGTCTACACTGACTGCAGCTAACAATTTCTTCCTGTTAGGTCTGGACCTGATCTCCAGGTTCTCCCTGGATGCCTCAGTTTCTACCTGTTACAGGGTATGCCCTGCCCCCAGAAGCCCTTTCCTATATAAACTGTACATTTTGGGGTATCCTGCTTTCTCCTTGTCTCTCTCTGTTTCTCTCTCTCTCTCTCTCTCTCTCTCTCTCTCTCTCTCTCTCTGTTTCTATCTCTGTATGCACACACTGTTTCTCTTATCCAATAAATCTGCCTTAATATAACTTAATTTGGCCTGGATTGGATCATTTCACCAGTGCAAAGTGCACCATTATTTTGTAAAACACCTCCATTCCAGTGCCCAGTCTGATGCCCTGCTGAAAATAATTTCCCAATATCTGTTTTAACAGACACTTAAAAGCCTGCATTTATATTTAAACAAACAAAAAAAAAAACACTGACTCATTTAGGCCCACAAGGCAAATTCCAGTGTCTCAATCTTCATGTTTGTTGCCTTTGTTTGGATCAGATTCCTGCTTGACTCTCCATAAATATGTTAATCTTTCAAGGAGTGTGTCTACTTGCCCCATTTCAGTCCCTTTTAAACTGAAGGCACAGACATAAGTCATTGTCCCTACCTGCAATCTCTTTGAATCCAGGAAGAGCAGAATGTTGAAGGGTAGATAGCTCTCAGATAAAGGCAGTTATCCATAAGTGTGAAGCTGTGTCCCTGGAGCAGAAGTAACCATTTTGTAGGAGCCAGTTGGATCCTCTGGAGCAATTCAATGGGAACAATAAGAACTTCTAATCACTTTACAGAACCGCAACTAGGACAACGATCAAGTAGAACATTTATTGACCAAGACTACTTAATTATGCATGCTTTTTTGACCTTTGTTCCAACTCTATATAAGCCAAAAAAAAAAATCCTATTAGTATCCCAAAGACAGAGTTGATGTCACTGGACCCCTTAATCTCTTCTTCCCAATGTGGCCACATTAATTCTTTTCTCTTTGCTTTTCGTCTTATCTCTTTAAAATGTTCTCTCTCTCTCTGTGTGTGTGTGTGTGTGTGTGTGTGTGTGTGTGTGTGTGTGTTACATCCTTTAATTTTAACGCTCAGGAGGCAGAGGCAGGTGGATTTCTGAGTTCTACACTAGCCATAGCTATATAGTGAAACCCAGTCTCAAAAAATAATTTTTTTTTTAAAGGCACAAAGGCGAGAGAGATACCTGGCTCAGGTCCCAGAACCTACATGTGGCTCATAACCTCTGGAAACTCTAGTTCCTGGGGATCTGACGCCCTCTTCTGGCCTCTGAGGGCTTCTATGCATATGATACACACTCGTGCAGCCACAGACATACCCGTAAAAAGTAATAAACATTTAGACAGTGTGCCTTACGCTCTCTCTGTAATTGCTACCTTTATCTTCCCACTGACAATGTGAAACAATTCATGTGAAGGGCTTTGTGGAACCTGTGTGCCTGGCATGGAGCAAGCATTCAGAAACAAAATTTCTGGCTTCTGCTTTGCTTTTTTTGTTTGTTTTTTAAGACAGGGTTTCTCTGTGTATCCTGGCTATCCTGGACTTGCTTTGTAGACCAGGCTGGCCTTGAACTCACAGAGATCCTCCTGCCTCTGCCTCCTGAATGCTGGGATTAAAGGCATGCACCACAATGCCCCACATTCTGCTTTGCTTTTATATTTGCAAGAGCAAAGCCATGTACTGCAAGGACCTCACCAAGAGAGATGTCACTTTGTTGAGTCTTTCAGAAGCTGTGTTATTTGCTCCTTCCTACTGACACCCAGATGTTCATACATGTCTCTGGAAAAACCTTTACACTTGGCTTCCAGTCACTACAGATGGTGCCACTGCTATTAGAGAAATAAGGACTATGCACATTGTTAGGATTTGGGTCCTCTCATGTCTATGTCTGTGGAGTCTGAACGCAGAGACTTTGACAATATCTATCAACAGAAGAATCTGTGCAACACAAACAAAAATTAATGTAACTTAATTTTATTTAAAGAATAGTTTATTAACTACACTTCTAGATGGCAGCCACCTGGGCAGCAGCTATGATAACCTGCAGCCATGAATACTGCTTTGTCATGGTGGTTTGGTAGCCTTGCACTCCTAGTCATCCTGCCTCTGCCTCATGAGGGCTGGGATTATGGATGTACACCACTAGATAATGCAATTTTAAATTTAAAATAATGCTTTTAAAATATCTCTATCCTTTAAATTTTCTATGTTATGCATGGTTTGTAACATATATGTAGCTATACCTCTACCTAGATTTTTTTTTGAGACAGGGTTTCTCTGTGTAGCTCTGGCTTTCCTGGACTCACTCTGTAGACCAGGCTGGCCTTGATCTCACAGAGATCCGCCTGCCTCTGCCTCCCGAGTGCTGGGATTAAAGGCATGCACCACCACACCTGGCCATTACAGACAGCTGTGAACTGCCATGTAGGTGCTGAATTTGAACCCCGGGTCCTTTGGAAGAACAGCCAGTGCTCTGGAACTCACTCAGTAGACCAGGCTGGCCTTAAATTCACAGAGATTCACCTGTCTCTTCCTCTTGATTGTAGGATTAAAAGTGGTTGTCAACACACCCAGCATAGGCATTTTTTTTAATTTAAGAAACTTTATAGACAATGGCCTTAATCCTATGCCATTGAGACCTTTCCTGCTCAGTCACCCCTGCTAACCGGCTAGTGTGCATAGGATGAGGACCATGGCTTTCCAGGTCAGTAAAAATAGACTGGGGCTGGAGAGATGGCTCAGTGGTTAAGAGCACTGCCTGCTCTTCCAGAGGACCTGAGTTCAAATCCCAGCAACCCCATGGTGGCTCCCAACCATCTCTAATGGGTGTACATGCAGACAGAGCACTGCATAAAATAAATCTTAGAAGAAAATACTGGGCTGATCAGCTCAGCTCAGGTGCCTCTGCCTATATGGTACCACACATTATATTACCAGCCTGGCATGCCTCTCTTCCTCTGGGGACAGAACTTCCCTCGCTTTAGGAAAGGCTCCTCTCCAGTTTTGCTTACTTGCTTTTTTCCTTTATCCCCCCACCCCTACTCCACTACTGGGAACTGAACTGAAAGTCATTCACATATTTAAACAGTGACCCACTATGAACCATATGCCCAGCTTTTCTCCCCTCTGTGTTTGTTTTTCAAGACGTAGTGTCACTATATTGCCCAGACTGGCCTTGAACTCATTCTGTAGCACTGGCAAGCCTGGACTGGCTTCGGATGGCCTTGAATTTAGGATTCTCCTCCATCAGCCTCCTAAGTAGCTGGATAACAGACTTTGCCACAAGGGCAAGTCATTATTGCCATCTTCTTAGGTGGCAACTCCAGCCTGGTCAGTGACTGAAGGGTAAATACCTGACTTACCTGGGTCCCATCATAGCATCCTGGCCTCCAGGCAACAGTCATTGAGGCAGGGTGGACCTGTGACAAGAGCTGGACCAAGTATAGTACAGGCTGGGCAGAGTAAAGCTCTCCTCTCCATGGACAAAGTAACTATACAGCATCAGGAACAGTTCTCTTTCCCTCTCACTTCCCTCTCTCTCACTTCCTTCTCTCTCTCTCTCCCTCTCCCTCTTTCTCTGGCATAAGCTGCTTTGGAAGAGAGACCGAAAGACAGAGAGAGGGGCAGAGAAAGAGGTCAGAGGTGATTTTCTGTGTGTCCTGGGTTAGTTCATCTTGAGTATGTGAATGATTCCAGTTTTTTTTTCCAGAAAGTTTCTCATTCTTGGCCAGTCAGCTGTCTTCTGTTGATTACACTGTAGAGATGGTTCAGCAATTAAGAGCACTGGCTCCTCTTCCAGAGGACTGGGACATCCACATGATTGCCCACAACAGTCATTCTAGTTCCAGGGAATTACTATATTCTGGCTTCTGTTGTCTCCAGGCACATATGTGGTACACAGACATATGTGCAAGTGAAACACCTCTACACATAATTTTTTAAAGATTGATTTATGTTTGTATGTGTATGAGTGCTCTATCTACATGTATACCTGCAGCCAGAAGAGGGCATCAGATCACACTGTGGATGGTTGTGAGCCACCATGTGGTTGCTGGGAATTGAACTCAGGGCCTTAGGAAGAGCAGCTGGTGCTCTTAACCCCTGAGCCATCTCTCCAGCCCTACACACAATTTTTTTTTAAATTAAGGACTGTAGGAAGCTGGGAACTCTTCTTGATCTGAAGTAAACAAACATGTACCTCCTCTTTATAGAGCACAAACAACAAACCAAAGTAGGATTCCAGCATGGAGAACCAATGCATTTATTGAACTTATTTACAGAGCATGAGTGAAGGATTGTTACAGGAGTGTGGGTGACCCTAAAACAGCTGCACCACTAGACAGTCACACTCCAGCATGGACAACCACTTCATTACTGCTGCATAGATGGGGTCCCCTCTTCAGTCAGCCTTCTACACTCAGTGTGCTCTAGCCCTTCCTAAGAATTGGGGCCACATGCAGTTAGAGGAGAATTGCATTCAGATGACTTCGAGGTGCAGGAGGGAGCTGCTGGGATCTCAGATCCTCCCTACTCTCTTCTATGGGGGAGTGTCAGTAGACAACATGCCAGATCTGGTTTCTTGCAAGCAGCCGCAGCTGATCTGATAAAGATGATGGCTGTTACACTTCCAGGAAAGTGTTCTACAACACTTGGATATCTGGCACCCCCCCCCCCTAAAAAATATTGCATGAAGCTGGGCATGGTGGTGTGGAATGATGTAATCTCAGCAGGGATCTCAGGGGAGATGTTGAGGCAAGATTTTTCTTCTGTTTTGAGACAGCATCTTGCTATGTAGCCTAGAACAGGCTCAAACTCAGTGATCCTTCTGCCTCAGCCCCCTCCGTACTAGGATTAAATGCCTATACCACCACACTTGGCTTAAAGCAAGATATTGAGTTTGATGTCGATTGGGCTACATACCCCACCTTTTAAAAAAGTATTAATAGCTTTCTGTGATCCATCCAAATGTAAGGACTCTCAGAAGGCCCTTCAACCCTGTTCTTGCGCTTTTCTTGGACATAGTTTCTAGATACTGGAGATATTTCTGAAAAGCTCTGCTCAAATCGGGGAAGGATATAACCTAGAGTGATGGGGCCCTCTTATTGCGGAGGTAGAGGCAGAGCTGGAGTTTGAGAGAACTGGACTTAAGCATAAATTCCCTGACCCAGGACCTCATGAAAGCATGGATGGAAATAAATGTGGTCTGGTCTGGTCATGCTAAAGATACAGGCCTGGTTCTGCACAGAGGGAAGCTTGGTCATTAAAGGATGGACAGTGAGAACATTGCCAGAGGGTAAAATGTTTGTATTGTTTTCATTGGTGCAGTGTGGAGAAAAAAGTGCTACTTTAAAAACAGGCCTGGTGGAGCTGGTGGGATTCAGTGGGTAAAGGCACATACCTGGTGATCAGAGATCCTTCCTTGGAACCAAGGAAAGGTAGAAAGAGAGAACTGGCTCTACAGAGTTGAACTCTGACCTCCACAGTGTACAATGGAACATGTCCCCACCCTGGATAACAATAATAAATTAAAGAAAAAAAAAGATGACATACACACCTATGTGATCCCAGTACTTGGTAGGTAGAAGCAGGTTGTCCTCCGTTACACAGTGAATTTGCAGCCATTCTAGACTGCATAAGGTCTTGTGTCCAAAGCAAGCAAGCAAACAAAATCACTCCCAATAAAAACCACAAGGTAGCCGGGCGGTGGTGGCGCACGCCTTTAATCCCAGCACTTGGGAGGCAGAGGGAGGCAGATCTCCGTGAGTTCGAGGCCAGCCTGGTCTACGAAGCAAGTCCAGGACAGCCAGGGCTGTACACAGAGAGACCCTGTCTTGGAAAAAAAAAACCACAAGGTAATCAATAGGGATCTGGTAAAAAAAAAAAATAAATGAGGTCCACCTACCCCATGAAAACCACAAGTGCTCAGTGGGCATGGTAGCAGCCTAAGTTTAACACTGGGAAGCAGAGGGACTCTGGTCTCTTGAGTTCAAGGCCAGCCTGTTCTACATAGTGAGTTCCAGGCCAACTGATGCTACCTGGTATCCCTGATTTTTTTGTTTTTGTTTTTGTTTTTTTGAGACAGGATTTCTCTGTGTATCTCTGGCTGTTCTGGACTCACTTTGTGGACCAGGCTGGCCTTGAACTCGCAGAGATCCACCTGCCTCTGCCTCCCAAGAGCTGGGATTAAAGGCGTGCACCACCACGCCCAGCACTGATTTTTTTTAAAAAAGCAACCACAAAAGGAAAGACATTTCCTATGCACCCATCCAAATAATTTTTCAGGCACCTGATGAAAGGAAGAAAGTGACATGAAGAGCAAAGTAGCATTCCTACAAAAGTAATATTATAGGGAGCATTTCCTGCAACTTATAACCTGGATGTTTTCTCTCAGGGGGAACCACCTGTGTGCGTGGGCACACACACACACACACACACACACACACACACATACACACATTTTTTTTTTTTTTTGCCTTGGCTTCCAGAGTAGCTAGAACTACAGTTGTGGCCACCATGCCCTGCTAGATTTTTTTTCCCTGTGTATCCCCCTTTTACACTTTTTTATTTTGAATATATTAATACAAAATCTTCAAAATTCTATTCATTGATTAATGGTTTGGATAAAATGATGCACAGTTTGTCTCAAAGAACAAGTAATATTTTGTTTCACCAGCTTTTTATTAGCCATTTGAATTGTGGAAAAAAGAGGCTACAGGAAATGGCTTGGAAGACAGACAGAAGATGAGCAAATATGGAACAAAATTGTACTGCATAAAAAATTAAGATTTAGCCGGGCGGTGGTGGCGCACGCCTTTAATCCCAGCACTTGGGAGGCAGAGGCAGGCGGATCTTTGTGAGTTCGAGGCCAGCCTGGTTTACAAAGTGAGTCCAGGACAGCCAAGGATACACAGAGAAACCCTGTCTCGAAAAACCAAAAAAAAAAAAAAAATTAAGATTTGGTGTTTCCTGGAGTATATCCTGGAGAGAAGGGCTGAGGAGACCTTAGAACAGAAGCTGCCCTGTAGTGCAACAGGGGGATGAGGGATGGAGAGAGAGGTTTCTGGTGATGAAAGTGGTTCAAAGTCTTTTAAAAACAAAGACAGAAGCTGAGCTTAGTGGCACACACCTTTAATGCCAGTGCTTGGGAGGTAGAGGCAGGCGGATCTCTGTGAGTTCAAAACCAGCCTGGTCTACATAATGAGACTCTGTCATTAAAAAACAACAACAAAAGAAAAGAGACAGCTGATGTGTATGCTTTCAGGTCATTTGCTGTGCTGGGCTGAAAGGAGGCACTTTCTCTGACTTTTAAAGTATAAAGGTCTACTACACTTAAGTGTCTTATGGGGAAAATAAAGGCAGAGCCAGAGGAGAGACCAGCCCTGGGCCCACAGTTTGTCCTCTAAGGTGCTTTTATAACACTAAAGGTTGTATGAGCCATTACTGTAAAATTACAGGCCCAGGACCAGTATGAATTTTTTCCTTACTCCCCACTGATGTCCAATACCCAGGGACCAGGTCTCAAAAAGACAATTATGAATTATGAACTAGAATTCTTGATCATAAGATAGTATTGTTTGGAGCTGGCATTATAGCTCATTGGATAGTGTTCGTCTAGCACACATAAAGCTGCAGGTTCAGATTCAGCAATGTGTAAGACGTGTGGTGGTACTTGCCTATAATCTCAGTACTCAGAAAGTAGAGGCAGGAGAATCAGAAATGAAAGGTTATCCTTGGCGACATAGGAAGTTGCAGGCCACTCTGAACTACATGAGACCATCTCAGAAAGAAAGGAAGGAAGGGAGGAAGGAAGAAAGAAGGAAGGAAGGAAGGAAAGGCTGGGAGGCAGTACAGTGGAAGAGTGCTCACCTAATATCTAGGAAGCCTTGGGTTCAAAATTCAACATTACCCAAAAAAGAAAAAAGGGCGGGGGGAGAAGGGCTGGTGGTAGCTTAGTGGGTATGTGTCCTTGCTGTGCAGGCATAAGGACCTGAGTTCAGATCCTCAGCACACACCAAGTGTACCTGCAATCCCAGTGTGCTGTAGGCAGGGGTTGGGGGTAGCACTGGGGCATGCTGGCTGCCAGCTTAGCTCCAGGTCCAGTGAGAGAGGGTCTCTCACTGGAACAGGCAATGAGAGAACTGGACCCAGCAATCTCTGCTCGTGTATATAAGTGCACCCATACACAAGATGCATTTGCTCAGAAATGGAAAAGTTCATGCAAATTTTTAAAAAGATTTACCTGTCTTTTGCCATTTTCAAGTGTCTGGCTTATCCTGCCTTCCCAGGACTTCCATCGAATCCTTCCTGACCTCCTTTGACAGCTATACCTGCTCTGCTTTTAAGAAGTTCTGCAGGTGGGGCTGGAGAGATGGCTCAGCAGTTAAGAGCACTGACTGCTCTTCCAAAGGACCTGGGTTCAAATCCCAGCACCCAGTTTGAGTATTGAAGGCCTTCCATGTACTATGCCTTAGTATCTAACTGTATACCCATGGGTTCATATGTCTCTGCTCTGGCCATACCAATCTCCTTCTTGCCTTATAATCCCTGTCTCCCTGCCTTTTGGTTTTGTTTTTTTACACTTGATCTTAGCCAAAAGGCCAAGAAGCGATGGTTTTGTTTTTTCGAGACAGGCTTTCTCTGTATCCCTGGCTGTCCTGGACTCACTCTGTAGACCAGGCTGACCTTGAACTCACAGAGATCTGACTACCTCTGCCTCCCAAGTGCTGGGATTAAAGGTGTGTGTCACCACACCCAGCTTTTCTTTCCTTTTGCCCCATGCAGCTCATGCTTCAAGCCTGACTTCTATATGAAGTTGCGCCTGCTGTTTCATGCAGCATGAGCTCAGCACTTCTTGCATAGGCCAGTTATCAACAAGCACCTGCCTTGGATTGCCCATTTCTTATTCATGTGGGGCAGCCTCCTAATTCCTGTCACATGTAAACAATCCCCCAACATGCTGCCTATCCAGACTGACATGGGGTAAACATCAAAATGGATAGGTCAGTATGAGAGTCACTGCCTTTGGTTAGTTCTGAGAGTAGAGCTTACTGTCCCAGGACCTATCTCAAGGACTGTGGCCACTCATGGTGTAGCTGAAGACACCAAAATAGTGAGACCAACTGGAAAATGATTCAGGAACCAATAGGTAGACACTATGGTGATGGTGCTCACTGGTAATGTATGGTTTCTCTAGACCAGTGTTCTCCAGCCTTCTACGGCAAGCCCTAAGGGATATGAAGCATGTTTCTCACATCTGTTCTCATGGTTTACAGCCACATGGCTTCATTCTCACAAATCTCCTCTCTCCTATTACATTTCAAGCCTGACAAGGATTGGGTCTTATACATGGTAACTAACTGTTGAATAATGATCCAAGCCCATCTAAACTTTTTCTATATAATGATACAAATCACCAAATGTTAAAGGATCAGGTCAGGCATAGTGGCACATGCCTTTACTTTCAGCACTCAAGAGACAGAGGCAGACAGATCTCCATGAGTTCGAAGCCAGCCTGGCCTATATAGCAAGTTCTAGGCCACTCACGGCTGCATAGTAAGACACTAACTAAAAAAGAGGGAGGGGGTGACTGACATGGGCTAAACATCAAAATTTTCAGACTCAGGCTCTGAGTCTGAAATTCTCTGAGCTGATCACTGTCACACCAATTCTTAGAATAGACATGACCATCACCGTCATGAAGCAGAGCTGCTGTGGTAACCTACAGGAGACCTTGTTCCACAGCCACCATAAAATAACAGTATAGCCAGTAGCTGGGTCTGTGGTAATGGAAGTGAGGCTGCTAATGTCCCCTGTGGAAGGAGGGAAGGGTCACAGCTGACCTCATAGGAAGATCCAATCAGCCCCCCCCCACCCCAGTTGTATATAACAGTATACATGCTGATGTGTAGAAGAGGCAGAAGACTGGCTGCAGGTGGAACTCATCAGGGGTGTTGGTGCCTGAGTTGGCCAGGGTTCTGTAACCAACCTTAGTAAGCTCACTCACCAAGCTGCACTGGATGGAGTCCATCTTTGGATTGTTGGAGTGAATAGAATCTACTTTTATGGTTCTCTAGGACCTCTTGTCTCTCTGTACTTTAGAGCTGTGGTTGTTGCAAGGCTCTGTACCTAGGAGTGTGTGGTGGCAGTGCAGAGAAATGCTGCAATCCAGGAAGTCAGATCAGCTGTCTGGGACAATGAGGACAGGGCCTCATTGGAAGGGCCTAGAAGCAGCTCTGAGCGTTGGATGTTTTACTCTTCCTGGGTCTTGTTTTTTAAACCCCTTTTCACTATTTGAGACTTTATATTTAAACAGGCACACACACCCCAACACAGACACACAGAAACACACACACACCTACACCTTGGGGCTGGAGAGATAGGTTCTTGCTGCTTTTATAGAAGACCTGGATTCATTTGCTAACACCTACATCAGGAAGGGGCCCATTCAGAGTGTAGTGGAGGGCAGTGGAACCCACCAGACTGGCCTCCAGAGAACTGAGGCCTTGGCTGTCAATAGCTCCATCACCATACCTCTTTGGGAATCAGCTTCTTAGGGGTAAAATAAGTGAATTAAGTCAAGCTTTGTGTTAAATGTAAACTTGTCTCAATAGCTATCCCCCTTGCCCACACACTTCTAGCAGCCAAAAATGTTTGGATCTAGATTTAGATTATGAAATTATTCTTTGTATGCTTTTGAAAAGTAGTATATTGTCCCCTCCCTAACACTCCCTGTACTGGAAGGTCCCCTCCTGCTCTACCAGAATTCCACTGAACCCTCCCTTGCATTTATCTCATGATAACTTGTTTTCCTAAGATCAATGTCCTTCAAAAAGCTGAGTGAAAGGGGGAGAGAAGAAACCCCAACTTGTTGCATTGCAGTTCATTGAGATCTGCTGTAGGATGCCATGCTGGAGGACCCTCTGGCTCTGGGAACATGCAGTCTGCAATCTGGATACCGTTTATTTAGTTTCAAGAATTCCCTTTGCACGGCAAAAAAGGGTCTGAGGAGAGCAGAGCAGCGGAGATGAGCAGGACAGAAGCAGAGCGCTCACAAAGGTGGTGCCAAGAAATTCTAGCCACCCACCACGCTCCCTAGCTGGGAGAGGAACAGGATCCACAAGAGGAGCAGGAAAGCCATTTTTGACACAAACAAGGGTCCTGGGGCATGCCACCCCACCCCAGTGCCTGGCCATGCAAGATGCTGAAATGGAGACTGGCCCACCAGGCTGGGAGCCGAGGAGCGATGCACCAACATGAAAGGGAGTCCTTTGGGCGCTTCCCAAGGCGCCTGCAGGGTCAGAGCATAGTAGTCGGTGTTGATGTCCATGAGCACAATCAGTTAACAGATAGCACCAACTGGGATGCCCAGGGCAGGAGAGAGCTCAGGCTCTAGCACCCACTTGCCCAGCCCTCCTGGGCAGAGTCTCATTCCTTGTTGGCTACTCTTGGCAGCCAGTCTTTCCTCACCCTGTGCCCTGGGAAACTTGAGTAAATCATCAGGGTGAGGTCTGACCCAGGGCACCAGCTGCCTCTGGAGGGCCTGGCCTTAATTGTGCAGTGAAAAGCTGCTGCTGCACCTGACTGAATGATCAGAATTGAGAAAGAGGGGTTGGGGACCAGGATGCCACGGTCCAGGCTCATGTCATGGAAGAGCCTCCCAAGAACAAGCCTAGACATTTTACAGCCCATCAGGTTCCCCATTCCCAGTAACCCCAGGAGCTCCTGTTGCTTCTGAGAGGATTTGGGGGATCCGGGAAGGGAAGGGAGAGAGACCAGGAAGGCCAGGTGAGAGCGGTCTGAGACCGACAGAGGTAGGCAGTGTGTGACGTGGGGACACTGCACAGGCTGGAGCCCTGGTGCGGCTTGTGCGCACTGGTCTCATGTGGGCTTGCTAAACAACTATCTCACCTTGTGTCTCACTTTCCTCAGTGACCACATCAGGAAAACCCTACCCCACCTAACTAGAAGGGATAAGCTAAGGGTGTAAATAGATAACGGATAGAAAACACTTTTTAAAAAAGTATAAAGCGCTATTTGAGCGCGAGGCAGTGTTGTCATGAGGATGTTACCCTTAGCGCATCCCTCAACTTCCACATTGCATCTCTGCTTTCTTTTTCAGGGAGTCCCCTTGCCTTAAGGTAGATTGTGTTTCCTTATTTCAGGAGGGTTTTAAGACTCCCTGGTCGCTTTCCCTGATCAGAATCTGTAGCTCCTGCGGCCAGTAGGCACACAAGAAGTCCGAGGCGTGTCCAAACGACTCCTGCTGCCTTGCTGTCCCTCTGGAACATTCCCTGGCCACCGGGACCACCTTATGAGATGAGCTGGACTGTCCACTAGGGTTGGACAGTACTGGGGTACCCAGGTCTACCCCTTGGAATACCCTGTCTGGAGTGCAATCCCTGTGCCAATTTCCAGCAGGAGGTGGGAAGAGGACGGAGAGGTGCGCTGAGAACAGTGGGGCAGGAGGGCTGGTCCTCAGGAACCCTAGCCCGCCCCAACTCCAGTCCGGTCCTCCCCGCCCCCTAGCCCAACCCTAGTCTCGCTCTGGCGGCACCTGGAGCGGCCGCGGGGCCCCTAGGCCCGGGCCATTGTGCACGCGCAGGTGGTCCTTGAGTGACTCCTTGTAGCGGAAGCTCTTGCCGCACTCGCCGCACGTGTAGGGCCGCTCGCCCGTGTGGATGCGCTGGTGCTTTAGCAGGTTCTGCTTGCGGATGAAGCTCTTGCCGCAGAGCGCGCACTGGAAGGGCCGCTCGCCTGTGTGCAGCCGCTGGTGGTTCTGCAGGTGCTCCTTGCGGCTGTAGGTCTTCTCGCACTCAGAGCATTTGTATGGCCGCTCGCCGCGGTGCGTCATCTGGTGGCGGATGAGGCCGGAGTGGCAGTTGAAACTCTTCTCGCACTCGGCGCACTCGTACGGCCGTTCCTTGGTGTGGCTGCGGTGGTGGATGATGAGGCTTTTGCGCACGCCGAAGGTCTTGCCGCACTCCAGGCAAGAGTAGGGCTTGCTGCGCGCGCCATGAGCCAGGAGGCTCCGCCGCAGGCCGCCCGGGCAGCAGCTGCCGCAGCCACTGCCCGCACTTGCACCCGTACCACTGCCACTACCAGCACCAGTGCCGCCGCCGCCGCTGCCACCGCCACCGCCACCACCACCCGCGCTGCCTTCTCCACCAGGCTGAGCCTCGCCTCCGGTACTGCGCTCTCCCGGAAGTGCGGGGAAGCTATCCTCCAGCAGGCCTCGGCTCCCGGGGCCGCCAGGGTTCTCTGGCACAGCCAAGGCGGGCAGGCTCTGCTGGTGAGGTTGGGTTTGGGGCTGCGCAGAAGCTGGGGGTGGGTTCTTCACCAGCATCAGGTTGTCACCTGGGGGCAGGGAAAAAGACAGTAGTGACACGAGGATACTGCTCATCTTCAAGACCCTACAGTGTCCCAGAGGGGGCATGGATCCACCCGGCCTGTTTCTCTAATAATAAGATGAACCTGAGGCTCACCAAAGCTCCCTTGCTTTGGGATCAGGGATTGGAAAGTCCTCTAGATGGCTTCTGCTATCCAAAAGTCACCTTCAAAGGTGATGCTCAGGGGTCAAGAGCACTAACTCTTCCTGGGTTGGATTTCCAGCAACCACAATGTGGCTCGCAACTGTCTAACTCCAGGTCTAGGGGAACAGAAGCCCTTTTCTGCCCTCCACGGTCACCAGGCACACACATGGAGCACAGACAAACATGCAGACAAAAACGCGCACGCGCACACACGTGTGCGCGCGTATGTATATATACATATATACGTGTGTGTATGTACACATATGCATATATATATAAACATATTTTTTAACTTTGTAAAGGTAGCCTGAGGCCGGGCGTGGTGGCGCACGCCTTTAATCCCAGCACTTGGGAGGCAGAGGCAGGCGGATCTTTGCGAGTTCAAGGCCAGTCTGGTCTACAAAGCGAGTCCAGGACAGCCAGAGCTGTTACACAGAGAAACCCTGTCTCGAAAAACCAAAAAAAAAAAAAAAAAAAAAAGATAACCTGAACTGGGTGTGGTGGCCTATACCTTTAGTCCCAGCACTCAGGAAGCAGAAGCAGGCAGATCTCTGTGCATTCTAAGCCATACTGAGTCTCTGCCTCAAAAATAATTAAATAAATAAAAATAAATTTAAAAAATTAAATGTCCATTGCCCTGAAGTAATAAGACTTAGCTGTAGACTGAGGGACAATGCTAATTTATCTTTGGAGATTCTCTCAATGGCATGGAGAGAATTTGCCTGAGGTGAAAACCCATCTAGAAGTTTACCAGAATGCAACTCAGGGAACTCGTGCCCAAACCTCAGAGGGATGTGCACTTGGGCACCAGGCCTGAAAAGCATGCTGGGCATCTAGGATGGTGTGAGTCCTATCCCTAAGGGGACCTGGCCTCTAACAAAATTGTGATGCCATTCCACAACATGCCTCACCAGGAAACTGCTTCTTCCCACACAATGATGCCTTTCCCGTGCACCCCAGCATCTCCAGGCTGTAAGTCCCAAAGCTTACCACTGCTCTGGGTACCGGTGTGTGTGTGTGTGTGTGTGTGTGTGTGTGTGTGTGTGTGTGTGTG
>CAJQZJ010033923.1:1244710-1304953 GCA_907164525.1 Lophiomys imhausi
GTGTGTGTGTGTGTGTGTGTGTGTGTGTGTGTGTGTGTGTGTGTGTGTAAGAGGGCCGAGTCCAAGCTCTTTTGTCAGAACAATGACTTTGATTCCCTTCTATGCCTCCTCCTCTGTTATCATACCACTTTCTGGTCCTCTCTCCCCCAAGAGGAGCCTGACTCCCACTCAGAGGCAGCCTGTGGAAGATGATGAATGTGAATTTTTATTCATCCCTTTCTCTCCTCAGGATTCCCATTTGGGAGCAGGGCCAAATAGTACTTCTTAGATCAGAACTGCCGTGTTTCTACCCCATCCTTGGGGGTCACTGGTGTCTGAAGCCAGTTCTTAAACACCACCTTACACAGACCAGGCCCTGCCCTCCCTTCTGGCCTAGTCAGTACTGACTACAATTTCCATAGCACTGGCCAGAAGTAAAACCCAAGTTCACTCTCACCTTCATTCTAGATGCTCAGATGCATCTCTCTGGCTCTATGGGATTTGCGGGGTTGGCTCTGGCCCCTGCACCCACTAGAATGCGGGTTTCTGCTGCTGCTCCAACATCTGTGACTTCACTTCTTTCCCATGCTCATTAATTCCCACAGATCCTTCCTAGGGAACCCACTATAATCCTACTCTGATAATTCTTGAATCTCCAAATGACCGGCAGTCCACTTTGTCCACATTCCATCATGCTGGATAGCCCAGTTGTGGTTTTCTCTGCCTGGCCTGATTCAGAACTCAAGGTCTAGCATACAGCCATTTGATGACAAACACCCTGGTGCTTTTGGTTTCTCCACAGTTCAGTTGCCTGGAGAACCCTAGTCCTTCAGCTTTTCTCAAGTACGTTCACACTGATGCAGGGGCCTTCCTCCAGCCTGGTCCCCTGGCTCTTGTCTTTAGTGACTTGTTTTCCCGCTCTGCCACTATCACTCCTCATCCCCTTCTAGCCGTGTCTCCTCATGCATGGGCATGAGTGCTATCACCTCCTAGTTACTACAGGTAACTGATTCAGATACAAGTAAGTGATCAAGACTGGTAAGTTTGCTGGGAGATTTCCTTAGCCCTTAGAGCAGTGGTTCTCAACCTTCCTAATGTTGTGACCCTTTAATACAGTTTCTCATGTTGTGGTGACCCCCCAACTATAAAATTATTTTCATTGCTACATCATAACTGTAATTTTGATACTGTTATACATTGTAATGTAAATATCTGTGTTTTCCAATAGTCTAGGGTAACCCTTGTGACCTAAGGGTCATGACTCACAGGTTGAGAACCACTGCCATAGAGTTTGCAGGAAAATACGAACTCTTCCTGCCAGGTCTATATGTGATGCTTGGGATAGCTGATGGCATATTGCCATCAGCCCAAGGTTGGTGCCATACCAACGGTGGCCACAGAAAAAGTGGAAATATCCTAGCTCATCAAAACCACCACTGAGTCCTCAAATCAAGCCTTCCTGACCCTGAACTACCTGCTCTAGTTACATAGAAGAATAAACTTCCCTATCTCTCAAGGCAGCTGAAATCAGGACTCTGAAGGAGTTAAGAGTCTAGGTATTGGAGCTGGACAGATAGGTCAGTGGTTAAGAGCTCTCAGTGCCCTTCCAGAGCAGCAGGGTTCCACCCCCACAGGCAGCTCACAGCCATCTGTGACTCTAGTCCCAAGGGATCTGACACCCTCTGCTGACCTTGGGTATGCATGTACATGGTGCACAAACATATATACAAGCAAACTCATACACACAAAGGGAAAAACTATCCCAGATCACATGTGCGCCGCCCACCTGCCACCTCATTTTATTTTCCTGTTTTTTTCCCAGCCATATTTCACCAGGAGTCAGAGTCACTCATGCTTGCTCCTACTGCTCCCCCCCCCGTGCCCCTTCAGGTTTGAACTCAGGGCCTTACATGTATTGGGCAAGCATTCTGAACTATATCCTCAGATGTTTTCTCATTGTTTTTTGTTTTATGAGACAGGCTTTCTCTGTGTCTAGCCCTGGATGGCCAGAAACTCACTCTGTAGACCAGACTGGCCTCGAACTCTGCCTCCTGAGTGCTGGGATCAAAGGTGTGTGACACCACTTTAAGACAATTCACAGAGATTCACCTGGCTCTGCCTCCCAAGTGCTAGATTTAAAGGCTTGAGTTACCATAGCAACTAGAACAGCTTTTGTGAAGGTCATGAATAATCTCCAGTTTGTCAAATCCAATAACCTCTTACCTGCCAAGCATATTCAATTTCTCATGGGAAACATAGTTTTTCCTCTCCCATTCAAGACATTATTTTCTTCCTGGTCTCAGTGAGGCCATGTTCTGAGTTTTTTTTCCTTCATAGTTGTCCATGTGGCTTAAGAACTCACATAGTTTTCAAGTCTTGAAACAACTCATAATTATTTGACTCTTTGATCCTGGTTTTGGGAATACATTCCCAAAGTCTCTAGGTCCTTGGAGGTCTCTGACAGAAATATCATTATTAGCCGGGCGGTGGTGGCGCACGCCTTTAATCCCAGCACTTGGGAGGCAGAGGCAGGCGGATCTTTGTGAGTTCGAGGCCAGCCTGGTCTACAAAGCGAGTCCAGGACAGCCAGAGATATTCAGAGAAACCCTGTCTCGAAAAACCAAAAAAAAAAAAAAAAAAAGAAATATCATTATTGCTCCCAGTGGACCCCGATGGAGTGTGCTCATGGGCAATGATGGAGCCCTAGACAGCCAACCACATGGGGTGTGCTCGTGGGCAATGATGGAGCCCTAAACAGCCAACCACATGGGGTGTGCTCGTGGGCAATGGTGGAGCCCTACACAGCTGACACTAATAAGATGACTCAGGGTGGGGCTGGTCACTCCAGAAAGGTCAACCTCATAATTAAAGCTGGGTTTGCCACTAAACCTCAGTGGATCACATGGTATTGATACAATCAATCATAGTTGTGGTAAAACTCTGGACACTGAAACTTAAGGGAGCTTCCTTGGGTGGCAGTACCCTGCGTACCACATACCACATATCAATGTGCTGGAAGCATGGCATGTCCTGACTCCATTTGGAAAGGGCCCACACAGACCTTTCTAGACATCTCCCGTCTGCTGTTTCTGATTTGAATCCATTGGCTATAATAAAATTGTAATTGTTGGGAGGTACTGGCACATGCCTTTAGTTCCAACACTCAGGAGACAGAGGCAGGTGGATCTCTGTGAGTTCTAGGACAGCCAAGGGCTGTTACACAGAGAAACCCTGTCTCAAAATACCAAAAAAAGAAAAAAAGAAAGATGGCAAGGCATAGTTTTAATCCAAGTACTCACAAGGGAAGCAATCAGATCTCATGACATTACCCTATGAACACCCTCTACTAGGCTTCTTTCTTATTAGAGTACAGTCTAGGGATGGCAGGATGGCTCAGTAGGCAAAGGCACTCAATACCTGCCTGATGACCTGAGTGATCTCTTGATAGTGGAAGGAGAGAACTCACTCCAACAAGTTGTCGCCTGACCACACACACACACACACACACACACACACACACACACACACACACACTCACACTCACACTCAGGGTACAGGAGCTGACCCAGACACAGACCCAGCACCTAAAGCCTGCCTGGCTTTGTTTATGCTCTTCCCTCTAATCTACTGTACAGACAGGCTCATGGTCTCCTTTTTTTCAGGGGTCGGGAGCAGATTCAGCTATCCCCCCCTTTTTTCCCCCAGGAGGATTTCCTGGTTCCTTTGTCCTTAGCCCTCTTGTTTGCTCCCTTCTTCCTAATTTTCTAATCTGGCACTCGTAGAGCATTGGCCACACTCTTCCTTTACCTAATGTGATTCCTTATTGTGATTGATTATTCTCACAAAGGTAAAGGTCTTCATTCCCTGCCTGTCCTGTGTACTTACAGCACTGCATAGCACTGAGTAGGCACTCAGTAACTTACTGTTAAATAAGCAGAAACTAGAAAAGGTGGTGCCCACAGTTTTGACCTAAGGTAGTAGATAACATGGAAATTTTGAGAGGATGCTTTCAAAACACAGGACATCTTGGTACAGGGTGCCCAGCTCCAGCCTCCTCTGGAAGCACATAGTAGCCAGTGGACTCCAAAGTCCTACCCAGACTTCCTGCTTAATGGAGCCTCATGCACAGTAGATTTTAGAGAACTAGATTTCCTATCTTTCCCTATACTGTCTCACTTCACACTTATTAATATATAAAATAAGGAGCCTCTTTCACTAAAATGCCACATTCAGTTGGGCTGAGGTCTGACCTTGAATCCAACAGGATACCTTGTGCATGTGCTCTCTCCAATGCATACCTAGGACTGGGGAAGGAGGCTGTCTGAGCAGCCAGCACATATTTCTGCATTTCACCCTCTTTCCTGCCAATCCCTTTGCAGAAGGTTCTTACACATAATACCACATCCTCCAAAGCATCCACCCAGTGCCCCTGGAAACCACTGTACTTTTTTTTTAATTTAATTTATTTATTCATTTTAACATCCAGTTCACAGCCCCTCCCCACCCCCTTCTCCCAATCCTATCCTTCCATGCTCCAGGCTATCATTTTTTTTTAAGATTTATTTATTTATTTTACATAGATGAGAGCTCTATCTGCATGTACTTCTTCATCCCAGAAGAGGGCATCAGATTCCAGTATAGATGGTTGTGAGCCACCATGTGGTTGCTGGGAATTGAACTATGAACCTCTCTGGAAGAGCAAACAGTGCTCTTAACTGGTGAGCCATATCTCCAGCCCCTATCATTTTTTTTTCATATTTTTCTTCATTTTTTTTAATGATTTTTTTAAAAATCTATGAGGCTATAGAGATGGCTCACTGGTTAAGAACACTTGTTCTTGCAGAGGACCACATTCAATTCCCAGCTCCCACATGGTAGCTCACAACTGTCTACAGCTCCAATTCCAGGGAGTCCATGCCCTCTTCTGACTTCCACATTTACATGGTGCACAGACATACATGTGGGCAAAACACTCATATGTATAAACTAAACTACATAAATATAAAGCTTTCAAAGATCTTCTTTTAGTTTTGTGTCTGTGTGAAGGTATGTGCACATGAGTCCAGTGCCCATGGAGGCTGGCAGGGATGGATTGTCTGGGGCTGGAGTTACAAGGGATTGTGAGCCATCTGCTGTGGGTGCCAGGAGCCAAACAAGAGCAATATGTACTCCTAACTACTGGGCTACCTCTCCAGTCCAAAAGATTTGAAAGCTCTAGTTTTGTTTTGGTTTTGGTTTTTCAAGACAGGGTTACTCTGTATAACAGACACTTGGCAGTCCTGGACTCGATCTATAGACCAGGCTGGCCTCAAACTCACAGAGATTCACCTGCCTCACCCTGCCAAGTATTGGGATTAAAGGTGTACACTACCATAACCAGCCTAGAGCCTCCTTAAACTTTAAAAAAAAAAAAAAAAAAAAAAAAAAACAACAGGGGCTGGGGAGATGGCTCAGCGGTTAAGAGCACTGCCTAGTGCTCTTCCAAAGGTCCTGAGTTCAATTCCCAGCAACCACATGGTGGCTCACAACCATCCACAAGGTGATCTGGTGCCCTCTTCTGGAATGCAGGTGTACATGCAGATAGAGCACACATATGCAATAAATAAAATAAATCTTTAAAAAAAAAAAAACATAGATGAGATGCTTGTTTTAATGTCTAGTATTAACAAGCAGCAGGCAGGTTCCCTTCACAAGAAAGAAGTGAGGCCTTGCTAATAGGCCTTGCTAATTTCTAGATCCTCATGTCTCTGCAATTCTGGGCATTGCCTCCCAAACTTTGGAGCTCAAAGACCTCACCCAAATAAAATACCCTGAGTCAAATGTCCTGTGAGTTGTCATATCCAAACTAAAGTAGGAAACGGCCCTTTGTAAGTCTAGCAAGTTCTCTAGGGGCTTTCCCAGATCTGTCGCTACACCTGCACAGACCAGAGAAAGGCTCCTCTAGGCTCATGTGCTCCTAGCCACCTGGAGAAACAGGAAGGTAGGACCAAGGACAAGGGCTGAGTGGAACTTCCAGGCAATGCCTGATAGGCTAGTTTCTATGACTTCAAGGGCAGATCTAAAGGGCCAGGAATGTGTCTCAGTTGTTAGAGTGCCTATGCTAGTATGCTTGAAGTCTTAGGTTTGACCCTAAGAACCATATGAAACTGGGTTTGTTGTCATAGGCTTATAATCTCAGCACTCAGAAGTGGAGTCAGGAGGATCTGGCGCCCAAGGACATCCTTGGCTATGTAATGAATTCAAGGCCAACCTGAGCTACATGAGTCTTTGCCCAAAACACCCTAAGATGTAAAATTAAAGTAAATTAAAAATGCCAAATCTAGAAATGGTGCCTGGGGACTACAGAGGTGGCTGCTATTACCATTTCTTCCAATGTCAGTGGTCACTCTTCTGCATCTTTATCCACATCATCCTGGTTTGCTAGCAGGTTATAAAGAATTGTATCAATTGTAGGAACTGTACAAAGAAATGCTCTAAATTCCACTCCAAACAAGGATTCACACCTCTCCCATCCAGTGACAATTCCTCCAGACTCTAAAAGGCTGCCACCAGCAAAATCACTCTAGAAGAGAGTAGACTGAGGCAAGCAGCTCTTCTGCAGGCTTCAGCTGCTCTGGACCAAATACCCCAGTGTTCTAGCAGAGGCACACATTACTCACTAGGGCCAGAGTCTAGTCCAAGCTCTCCTTCCATTGAGTCACGTGGACCCCATGGGTACGGCTGCTCTTCCTGCTTGATCCAGGACAAAATGTCATGTGCTGAGATGAGAGATTCTGTTGTCAGGGGAGAAAAAAAGGCAATCTTAAGACTTCATTCATTTTCACTGAGCATCCACTATCCACCGAACTCCAGAGAGACTATGGGGCCAGGACATGCTGAGGGAAAGTTCAGCTTTGAAGCAGGGCCAGAGCTGGCTGGTCTGACTAGCAGTGCAGAGGCAGTAGCCAGAGCCACTGACAAGCCCATGGTAAGACCTGAGGACTCTGTGAGGGGACTCTGCTTCCCATCTGCTTGTTCCCCTCAACTGATTCCTATACTCAATTTCTCATTCTCTCTCCCAGATATGGAGGGTAGGATGAGACAGTGGTGTCAGAACTTCTGAAAGGAATACCACTGAACCCATCCCCAGCCCAGGTGGGTGAGCTTCCCTAAACAGCTGGATCTTCCCCAGAATTTTCATGGGAGATATGATACAAATAAAACTCTAGAAGTGGGCTAGAAAGATGGCCCTGTGATTAAGAGCATTCACTGCTCCTGCAGAGGATCCAAGTTCAGTTCCCAGCACCCACATCAGCAGCTCATAACCTTCTGTTCTCTAGCTCCAGACAATCTGGCCTCTGTAGGCACACATATACACATTATTAAAAATAAAATAAGTCATCTGCCCCTAGAGGTGTTGCAAGTATGACTTCTGTGTCACATGTGTATCAGTAGGAGACAAAAGAGGAGAGATGCTATATCTAAGCTCAGGGTTCTGACCTATGAACATCTGAACGATTAGTAGCCTAACAGTCCCAGAAAAAAGCTAGCCTGAGATGACCACCAGTCTGGTACCACACAAGACTACTCCTGAGACTACCCCCAGACACTCAGAGACCCAGGGTGCCACTAAGAGCAGTAAGTAAGTAGGGGGAAAATAAAAGAGAAACAGAAGGATGTAGACACAATGAAGACAGGCAGAGCTGGAGACTTGAGGATAATGAGGAACAGTCTGATGTGAATAGCTGGTGATGCCACCTGGGACCATGGTAGGGTCCTGGCCTCTGCTGCCACAGGGGAATCGGGGGACATCTGGGTCCATGTTCCTGCAGCAGGGGTCTGTTACCACCAAAGTCGAAGTGGACCTCTCTGATCTAGGCTGCTGCCCAGGGACATGTTAATGTCTGAGGGCTTTGAAGAACTGGCCCCACCCTTCACCTGGGCATCATGAAAGAGTTAGCCCTAGGGGGATGAGAACAGGAGAGCTGACCCACCCCTGGCCAGCCAGCTGCAATACACTGGAGAGTGCACATTGCAGGAGTTGTTGGTGAGCTGGCCCCCCAGGATATGAGCATGGGAGAGCTGGCCCTGCTACTCATCACCTGTGTGGCTGGATGAGGGAGAGATCTCCCTCTCTCCTCTTTCCCCTTCCAACCTGCAGCAGGCAGGAGACCTAACCCTGAGGTCAGCAGAGTGGGAGAGCTGGTCCTGCCACTCACAGGCTGCAGAACTCAGGAGAGCTGGTCCTGCCCCTCACCTGCTACAGCACTCAGGAGAACAGGCCCTACCCCTTACTTGGGCAGCACAGGACAGCTGGCCCTGGATGTGGGGGTTGCGGGTGAGCAGGCTGCGCCTCTTGTCTGCTGGGCAGTAGCACCAACATGGGAGAGACATCCTTCTCCCCTGTCTTGTCCCTCACCATCTATGAAAGGTAGGAGAACTGGCCATGTCCCTCACTGGCTGCAGCACATAGGAGAGCAGGTCCTGCACCTTGTCTGGGCAGCAGGGTAGAGTTAGCTCTGGTTTTGGGAGTTGCTGGTGAGCTGGCCCCAAGGGTGTGAGAGTGGCAACTCAGCTACCTCTCAGATCCAGATCCAAGGCTCTGAATTGGCCCATGCATGAAGTTCATTATAATGAACATTTGCAAGGAAAGAAGTGAGGACAAAAATGTCTACTATGGGACACACTGTGACATAGTACCGCTTCCACAAGGAGATTTTTTTTCTGTTGGGGGATAGGTTGCAAAGGTGGAGGGTGGATACAAGGGGAGGGGGAGATGAGTGGGATTGGGGTACATGATATGAAATTCACAAAGAACCAATAAAAGTTAAATATTTTTTTTAATTGCAGTAAATATAAATTACTTGCTCTTTGACACACAAATACACATAGCATTTTGAAGACTTTTGGTTTTGAATCTTCAAAAAGCAAATGTTAAGGTAATTTTTATATTGGTTCCATTGACACAATAAATGCTACATTTAATAATTCACTCTGACATATTTCTCACCTGAATTGGGGTCCGTGGGAATATCTCTCTCTGCCAAATCCTGCTGGTCCCATACACACTGCTGTTCCTCCTGCTTAATCCGGGACAAGAGGTCCTGGGCAGAGATGGGGGAGTCTACTCATGGGAACAAAGATGGCAAAGACATTAGAGAAGGGGAAATCCCCAGCAGTCTGTGTTTTTAGTGAATCTGATTTCATGCAATTATTTGCTTCCTAAAAGTCAAGGATAAGAATAAATAAAGTATCCCAATTAACTAACGTTCCAGCCAGTCTGGCTCTAACAAGTGGAGCTATGAGCAAAGGTCAGTGGGTCACAGGTGGTAAACAGGATGCAAGAAGACACAAATGTCTCCAGAGACTTAACTGACAAGGACGAGGTCTCCGCTCTGGAGCTATGACCTCCACAGAAGGGATCCTCATGAGGGTATTTCCTAGGAAAAGTCCTTCTAAGCAAACTCTTTTTCAGCATCTGAATGCAACTTTTTTCTAAGACAAAACACCCTTTTTTTTTTGAACAGGTTAAGAAACTGGCATGTAACACCTATAACATGCACACCTGTAACATGTAACACCTGTAACATTACCACACTTGGGAGGCAGAGACAGGATGATTAGAAGTTCAGGGTCATTCTTGCCTATCCTCCAGGGGCTACAGACCACACTGTGGCTCACCCCTCCTTGGCCGAGTAGTTATTTGGCTCACTCACCGGTGATGGATTCTGTGGGGATGGCTCTTTCTTCCAGGCCTCGCTGGCCCCGAACACACAGGGCTTCCTCTCGCTTCACCTGGGAGGACATGTCCTGTGCAGGCACCAGAGACTCTGCTCCTGAGGAGACAACCACACTTCTTAGAATTTTCTGCTTTTTCAATATGCTGGTTAACAGGATGTCTTAAGGTCAGAATCATGGTTGCTAGCACTTCAGGCAGCAGTACAAGACTCTTGGGTTCCTACTGGAGCCATGTGGGATCCTGAGGAGCAGAAAGTCCCAGTAGCAGAGAAGTGACCAAATTTAAGAAAAAGGAATAAGAAAAAGGATATGATAGTTCATGCCTGCAAACCCTCAAGAGGCTGAGGCAGGAGGATCACCATGATTTAGAGGTCAGTTTGAGCTACATAGTGAGTTCTAACCCAGGTTGGGCTCAGAGTGAGACCCCATTTCAAAAAAGAAAGACAAGGCCAACAGCAACATGAAGTCTGAGAAAACAAAGGGAGGCTTTGGAAACAGCGTACTATATAACTGGGGGGGGGGGGGGGGGGGGGGGGGAAGAAGGTTGCTAACCAGAACTCGGATGTGTTTGTGTGGAAGTCATTTACCCTTGCTTTTTACCCTAATGGCCAGATCCAAACATACTGCTCTGTGAAACAATCAGGTTGGCACAACCAAATCCTGATGTTGGGTGAATAAAATAGTATCCATAAGCCTGTCAACAACATATATTTTTCACAGAATTCCACTTTGTGACCAATAGGGCAATTTCTTCTGGAGCTT
The DNA here is from genome assembly GCA_907164525.1 of Lophiomys imhausi. NCBI lineage: Eukaryota > Metazoa > Chordata > Mammalia > Rodentia > Muridae > Lophiomys > Lophiomys imhausi. Next base: position 1,255,169 of record CAJQZJ010033923.1, read on the forward strand.
TCTGGGACAATGTAAGAGCTCTTGACGGAGGCCTACTCAGGCAACAGGAGAGACTGGGTGAGGACCAGAAGCGGGTGATCTCAGTTTCCACTCCACCACCAGCTTGCTCCACGAGCCATCTCACTCTCTGGGTTTTATCTCAAGTGGGTGGAGTGGTTCTGGTTCTGTTTTGTGACCCATGATGGGTTGATAGCTCAGTGAAACTGTTGGGGTCACAGAGCCCAAAATGTGAAAAGCTGCCACACAATAATGGAATCTGTAACCGCAGCTGCCAATGACCATCCACCGTACTTGATGAAGAGCGGGAAAGGCCACTGAAATGAAACATCCATATTGGGAAATCCATACAGGCAGGGGCAAGTCTACCTTGCTGGGGCTGCAGGAAAGGGGACTGGGGAGGCTGTGGGAGATTCTCATGATGCAAAAGCATTCTAGTGGCAATGTCTGTGTGACTTTGTGAACCATTGAGTGGTAATTAAAGAGGGAATTTTATGACCCTAACTATAACAAAACTAAAGATTGGGAAGGAGAAAGAGCAGTGCTAGAAGTTTCCATGAAAATATAATCTATTTAAAAAACAATGGTGGGGACAGGTGGTAGTGCACGCCTTTAATCCCAGGACTTGGGAGGCAGAGGCAGGTGGATCTCTGTGAGTTCACCTGGTTTACAGAATGAGTTCCAGGACAGCCAGGGCTACACAGAGAAACCCTGTCTCAAAAAAAAAAAAAAAGAAAAAGAAAAAAAAATGGTGGGGGTCAAGAGCCAATGGGTGAGAGTTGATAAGTTGATAAGTCAAGCAGAGGACACCAGTACAGTGTCATACCACACCTTGCCCGGTACTGTTCAGGAAGCAGAGGCACCAGGGAAAGTCCTCCGGGCAGAGCTAGGGCTAGACCCTAGTGTCTTCCATTCCAGTAATAGCTGTCAAAAGTGATATTGTCACATTCTTAGGACTAATGGTTAAACAGTTCGTTTATAAGTGAGGGAAGAGACTTGGGGTGAGTGGTGAATTGTGTGTGTGCGGAGGCAAGAATGGAGTATGAGGTGCGGATTGCACCCAGACAGTGAGCTCCTGGCCAGGCAGAACCACACACCTCTCCTGCAGACTCCTTTCCACCTCCTCAGTCAGTCTCCCTGAAACTGGGCCTGGAGCCATTAGCTGTTCCTAAATCTAAGGCCTCATGTAACCCATCAAATCCGGGAGCTGTCCCAGCCCAAGTCCTTCTTTACTTTTATATTTTTTGAGATAGAGTCTCACTGTGTCACCCTGGCTGGCCTGGAATTCTCTACATAGACCAGGCTGGCCTCAAACTCACAGAAATCTACTTGCCTCTTATGCCTCTTGAGCGCTAGGATTAAAGGTGTGCACCACGCCCAACCTCTTCCTGGCTCACCTGTAAGCCAACAGCTACCAAAGGCCAATACGTACAGCATGGTTTTAGGTCCTGAGGGCATGTCCTACAAGTGACCACATTGCAGCTACGGCAGAAGTAGCTCCTGGGAACTATTCTCTCCTGACCCACACAGAAGTGACTCCTCGTGTGCGTGAAGGGTGCCCAGCTCTTCCCCTCCTGTCCCTCCCTGTTCCCGTTCCTAGCTCAGCAGCTGTCACCTGTGTCTGCAGCCACTGGGATTTCTCTCTCTTCAGGATGACGCTGCTCCCACACACAAGGCTCTTCCCTGGGTTCTGCCTGGACCGGAGCATCCGGCTTGGACACCGGGCCATCCGTGTCTGTGAGAGGGAGGGAAAGGAAGGCTGTATGAAGTGAATTCAGATCCAGGTGACAGAAGAGGGCTCTCTGTCACCAGTGTCCCTCAGCATGGCAGTCATTATGTCAGTACGCCAACCCTGAAAGTCAACCAACAGAATCCCAGGCCTCTAATGTAAAAAGAGCTGGTCTCTGAGAGTCAAGACCACATGGGGGCTGGAGAGATGGCTCAGAGGTTAAGAGCACTGGCTGTTCTTCCAATGGTCCTGAGTTCAATTCCCAGCAACCACATGGTGGCTCACAACCATTTACATTGAGATGTGGTGCCCAGGCATATATGTAAAGCAAATACTGTATAAATAATAAATAAATAAATAAATAAATAAATAAATAAATAAATAAATAAATGTTAAAAAAAAAAAAGAAGACCACATGGTCCATGGTTGACCCCAAACTTAGGATACACCCCAAGGAGGCATAAACTTGATGTTTTATAGTATTCTAGAGTAACAGCAGTGTCACATAGACTGCCACAGCCGCAGGCTCACCTGCCGCTCTTTAATTTTTATCCTAACTTCCACGTTACTTCCAGTTAAGCTCCTTTGTATCTTGAAGCCCTCAGCAGAGAGCTCTCACCAATGGAGGGAGGTATCCTTACCTAGGGACATCAGAGTTTTATAGTTCTCCTTCACCAGATTGCTGTAGAGTTCCTTCTGCCATTCATCCAAGTTCTTCCATTCATCCTCAGAGAAGTAGACAGCAATGTCGACGAAGGTCACCGGCACCTGGACCAACAACGGTTTTAGTCAGCAGCATACTGCTGTTCCTCACCCTGCTCTCCTGGGGGACACAGAGCCAGCCTAGCTCAGAACTTGGCCTCTGTTCCCAGCACCCCAGTTTCTACATCCCAGGTCACATCCCTTCATTTCTATGGACTCAGAATTCCCTGTAGCTGGCCTTCCTAAGTATCCAATAGTAACAGTGTCAATGATACCCTTTTTCTTTCCCTTTTCTCCTTTTTTTTTTGAAACATTTTATTTATTTGTTGTATGTTGTATATATATGTCTGGAAGCATCCATGCAAGGGCACACTTGTCATAGGACAACTTGTAGGAGCTGGTTCTCAAAATTCTACCAGGATCCAAGTTGTCAAGCTTGGTGGCAAGTACCCTTACCTGTGGGGACATCTCTTGTTTCTCTCTTCTCTTTTTTATTAAGCACTTAGCTCCGTCCTTTGCTATTTCAGACAACTAGACACTGAAGGCAAAGCCATAGTCAGTGTGCTTCTTTGGAGGTTCAGGGTAACAGAGATATGAGAGACACCAAATGTTGGGATCAGAGATCAGACTGAGTACAGTAAAACTGTGTGACAAACCTGTATTTCAGGTCAGAATGAAATGTAATGAAATACAAGTATTTCATTACCTGCATGTACAGTTAATATTTTTCAAGATTTAATTATTTTTATTTTATGTGTATGAGTACTTTGGCTGCATGTATATGTACCATGGGCTTGCAGTGCTGACAGAAGCCAGAAGAGGGGCTGGATCCTCTGCAACTGGAGCGCCAGTGGCTGTGAGCCTCAATTTGGGTGCTAGGAATCAAACCTGGTAAAAGCAGCCAGTGCTCTTACCCACTGAGCCATCTCTCTAGCCCCAAAAGTTAAATTTGTCACTAAAATATGTTCAATCCAAAGGCATGTCCTCAGCTCCAGGACACTGCCCTGTCTTTGTGAGGACATCCTGCTCTAGTTGTGGCTACCAGCATCACTTACTGCTGGTCGAGGTTTCTGACCTGCTGTATAGAGCCGCTGCTTCATTCTGACCAGAAGCCACGCCCATACTCATTTTGGCTCTACTGGCGCCACCTCACTTTGGACCAAGTTGTATCACTTCCATTTATTAATGGCTGAGCTTCCCTTTCTGACTTCACAGGCTCCCCTCCAAACCCCTCTCACATCCCTACTGAATCAGTATCTCACTCTCACTCTGAAGTCCAGTGCTTCAAGTCTCACCCAGGCCCTAGTCTACATGGCACATCCAGGGCCAAAGCTGGCCTGTGGGCTACATCTGTGTGAATGACAGAGAGCCAACAGGGCCAGGTGCGCATGCGCTGGTGCAAGGTCTGTCAGTGCACAATTCAGGTGCATAAAACTGCCAAGGGACCCTAGGCAGATGTGACATGCACAGCTGTGTGCAGTGCCCGAGTGCCTACAGATTGACAGTTCCCTGTCCATCATTAGGAATAGAAATAGAATTCCCGCCAGACTTGAACAAATCCCCGATCTGGAAAAACATGTAATCCCCTTTCTTCATTTTATTTCCCTGTTGTTACCTGAAACTACCAAATTCTGCAGCCAACATCTGGCATAAATTCACACCAGCTGTCCCATGGCTGCTTTGGAAGCCTTGTGTTGACCTCTTGTTGATACCTTGCCACGTTCCCCAGGAAGCTTACTGTGAGCTTCACTCCCCAAGCCCTGTCTGGCCCCCTGCATCTTCTCCCACCCTCTCTGACCTTAGGTGGGTGTTAGGGAGCTCCTCCTTTACCACTTTCTTCTTGCTAAGCCAAACCTACCATATTCATTCTGTTTTTCTCCTCCACCTCCCATCTGTGAAACTTAATTCCAAATAATGCTGACTCTTTCACATCTTCAGTTTCTCCCTCTCACTGGCTCTGTCTCCTGAGGGTCAACCAGACTTTATTCAGTCAGACTGGCAAGACTGCTCAATGGATAAGGGTGCTTGCTGCCAAGCATGATGACTTGAGTTCGAGTCCCAGAACCTACACTGGTGGAAGAAGAAGACTGATTCCTGCTTCTACACTTGTGGTATGGTAACACACGCACACACATACCCACACACAAAATAAATAAACAAATAAATATGTAAAACAAAACCCTCTGCTCAATTCTGATCAAAGGAACATCCTAAGAAAAGACTGTTTTTCCTTTTTCAAACTCCATATACATTTTAGCTCCCTAAAATCTAACATCTAGCCAGGCAGTGGTGGCACACAATTTAATCCCAGCACAGAGAAGACAGAGGCAGGAGGATCTCTGCGTTTGAGCCAGCCTGGTCTACAAAATGAGTCTAGGACAGACGGGGCTACACAGAGAAACCCTGTCTCAAAAAACCAAAAGAAAAGAAAATCTAATATCTACTCTCTAATATCTTGAACACCCAAGAACATAACAATGATCCATTAACTATGGTAAGAGACATTCATGTACGTTCTCCTGGCACACTAGGTTATAAAACACACCCATAAATTTCTTTTGTGCATATATGTGTTCATGTCTGTGTGTACAGGTTCACATATGTGTATAGGCATGTGTGTACTTGTGTAGCCATCTCCTTTGAGACATGCTATTAATGGCTTGGAGCTCATCAATTGGGCTAGACTGACTGGCCATCCATCCCAAGGGTTCCTTCTGTCCCCATTTCCCTAGCATGTGATTACAAGCACACACCAACATGCCTGGCTAATTTTCATGGGTTCTGGGAACTGAACTCAGGTTTCTCTGCTTGCATGATGAGCCCGTTACAGACTGAGCTATGTCCCCGGCCCAATCAACATTTTTACAGTCCCTTCATGTGGAAGAGCCTAATTCTCCACCTCTTGAATGTAGGCAGGATTTGGTAACTCACTTCTAGCAACAGATAATATTGTATGGCACAGAATTCACAGCACTCATCCTAGTCTCTCTCTTTGAATCCCTCACGCTAGGAAACAGAGATATAGCTTCCATGTTATTAGTAGGTTCAAGCAGTCTTGGGGAGGTCCAATAGCCAGGTAAGGGATCTGTGGTCAACCTTGAAATAACAGCATCACCAGTCAAAAGCCACACTGGAACCCCACAGAACTGACTGAACAAAACAACCCAAGCTCTTTCTGATTCCTCACTCACAGAAACTAGCAGATGATATATTTTTTAGTCTACTATTTTGGGGTCATTTACTGCCCAGCAACAAATAACTAACAATGACTACACAGTGTTTTCCCATAAACAAAATCAATGACTTCTCGTAACTCCACAAAGCAATTACAGTGTCATCTTCGTGTTATAAATGACAACACTGAAGCTCAAGGGACAAGCTAGGAATTTGTTGAACTACTCACACTTCTTTAAGGAGAGATTGATGAGGCTTAGAGACTACAAAAAATATACTTGCCCAATAGTAGGAAAGCCAGGAGGTGGCACAGTCAAGATACAAACCCAAGAATTGGGGTGTGGAGAGATGGCTCAGTGGTAAGAGCACTGACTCTATCAGAGGACCTAGGTTCAATTCCCAGCACCCACATGGCAGTTCACAACTGTCTGTAATTCCAGGATCTGACACCTTCACACAGACATACATGAAGGCAAAACAGGAATGCATATAAATTAAAAATAAGTGCTTTAGCCGGGTGGTGGTGGCGCACGCCTTTAATCCCAGCACTTGAGAGGCAGAGGCAGGCAGATCTTTGTGAGTTCGAGGCCAGCCTGGTCTACAAAGTGAGTCCAGGACAGCCAGAGATATTCAGAGAAACCCTGTCTTGAAAAACCAAAAAAAAAAAAAAAATAAGTGCTTTAAAAAGAAAACAAAAAACAAGTGTGCTGATTCCATATCCCATAATAATTCCATTATCATGCAAGGCACATGGCAACCTGAGACTCCTACCACTTTATTCAACATAGAGAGCACGTGGCAGTGCTACATAGTGCACACAGTATAGACAAGAGCAAAGGGAAGCAGGCGAGTCAAAGGAAACACTGATTTCGCTGCTAGAGCAACACACACCATGTCACAGCTGAGGCAGGGCCCACCTGGGGCTATCACAGCTCAGTTTCTTACAGTCTAGATATACAGATGTCTGGCGGCTCTTCTGGTAGTGTCAACAGGCTGGGTGTCCCAGCGCACACACAGACACACTAAGACATGGCCCCTTTCTCAGAGTTCTGAGCTCTACAGCTAGAGACTAAGTAAATGCTTTTCACATATCAACTCTAAGCCAATTGCTGTTATAAACACAAGGCACAGCCATGAATCATTCTGGATAGGGAAACCAATCAAAAAAAAAAAAAGAAATAAAAAAAGTAAATATTCCAGATTCAGGAGGAACTTGGTACTGTTGCTTCTTTGTTCATTTGGATAGAGTATTGCTATGTAGCCTAGGCTGGCTTTGAACTCAATATATAGCCCCTGTTGGCCGCAAATGCAAAATCTTCCTGCCTTGCAAGTGCTGGTATTACAGGCATATGCTACTGCACAAAGCTTGGGGATTGATTCTTTAGCATAAGGTGACCATGGGAGGGCACAATAATTAAGTAAGCAAACCCCCATAGAAGTGGGGGATTGGCTAGAGAAGCAAGCAGATAACCAGGGAAGGAGTTTCCTGGGGAAGTATCCGTGTAGTGGGAGCATCTTGTAATGTGGAGAACAGCAGGAGGCCAGACAGATGGCAGGAGTGTGCTGGGGATGAGGCCAATAAGGTGGCAAACTTGGACATTTGTTTGGAATGAGATGGGATGTCAGGGGCTGGTGTGACGGCTCAGTGTGCAGTCACCTGCCACCAACCCTGACAACCCGAGTTCCATCCCTGAGACCCACATGGTAAAAAGTCAGAATCAACTCCCACAGGTTGCCTTCTGACCTCCACAGACATGCTGTGGCACATGTCCCTCATCCCATTAAATAAAATGTAATTTTAAAAAGTTTAACAAAAGATTGCATGTAAAAAAGAAAAGATGAGAAGCCATTTGGGAGGTTTAGATGGGTTGGCCTTGAATTTGTTGTATAGCTTAAGATGACCTTCAGACTCAGACCCTCCTGCTCTCCCCTCCCCTTCCAATTGCTGCGATTAAAGGCATGTGCTACCATGCCAGATTTTATGAGGTGCTAGGGATCAGTTCGTGCATGTTAGGCAAGCCTTCTACCAATTGAGCCCCAGCCCCAGCCCATGAATGAGGTACTTGAATTGGATCACTGTGGCCATTCTTTTAGAAATATAGTAGTGTGGGCCTACCCAAGGATGGAGAACAGGAGACTAGTCAAGAGACTGAGACAACAATCAGGTAAGATGAGACTGGCTAGAAGCAGGTGATGGAGCTGGTTAGACTATGGATGTGCACCAGAAGTGGCATGTGAGAGAAACAGTAGCTAAGTAGGATCCCAGGACTTCGGTCTGAGTGATTGAAAGAATGGAAGTGTCATTGGCAAAGATGAGGGTGAGTTTGGACAGAGCAAGCTTCACACAAAAGTTCAGTCTGGTCACATGAAATTCAGGATGCTGAGTTAACAGGAAGAAATGTGAATCTAACATCCAAGAAGAAAATCTGGGTGGGACATAGGATAGTCTATTTGCTTGCAAATAAATCACAAGCAGATAGACTGCAGTTACAATCATGGGTCTGGGTGAAGTTATGAGCAGAGAGGTACAAATGGGCACGAATGGTAAGACTGAGCCAGGACCACTCTGCAAACATTCAGAAGATGTAAAAGGAAGCAAAGTCAGCAAAGCAGACTGAGGACCAGCAGCTAGTGAGTAGAGAAAGAATCAAGAGAAAGAGGCATCCTAGAAGCCACATGAAAACTGATTCAAGGAAGAAGTAGCCACCTGATACTGGTGATGTGATTAAAAGGATGAAGGCAGAGACGAGACTAATGGTCTTATTCTATGGACATAATGAGGACCTTAACAATACCAATAGGAGAAAAAGATGAAATAAAAAGTCTGATTGGAATTGGTTCCAGAGAGAGTTATCCAGTTACCAGTTTACTGGGATACTGAGAATAGATGAACCTGTTCAGTGGGAACAGAGGATCCAGACAACCCAGTTCCTCCACTACATAAAGTACAAGGAAGAATAAGAAATGAAGGAAGAGCCTACAGACTTCAAAAAGTCCTAGGCTTGCAAGATGGCTTAGCAGGTAAAAATTTGTGCCTCAAAAGCCTGATGACCAAAGTTCGACCCCAGAACCCATGGTACAGGAGAAACCCAAGTCCTGAAAACTGTCATCTGACTGTGTATGACTTTTAAAAATTTGATTCAAACAAATATACAAAAAAATGAAGAAAAAGAATTAATTGAAAATCTGAACATCATAGTAGAGGCAATGGAGGCAGGGTAATGCGGAACTTGTCATACTTCAAAACGAGTCCTTACATTTTAGAGTGAGTACTGAAATATTTATGAGTAAAATTATTATTATGATGATGATGAAAGGGTCTCATTTTGTAGCCCTGGCTGACTAGAACTCACTATGCAGACCAGACTAATCTCAAACTCACATAGATTTGCCTGCCTCTGCCCCACAAAGGCTAGGATTAAATGCATGCACCACCATGGCCAGTACGAATAAAATTACTGATGCCTAAGTTTAGCTTCAAAATAAAACAATTGGGAAATGAGTAGAAAAATCAAGATCAGGCAAGGGTTTAATTATTGAAACTCATGATGGACACTCAGGAGTTCATTACAACATCCTATCTACTTTGGTGAGTATTTTAAGAGCCTATAATTAAAGGCTGGGAGTGGTGACGCACACCTTTAATCCCAGAACTCGGAGGCAGAGGCAGGCAGATCTTTGTGAATTTGAGGCCAGTCTGGTCTACAAAGCGAGTCCAGGACAGACAGGGCTACACAGAGAAACCCTGTCTTGAAAAACCAAAAAAAAAAAAAAAAAAGGTAGGGAGGAATTGGAAGTAACAAATATAGATAACTCTTTCAAGGCATTTTTTCTGTAATGATGGTGAGAACGAGAATGAGATGGAAGGAGGTGTGGGGTCCCAATAGGATACAGTGTTCACATGATGGTGAGGATGATCTAGGATAGAGACAGCTGAAGATGTAGAGGAAAGGGCAGGGCAGACACAGAGCCACAGGGGCAGGTAGAGGCAGAATCCATGTGCATCAAGACAGCAGATCAAGGGACAAACTTCTATTTATGGAATCATCTTTTTTGTTTGTTTGCTACATTTATTTGTGCACATGTGCATGTAAGAGGACAACTTGTGGGTGTCAGCTGTGGGTGCTGGGAATCAAAGTCGTGTCCTCTGAGAGAATGGAAAGTGCTCCTAACCATTGAGCCATTTCTCCAGCTCTGCTTTTGTTTTATTGAGACAGGTTCTCACTCTATAGACCTGGGCTGGCCTGGAACTGTGTATCTCAAATTGTCCTTGAACACTATTGCCTCAGCTTCTCTACTGCTTAGATTGTAGGTGTGAGCCACCACACCCAGCTCCTGAAGACTCCATTCTCTCAGAGAAACAGAAAAGGAGTCATCAACTGCAGATGGAGTGCTAATGAACCAGGAGGAGGGTGGAAATGGGAGTAGAATAGAATTTTAAATCCTACAAGGGTCCAACTGAAATCAGTGATCATAACTCAAAAATGATGCCAGGCTCCACGGGTTTGAGCCTTTCTCCAGCTATGGTTGAGCCAAGCACATACACTGTCAAGTGAATAAAACCAAGCAGTAAGAACCACAGTTCTGCAGACAGCTAGAAAGTCAGGGAAGCTGGGAGGGGGGAGAGCAAGAGCAAAAATTCCAAGATAAACACATAAGGTCTTTGTGGGGAATGGGGCCAGCTCTGCTGGAGTACAACATGCAGAACCAAGTTAAGGTGAAAGACAGGCTTTGCAAAGCCATTGAAACAACATGTAACCAAGAAGTCTGCAACGCTCCACCAGATGAAATCAAGGGATTGTTCACCTGTGTATGTCCTCACCTCTAGCCCTACCCCTGTCTCACCACATACCTTGGGGGCCTCCCCCTTGCTGCCGGGGGGCAGCCGCAGGACCCAGAAGTTCCTGTTGCGAAGCAGGTTCTCCAGGTTCTCCAGTCGCCGCTGCAGCAGCCCGTACTCCTGCAGCAGGGTCCCCAGCACAGCCCACTTGCTCTCCATGTGGTTACCGAACTCCACCGCTGTCTTCTCACAGTCAGCAAGCTTCTTCTCTGCTGTTCCAGTACGTCCTTCCAGATTCAGCAGCTGGCTAGCCTGGGCATCCACCTTCCTCTCTACAGCCTGAATGGCAGCCACCACAGTCCAGAGCGAGATCTCTGCTGTGGGCAACTGGGGCTCTCGCATCATGCGGTCAGGAAATACAGGGGCCCTATCTGGGAAGGGTGGGAACTGAAACGGCACTGGCCGCCTGGCATCCATGTCCCATTCTTGAGCCTGTATGCAAGGGAAGAAAGTGACAGCTCAGGCTAAGAACATGTGTGTGACAGAAAGTGGCCAAAAATGAGATAACCAATCAAATGCTATGCAGTATCTTTCTTCTACCAAGCCCCCACCTCTAGCTGAGCTCATTAATGACCTCAGTGATACATAGAACAGCCACCCACCCGTTCAACCAACCACCCTTCCATTTCCTTCTCATGAGAGCCAGGCTGGTTTCTAGTTCACCTGCTTTGGCCTCTCTGGCAAGTGTAGGTCATGGACCCCTGCCTAAAATGTCACAGACCCTCTCTCTGAATAGAATGACTGTTTTCTTCACGGGCTAGACTGAATGACAAACTTCCTGTTTGGCTCCCATTCTTTGTTTCAAGGTAGGAATTTCCCCATAAGTTGTCTGAAGTTAATCTTCCAAGCAATCTCTCTTGCAGGTTAGGGCAAGAATGATTATCTCTGCTTTAAAGATGATGAAATTGAGGAACAAAGAAGCAGCTGGTCATTCTTCAGCATTGCCCTGCACTGCCAACTGGCACAGTTCTAGGTGCCACAGGTAACACAAACACTTTGCAAACGTGAAGCCACTGCCATTCCTACTAGGCCTACCAGCCAGGGAGACCAGAGCACCCAGGCTAGATGGTACACCAGGAATCGTTTAATTCCACAAACAGCTACTTTTCATAACTGTGCAAACCGGAAATAGGTCTACTAGACAATATCACTTAGTAGACAGGAAGAGGAGACATTCTTCACCCCTATGAGGGCTACAAGGAAAAGCTCTGGGATCCCTTCCCTGCTTCCTGATAAGGGGGCCCCCATGGCCGGGAGCCTCCCTGTTTATCTTCCAGGCTGGATGCTGTGCCCTATGGCAGAGAAAGAAAAGTGGAGGGTGGTCAGGGTGTGCTGGATGACAACATAGGCTGATACTGACTCTTGGTCCCAAACAGGACAGGAAGAAATGCCCCTTTCTCTCTTTCTGTTCTCCCTGCTTCTGCTGAAGGAGACCTCCAGTTGAGAAAATGGAATCCTATTGCTTTGAGGTGATCTGAACTGGCCTTTGACAATCATACAAACTATTTTCTCAAACTCAGAGAAGCTGTGACAGTCAGAGGACTACCCCACAGTGTCTAAGAATCTCTCTCTGATATGAGAGTGAATGTGAACAACAGGCCCCTAGGAATGCCAGCCCTTGCTGGGTCCTGGTGTCTGAATGGCTATCAGTGCCATCCGTTGGGCTCATGGAGGCTTCACTAGGGCTTTGTCCAGATATAAGAGTGACAGTGGAAGTTTAGGGAGTTGGAAGCTGGTTGCATTTCACCAGGTTTGAAGACCTACAGTTGATGATTTTGCTCAAAACAACACAGCTACTTCATATTGACTTGTCAAGTCCTAAGTCCTGGTTAAGAATCAGGTGGGAGCACGGGGGCTTTCTGCAGAGTCTAGTCCCAGGGCAACTCAAAGCCTCAGCTCTGAGACAGTGATGTGAGGCCACTCTGAACCTTCCCCATGTGTTTTATACCCTAGGCTGCGCTAAGTCATAGGCATCCTGAGATCACTTATGGAGCCTAAAGAAACAACCGGAGCCTTCTCTCTCAACCCCCAGGACCCCCAAGACAACACTCAGGGATGCGGTTAGGGCGTAGTCAGTTGTCTTAGGCTGCTCAGGCGATTCCAATATGTAGGCAAGTTTGCAACCCAAGATGACAAAGTGCCCTCCCAGTCCCTTCTCTGGCTCACCCCTTTTACAGAGGAAAAGTGGGCTGCTCTTTATAGTCGGAAAAAGACAGCAATAAAACAGCTTTAAGCCCTTTCATTAAACTGGCTACAGTGTAAACATGGTTGAACTGATCCCTGCGTGGGCCGGGAAAAGGCCTGCCGCAAACCCAGGCAGGTCGGACGCCAACAGGAACCCGGGTCCCCTCTCAGGGAAGCGGCCACCGCAGCGCCAGGTCCGGGTCAGCACAGCCCTGGCTCTCGCATCCCGCGGGCCCTGGGTACAGGCAGCACCGACTGGGACAGCTGCACGGTGGCGACGCGGCAAGGCCTGGCGCTCGGGGCCTGCGCCGGGCCCGCTCCGCTGTCCGCCCGGGGCCGCGGCTGCCGCGAGGCTCCCCGAGGCCCGGCCCCGCCCCGCCCCCACGGCAGCGGCGCGGCCATGGCGCCCGCGGGCGCTGCACCCACCTGCATGGGAGGCATTCCCTCGGCCATTTCCGCGCGCAGCGCCGGCTCCTGGTGGCAGACCTCCTCCGGGGGCAGAGCCTGGGCCCAGCTCCAGCTCCCGCTGTCCAGCCCCAGACCCTGGATGCCCAGCTGCTGAGGCTGCGGCCGTGTTGACACAAACTGCATCCTGGGAGTGCTGTTCCCCGCTCGGGCCGGCCAGGGAGAAGAAGAACGTTTTCCAGGAGCCTTCCCCCTTGTCGGGGCCGGACAGCTCCATCTACAGCCCGTAGGAGCAAACAGTCCCCTTCGGTGGCGCTCCCCGCCCTTCGCAGCCGGCGCGCCAGCCAATGGCCTCGGAGTTCCTGCCCGCCTGCAGGGCTGGCCAGGGCCACTCCAGGATGGGGGCCGACTCCGCCCCCCAAAGAGGAGATGTTCGGGCGAACCCGGCGCTAGGTCTCAGGTGGTCGGCCTTGGTGTTCCAGGCAATGTTGCGGCCTGCACTGTGGGCTTGGTTTCTGTTACTTATACGAATGCATTGGACATCCCAGGAGAAAATGGTGCCTCACCCTTGTAAAAATCTTACTGAAATATTTACTGAACACCTACTATGTGTGAGATTCTGCTTAGGTGGAGGGTGTTTTTTGTGGTTGTATACTCTTGGGTTTAAATTGCAACATCACCACGGACTGTGATTTTTGAACAGTTTCTGTCTCCGAGCCTCCCATGTTCTATATAAATGGTGGGGGGAGAAGGGGGGCTAATTAGTCAGTCTTGTTTTAATGTTGAAAAATTAGGAACTAATGCCTGGCACATAGTAGACTCTCAACAAAGATGGTTTCCCTAATCCTTTTGCCAGGCGTGGAGGTATACACTTTTAATCCCAGCACTTGAGAGGTAGAGGCAGGTGGATCTGAGTTTAAGGCCAGCCTTGTCTCCATAGTTAATTCCAGGCCAGTCTTAAAAAAAAAAAAAAAAAAGTAATTACCCCCAAGATAAGTCCCTGTAGCTATCTGTAGCATATTGTCCACTTTGTCTTCCTAAATGATTAGTCCTTATCTTGTCTATGTCAGAGCTCTCCATGGCTTACCACCTTGTGGAAAGTCAGACTTGGTGGAAGCCATGAGTTCTACTACACTTAAAATTGAGAACAGTATAAGACTGTGGGAAGGGGTGGGTGCCAGAGGGGGTCTCTTCAGGACAGGTACCCAGTGCTTTGTTTGGTATGCTTCCAGGATATAGAAATGAGTATTTCATAGATTTATATTATCCTCAAGAAGTTTAGGGGCTAGTGAAGGTTATGTTCCCAGAAGTCAGTGTGATTTATTTCCCTGTTTCCTAGATACAGATCATGCATGCATGCAAGTGCATATATCCCATTATAAATATCATGTCCATTATTAGTAGAAGACCCAGGCAAGTCCAGTCTGAAAAGCTCCAGGCAAATACGTTTCTACCAGCAATCCACAGCTGATAAGACATATTCTGACCTATGGGATGTCAACTCTATTTCCTCTTTGCTAGAGATGGGAAATGTAGAACTAAGTTAGTCCCAAGTGTTTTAGCTATCTCCTCAAAATAAAATGAGTACTATGTCCCTTCTTAAGTGTGTAGTGAGTTATAGCAATGTCCTTTTTTATACAGCAAGACACCAGCATAGTGCATCTAATCCAGCTTCCTCTTCAGGTGGACGTTCACACAGCCATTCATATCTTTACCGTGTGGCAGGACTGGAGGTCCAGTTCACAGTTTTATATAAAGAAAATATTCAAACAGGTTCAAATGCACATTTTTCATCATATTAGTATTATTTTATAGCCACCAAGCCTACCAACCACAGGATACAAAAACCTATAATCTATACCAGCTGAAGGGTACAGGATGACTAAGGAGCATGTCTGGAAGGAAAACAAGGGCATGTTGGAGGAGCTGCTGGAGTACATTGGTCATGGACTTTACAATAGGTGCTCCAAAGACCAAGGGAGTGAGGATGATGCCAGACAGCCTGCACTAGGAGCGCCCATTCATTTGTTATAGTAGTCTCTAGCGACCACTGGTTAACTATCAGCTCCCTGAGGAGCAAAATGGGCAACTGGTTAAGGTATCATAGCTAAAGCACACTTTTTAATTTTGAGGCAGGGTTCCTCTGTGTAACAGCCCTGGCTGCCCTGGACTCACTTTGTAGGCCAGGCTGGCCTTGAACTCACAGACATTCACCTGCCTCTGGCTCAAAGTGCTGAGATTAAAGGTGTGTGCCACCACACCCAGCTAATGTACACTCTTTGCAAGAGATAGATTCAAGCCTGGACCTTGATGTGTCAGGTGGGCATTGACTGTTTTCCCTCTTCTCTCCAAAAGTCTAGTGCTCTGGACAGTGTAATTGAAATAACAATAACAATAATAATAACAATAATAATTACTTGAAATAATGAATGCAGGAGAGGACAAGAAAGGGGACTCTTGATAAATTTCAGAACACTTATCTACTGTTTCCCAAAGCTCTCCAAACCTCCCATATTATATATAATTGAGGGGTTTGCTAGTCTATTTTTCCAACATGGTGGTGCATGCCTTTAATCCCAGCACTCTGGAGACAGAGGCAGGTGGAGCCTTATTTGATAAAGGAAATGCATAGGCTTACTCTCAGCTTAAGTAAAGAGGATAACAGATTTTTATCTTGGTATTGCCCCATGTCTAATTTAACAAGTAGGCTCTCCACATGTAATACTACACACCAATAGTCTCCACACACTGGAAGCTGAGACAGGAAGATCAAGAGCAGAGGGGGAGCCTGGGCTACCCTTGAGCCAGTCTCAAAAACAACAGCAAGCCCGGCGTTGGTGGCGCACACCTTTAATCCCAGCACTTGGGAGGCAGAGGCAGGTGGATCTCTGTGAGTTCGAGGCCAGCCTGGTCTAGAAAGTGAGTCCAGGACAGCCAGGGCTACACAGAGAAACCCTGTCTCGAAAAACCAAAAAAAAAAAAAAAAGCATTAAAAAAAAAAAAACAACAGCAAAACCAACCAACCAAATAAACAATCCAAAAAAGACTATGGACTGCTAAGGTGCCGAGTGGGGATTCAGAAACAAGGCCTCGTTCCTCCCTTCCTCCAGGTGTTTAGTCTGGCATGTGCATGGCTATAGACTTCCCTCTGGAATCAAATTATGACTTCCCACTACAGAATCAAACACCCGTTAGGATTTGATAATCCTCACTCTCTGCTCCAGGAAATCAAGCTAACTTCAACTATTTCCAGCTCAATACCTCACTTTCTCATTCCATGATCTTCTAATTCTTACAGGTACTCTGCAACCACTTGAGGAAACTTGGAAAAAAAAAAATCCATTCTCCGTCACAGAGCATGAAACCTTCCAGAATGGGCCCTGGCTTTTATGTGTCTCCTAAGCACCCCAGGTCATTCTCATGTTCAGTCAAGAAAAACTAGTGCAACAGTCATTTGTACATCTTCGTGTTCTTATCCTACAGTATCATACAAAAAAATGAAAATTCTAAATCCTGTTGACTAATAACACAAGTATGGTTTAATTATCCTTAGTAACTACATTTATCCTTGTTTATTCACTGAGGTTGGCTAGTAAATATTACATTTCTTATGCTATTTTTAATTTTTAAAACATAAATTAGAAGCCAAAGAATGATTAGCATATATTAGTTCAAGTACATTCTTGATTTTGAATTGTGTTTGGTTTAAACAAAACCATGTCTCCAGAATTGTGTCAGTACCTTCCTGACCTGTTGGTCTCCATACATTTACTTATAAACACTATATATGAGGTATATGGTATGGTAGTAAGGCCCACAATCCCACTTGGGAGGTGAAGACAGGAATATCAGAACATGCCTTTAATCCCAGCACTTGGGAGGCAGAGACAGAAGGATCTCTTAGTCTCTGAGTTCCAGGCCAGTCTGGTCTAGAGAGTCAGTTCCAGGACAGCCAGGGCTGCTCAGAGAAAATCTATCTTGAAATCAAAACAAAAAAACCAAAACCAACCAAACAAAATTTTTTCTTGCAAAAAGAAACAACTTGCTATTGTTACAGGCAGTTATGAGCACCCAGCATGGATGTGGGAACAAAACTCTGGTCCTCTACAAGAGCAGCAAGTGCTCTTAACTCCTAAACCATCTCTCCAGTCCTGTGTTTTAGGACAATTTCAGAATTTTACTATAAATGCTGCTTTACTAATAATCACAAACCCACATAGTTCAGTGAGGTTTTATCAAGCCTTTTATTTGGAATGTAACTTGTCTAACTTGAGCACTTAGGAATGTACTGCTTTGGAGGCTGTTCTGAGGAAACTGTATGTTCTACCTTTCTTGGTGGCCTTAGGCATGATATGGAGGGACATTTAGTTGATGGAGCTGACTAAAGCCTATGTCTATGACCATGGTCAATTCTTTAAAAAGAAAAAGAGGCTGGGGGATGTGCTCAGTTGGTGGAGTGCTTGCCTAACATGCAGAAAGCTCTTGGTTTGACCCCAGCACTCCATAAAGACAAGGAGAGGGCTGGAGAGATGGCTCAGAGGTTAAGAGCACTGGCTGTTCTTCCAAAGGTCCTGAGTTCAATTCCCAGCAACAACATGGTGGCTCACAACCATCTACATTGAGATCTTGTGCCCGGGCATTTATGTAGAGCAAATACTGTATACATAATAAATAAATAAATGTTAAAAATGCAAACAATTAAAAAAAAACAAGGAGAGATTGGAGGATCAGAAGTTCAAAGCAATCTAGGCTACATACCATGTTTGCAGTCAGCCTGGGATACATGAAACCCTGTCTCAAAAAGGAAAAAAGAGGCAGTGGAATGAAGATCCAGGCATGGTAGCACTCATCTGTAATCCCATCACTAGGAAAGCTGAGATAAGATTGTGAGTTTGAGGCCAACCTTGGTTACCCAGTGAGACTTTGTTTTCAATAAACAAACAGACAAAAATGGGAGCAGGGTCTCTCCCTTGACTTGAAGTGACAAATGACTTCTTTCACAAGACAAGCACAAGAAACGCAAGTCCAGGTTCTTTGAGCAAGGGCACTAAGCTTTGGCCTTAAGACAGTGCTTGTGAAACAGAAGAAACCTCAATAGACATTAAAGATTCTGTTCCCTCTGGCAGCACTGAAATCCTGTATTGTTCCCAATCCTGAACATTAGGTCCATGGATGCAGGGGCCAGAGGAATTTTACTGCTGACTGCAGCTGATTGAACTGGGATGAGCATAGGAAGAGGAGCTGGGCCAGATTTCCCACTATAAAAACTAAACTAAGAAAAACTAAGAAAAATTTAAAAGAATATTTCAAAAAAAATCTTTGTTTTACCCACAGAACCACTTGGGCTCATAGGGGCTCACAGAAACTGAACTGACAACCAGGGAGCAAGCATGGATCTGATTAGACCCTCTGCATATATGTTACAATTGTGTACCCTGGTGTTCTTGTGTGACTCCTAAAAATGGGAGTGGGGGAGCGGCTGTCTCTGATTCTTTTGACTGCTTTTGGGACCCTTTTCCTCCTACTGAGGGGAAGTGCCTAGTCTTACTGCAACTTGATATGCCATGTTTGGTTGATATCCATGGGAGGCCTGTCCAGTTTGGAAGGGAAACCAGAGGAGTGGGGGGTGGGAGGAGGGAGGGGAAACTTCATTCAGGATGTAATATATGAGAGAAGAATTTTTTAAAGAATATTTGTTTTAAGCTGGGGATTGTGGCACACACCTTAATCTCTGTGAGTTTGAGGCCAGCCTGGGCTACATAGTGAATTCCAAGACAGCCAGAGCTACATAGTGAGACCTTGTCTTGAAAAAAAACAAATAAAAAATAACTAAAAAAAAAATTACTTTTTTATTTTTTTGTGTTTAAGTTCAGTGGCATAGAGCACTTGCTGCTCTTGCAGAACTCAGGTTTAAATTCCAGCACCCACATGGTGGCTCACAATTATCTGTAACTTCAATTCTAGGGGATCTAACACCCTCTTCTGACCTCTGCAGGCACCAGGTACCAGGTGTGTGCATACATACATACATACATACATACATACATACATACATACATGCAAGCAAAACACTAACACATAAAATAAAATCTAAAAAAAAATTTTTTTTAATGGTTTTTCAAGACAGGGTTTCTCTGTGTTTCCCTGGATGTCCTGGACTCATTTTGTAGAACAGGCTGGCCTGGAACTCACAGAGATCCACTTGATTCTGCCTCCAGAGTGCTGGGATTAAAGTCATGTACCACCATGCTCAATTCTTAAAAAAAAAAAAAAAAAATTTAAAGAGGAGTAGAAGAAGAAAGAAAAATCAAGAGAGAATCAGATCCATATGAGGTTATGGCATCAGAAACTTATGTGGGTTGGTAAGAGTAGAAAAAAAATCAGTAAGAGATCATACTAAATATATGCAAAGGATGGCAGCAAAAGGCTGAGTCAGTTAACAGTCATGTACTTCTGTGGAGCAATTTCTATTTAAAAAAAAAGATTTTGTTTTTATGTATATGGGTGTCTGGCCTACATACATATATGTGTACCATATGCATGTCTGAGGACTGGAGAGGCCAGAGGAGGCCATCAGATTCCTTGAAACTGGAGTTAAAATTGTAAGCCACCGTGTGCATGCTGGGAACTGAACACAGGTTCTCTGAAAAAAAAAAAAAAAAAAAAAAAACCAGCAAGTACTCTCAACACTGAGCTGTCCTTCTGGCTCCTCCTCATCTTCTCCCCTTTTTAAAAACAGAGTTTTGCTGGGCGTGGTTGCGCACGCCTTTAATCCCAGCACTCAGGAGGCCAAGGCAGGCAGATCTCTGTGAGTTCAAGGCCAGCCTGGTCTACAAAGTGAGATCCAGGACAGCCAGGGCTATACACAGAGAAACCCTGTCTCTAAAAACCAAAAACAAACAAACAAACAAAAAAAATAACAGAGTTTTCCTATGTAGCCTAGACTGGCCTTGAATTCTCAGCAACCCTCCTGCCCCAGCTTCCCAAGTGCTGAGATAACAGGTGTGAGCCATCACACCTGGCCAAACCTTGGTTTTTAACACTTGTCACTTCCAATTCAGCCTGACTTTGTAATCACCTTTCAGGTTGGTTCTGTAAATTGTTGTGCTGTGGGTTCTTAAGCTCTAACACCTCCTAGATACCTAATAAATAAAATCTTCAGAAGGTAAAATAATGTTGTATTACTTGAGACTTGAATCTAGCTAGGTCTGACATCAGGAGTCCTGCTCTTAGTCATTAATACTGTACCAAAGCATGATGAGCATTAAAAGTCCCTGTAACCTCCTTAACCCCACCCCCTTTTTAAAAAAGTACTTATTTATTATGTATATGAATGCTCTATCTGCATGCACACCTGCATCCCAGAAGAGGGCACCAGTTCACATTATAAATGGTTGTGAGCCACCATGTGGTTGCTGGAAATTGAACTCAGGACCTCTGGAAGAGCAGTCAGTGCTCTTAACCACTGAGCCATTTCTTCAGCCCAACTCTGCCCTTAATTAATCTGACCTTCGTGGTGTGTATGTGTTACTGTCTCCACTTTCATGTGGAGACCAAAGGACTGAGAATCATTGCTCAGGAACCACTGACTTCTTTGAGACAGGGTCTCTCACTGACCTGAGGCTTACCAATTAAATAAACTAGGCTGAGAGGCCAGCAAGAGCCTTGCAGTGTTGGGATTCCAGCCCATGACATTGGTCCTGGCTTTTTCTATAGATTAGACCCAGGTACATAAAGTGCTTGTTTATACAAGCTTGTTTATGGAAGCAATTTACTGTGATATCACTCCAGTCCCTAATTTTGAACTCCTAATTATCATGTTTGTAGAAGCTGAAACTTGTCAAAAGAACAGTCTGTGGTATACATCCCATATGATAAGAGACTGCCCCTTTGCTACAGAGAACCAGAGTGAAATTAGAAATCAAAAATATTCATCCAAATCAATACATATATGTATATAACAAGATCAGATCCTCATCTGAAAATGCCTTGTTGCTACTCAAGCAACTGCAGAGACTGCTTTTGTTGTCCAAGCTAAAGCATAAGAGGGGAGGAATGCCCTGTCCCTCACAAGAGATATGACATAAATGTGGGCTTTCCATCCCATTGAAATGGATAAAGGAACTTAGGTACTTTTTTTTTTTTTTTCAGTGAGACTTTTTGGGACTGAGAGAAAAGTCCTAAAGCCACAGAGCCTGGCTGAGATAGATAGATACAATCTCAAGAGAAGCCTAGGGGAGTCCCCATCAGAAACTTTGTAGAGTTTATTAATGAGGTAAGTGATGTAGAGCATGACTCTTTCTAGAGTTCATGACTAAGGTGTTTCCATTATTAAATGCCCAGTAGGAAAGGATCAATCATATTTCACTTTCTAAACAATTAACCAACTTACATTTATTTTCATATCTGTGGCTGAACCTGAGGCTCATCCAATGTCCACAATGAAAAAAAATCTAGCAAAGAGTAAATCTGGTTGGTGCCAACTCCTGGATGCCCTCTGAGGAAGTCTTTGTGCCATCATCTAGGGAGCAGCTAGATCAGCAGAACAGTTCTGGGATTTCCTCTTCTCTACAGGGACTGGTCATGAGCACCAGGTTCCAGGTGCCTCTGCAGGATTTAATGTATAGTTTCTCTCAGGGCACC
The DNA here is from genome assembly GCA_907164525.1 of Lophiomys imhausi. Taxonomy (NCBI): domain Eukaryota; kingdom Metazoa; phylum Chordata; class Mammalia; order Rodentia; family Muridae; genus Lophiomys; species Lophiomys imhausi. The sequence continues at coordinate 1,276,843 of CAJQZJ010033923.1, forward strand.
AGGTGGCAAAGAGATTCCACTTGCTGAAAACTTCTGTTGGATGTTACATTTTCCAATGAACCGCGTCTGAATCTTTGACAACAAACGAATTCTACTTGATAGGAGACTGGTGAATGAAAAGAGTTGAGTATACAGTAGCTCAAGTCCCTGCTTTGAGTCAGACTAGGGATTAGGATCCTACATGCTTCCGTGTTTCTGGGATGGCCCTGCACATTCTTTTTTATTTGGTGTTATGACTCTTTAGTTTTTTAAGACAGTTTCTCTGTGTAGCCCAGGCTGCCCTTGAACTCGGTGTTTGTGCCTCTTGTTTGGTTGTATTTGAGCTATATTCACTTTTGGACAGCTTAGATCCCTGCTGGATAGGACTCCTTACAGAGCACACGTTGGGATGCATCTGCAGCACTCTGGCACACAGGCCTCCCATAGCAACCGTTACGTACTTGGTAAATCTGTTGGGTTCAGATGAATTTTAGATGTTATCTATCCCCACATCACAGGTTCAGTAGGTTTCTCTTCTTTAGCTCTAGCAAAGCTTCCCTCACCTTGAGGATAATGCTTTGACTTTTTTCTTTTTCAGATGCAAATCTCACATTCAAGTCCCTAGAGGGTCATTAATGAAGCTGGAACCCTGATCTTGGGATTTCAGAGTTTTCAAGTTTTCCTGTGGGGTGCTCCACATTATGGGCTAAGCTCTATATCCCTACATGCCATGGCTCTGCCATCACCTGTCTTGTCTATCCCCATGGGATTTCCATTGCCTGCAGGCTGAAAGTTCTGACAGCAGACCAGGTCTCACACACACTTCTTATGTCTCCCAGGATCCTTGGTATTATTGTCACAAACAGTGTTTTATATGTGTGATTATCCTGAAGAGCAGTATCATCTGACAGAACTTTGCCAGGAGCACATTAACTAGGCAAATGCCAATTCATACATTAACTGTGCAGACTGAAAGTTGGGCCTAGTAATAAGGGGAAAGCATTCCTTCCTTTCCTATCCAGGAAGTGTCATGTCTAAGCAGTTCCAGATCACATTCTAGACATCATAGAAGACTCTGGAGTATCAAAGGGGTGTGGGAATAGCTTTCTGTCCCAAATCTAGGGTTCTATATTCTCTGTCTACTCCAGGACCCACTAAGAGTAGAACAATAAGGCAAGATGATTTTTACCAAGTTTCTACATGAGTCTCTCTGTTTTGGCTTTCCTGTCTCATTTGGCTTTGACTGGACAGAAGCCATAGGAAGAACAGGATTTTGTCAGAGAACTATATCACAAGATTTTTCTATTTAAAGTTTCTAGAAGCTCATCTTTTTTTTCAACAGCCTCATTTTAGTGATAAAAATGTGAGTGCTGAAAAGGAAGAGGACACACCCCTGGTTGCACAGATACTTAGGAATAGAACTAGGTTCAGATGCTCTCAGATGACTAAGCGAGCCCAAGAAAAGAACATATGGTAGCCATGACCCCTCAAAGTACAACAGGTGGCTGGACATGAGAGTGCAGGCTTTGAATCCTAGTACTCTGCATGAAGAGGCAGGCAGATCTCAGAGTTCTAGGCCAGTCAGGGCTACACAGTGAAACCCTGTCTAAAAAATAGCACAACAGGTAAGACAGATAGGATACTTAGCTCAGTGGCTGAAGAAGGGTCTCAGTCAGCCAGTGAGCCAGGTGCAGGCAGGGGTAGAAATCCTCTGCAAATTTCCTCTAGAGGGTTGATTACTTTCTGAAGTGCTTGATGTCTTGAGAAAGAACTGTGATCTTTGCTGCTGAGGACTGTAAAGAAAATCAGGTTGGGTGTGGTAGTGTACCCAGAACACAAGACAGAGGCATGCAGATCTCTGTGAGTTCAAGGGCAGCCTGGTCTACAAAGAAGTTCCAGGTCAGGATCCACAGTGAGACCCTATCTCAAGAGAGAGAGAGAAGGGCGAGGGAAAGAGAGAGAGAGAATATCAAATACCAGAAATGGAAAAACCAGATCACCGGCTTGGAAAAGATAAATGATGAGTTGACACAAATGTTCAGGCCATGATATCACTGCTGTGCCTGTGATCTCTGGGATCTTTAGCTCCTAAATCTGGAAAGGAAACTCTCCTAATTTTTTAACCAGGGCTATGGTGACCTTCTCTACCCTTTTAACAGCTGCTACAAGAGTCTGAATGTTTCAAATCAAGCTAGTAAAAGTTAAGAACTGTCCCCTTAAATAAGCTATGAAAGTCAGATTTCTTGTTTACCAACATTAAACAAAATGTATTAGCAGATAGAATCTAGGCCTAATGCAGCCTCAGTCATGTTTCAGGGGAAGGTGACTACACAGGTATGAACAGAGCTTAGCTGGTTTCAGAAACAGCAACATAACAATCATCTCACCTCTGAGAAATTAGAGAAAGGCTCTGAGCATTCTCATGCCTCTTCCTGATGGCTTCAGGGTTTGGGCTCTTCCCATGTACCATCTCTACCTAGAGGTAGTCTACTGTAACTCTGCTACCCTGCCAGGGTGATCAGAACTGAAACCTTGCTTTCCAATTCTGCTTTTGTGGTATCTGAAAAGACAAAGGTGCTGGATTCTCTTCCAGTTTTCAAAATATGGTATTCTTGCACTGCTGTGGACTTCCAAAACACAAGCATGTCTCTAGTTGAGTGTAGACCTCAAATTCTTTTATGTACTAGATAATAATTACTATAGGTTGGGAGCTTGTGGGCTTTCTCCTCATCTTTCTGCTCTGCTGTGAACATAAATAACCAATGGGCCACCAATCTACAAAACCACCCCTCCACTCCCTTCCCCATACCACTGACTAGATTCTAGACCTTCAGTACTAACACCTAGGCCAGAGGTTTCCAGGGCACTCAAGAGTGGACCAGGTGGGTCTGGTGGCTGTGTGGAAGGGTCCCTATCACCCGCACAGCCTCCACTGTGACCGGTCCGCAGGTGGTCCTTGAGCGTCTGCTTGTAGCGGAAACTCCTTCCGCACACTGCGCAGGGGTAGGGCCGCTCGCCTGTGTGGATTCGCTGATGCTTCATGAGGTGGTGCTTGCGGATGAAGCTCTTGCCACAGTGCGGACACTGGAAAGGCCGCTCGCCTGTGTGCAGTCTCCGGTGGTTTAACAAGTGTTCCTTACGCATGAAGCTCTTGCTACAGTCTGTGCATGGGTAAGGACGCTCGCCCGTGTGGATCATCTGGTGACGGATCAGTGCAGAGTGGCCATTGAAGTCAATGCCACACTGCGGACAGGAGAAAGGGTGCTCCTGTGCGTGTCCCCTCTGATGCAGTAAGAGACTGATCTTCAGACTGAAGCTACGACCACACTGTGGGCAGCGGAAGGGCCTCTCACTAGCATGAGCTCGCCGATGGCTGGTGAGTCGAGCCTGGTCAGCGAAGCGCTTGGGGCAATCGGGACAGGGGAAAGGGCGCTCAGTACTGTTGTGGACCCGAAGGTGGTATGTGAGTCGTGAGGGGTGAGTGAAGGTCCGGGCACAGTGAGGGCAAGTGGGTGGTGTTTCGCTGGCATGATTCTGGGAGGTGCTACCGAGATCTGCCTGTGGGACAAAGTGCTTAGGACACTGGGCACAGGTTAAGGGGTGTTCAGCAACATGGCTACACTGGTGTGTCATTAACATGTCTTGGCTGAGACTCTTGCCACAATGGTGGCATGAGAACACAGGCTCTCCAACTGGAGGTGGAAGTGGGTAGCTTCCTAACTGAGTAAAAGTCACTTGTCCCTCTGAAGCTTCAGGCAGGTCAGTGGCTGAACGTCCAAAAGGTGCCATGGGTGTACACTGCTGGCTTTTGAAAGCTCCATCTGAAAATGCATCCTTGGCTGCTGGTAGTGGTGGAGCAGAGAAGGCTACTGGAACTTCAGGGCACAAGGAGGCTCTAGCAAGGTCTTCAGCTTTGATGACAAGTTCTTCATCTGAAAGAAGGGACTCAGAGTTAAATCTCTCAACAGTCATCTCCCCATTACCTCTCATATTCCTGTCCAGCTCTAGCAGGCTGCTCTGAGCAGCTAACTGTTCAGATAAGCTCAGGGAAGGGCTCTGATTACTCATAAAGCACCTGTAGGCTGTGTGGCAAATCATCACAAATACAAGACTGTACTCCGATGCTCCATTTTGAAAAGGGATAACCTTGGCACAATGTTCCCCATATTATTTTCTTTATGTTTCATCTCTGCTCAATAACTTTCTCTGTTGCTGGCGTGACAGGGCCTAAAATCACCTCTTTACTCCTATAATCTATGAGATAAGCCCTTCCTTGAAGTCAGCTGACGCCGTCTTCCCAGGAATAACACATTTCCACTTCTTTGCATCTTTGGTCATTCTGTTCTCTCTTTTCTAGGATGTTCCCCATCTCCATCCCTGTCTTCCCAAATCATAGTCAAATCAAACTAGTCAATCTTTTAGTCCCATTCTGTCTTCACACTCTTTTACTAGGGATGGGTGGGGGAAGGGGGTGAGACAGGGTTTTCTGTAACTCAGGCTAGCCTTAAACTTGCTATATAGATAAAGTCTAATCTGGAACTCCTCAAGGGCTGAGACCACAGGTTGTCTTCTCACATCCTTTTGTGATGCATTATCTAAATACCTAAACTGAAACGGACATAAGTTTTCCAAACCTCAAATGTCTTCAGTCATCAATCTAACTCACTCCTGCACCTAACAACAAATATGCCTACATTTGTATATGTCTGTGGTAAAAATTCTCTAAAGAGCAGAAACTGTGGGATTTTCCAGCTGTACTTCCCAGAGTCTAAAGAAACACAGGGCACCGGGCGTGGTGACACACACCTTTAATCCCAGCACTTGGGAGGCAGAGGCAGGTGGATCTCTGTGAGTTCAAGGCCAGCCTGGTCGACAAAGTGAGTCCAGGACAGTCAGAGCTGTTACAGAGAAACCCTGCCTCAAAAAACCAAAAAATAAAAAAAATAAGAAAAAGAAACACAGGGCACAGAACAAACTAAAAAAAACCCCCAGATTCTATTAAGCTATCTATATAAACAATTGGGTCCCTTCTGATCTACAGATTCTCTTTTATATATTACATTTTTATCTTGGGGGGGGGGAGGACATGTGAATGCAATACTGCAAATATGGAAGTCAAAAGACAACTTGTATGAATTGGTTCTCTACTTCCATTATGTGAGTCTTGGGAAGTCAAACTTAGATGGCCAGGCTCGGCAACATGTGCCTTTATCCACTAAAGTCATCTCATTGGCCAAGATCCTCTTTTATAATTCAAGAATTGCAGTTGGCCCTAAATCTCATCTTAGAAGGAAATGTGTTTCTTTGCCTATCGTTATTTTTCCTTTTATTGAGAGCCCTTAATATTTCCCTTTATTTCTCTCTACTCGACTCCCCATATTCTGTTTTATTCTATATTTGTTCTATATTTTGACTGATTGATGACTGAGACAGAGTCTTGCTGTATAACCGTGACTAGCCTAACTCTTACTACGTAGACCAGGAAGTCCTCCTGCTAAGGTAATCCTTCTGTTTAAGGTAATCCTCCTGTTTCTGCCTCCTGAGTTCTGGGATTACAGGCTACCACACATGGCTCTGTTCTATCTATCTATTCTTTTCTTTCTTTCTTTTTTTATTATTTTGGTTTTTCAATGTGTGTAACAATCCTGGCTGTCCTGGACTCACTTTGCAGACCAGGCTGGCCTTGAATTCACAGAGATCCGCCTGCCTCTGCCTCCCCAGTGCTGGGATTAAAGGTGTGCACCACTATGCCTGGCCCTATCTATCTTTTCAAAGTGATCTTCAAATGGTCTGTTTTTCTAACTCTCATATTTTTCATTCATTTATATATACACTTATTTTTCCCCTGACAATTCTGGTTTTGTTTTTTAAATATGGTGCTAGAGATTGAACCTGGGGCTTTGTGCATCACTTTTTATCACTGATATACCCAGACCTAACAGTTCTAATTTGTCTTTGAATTGCTTGTGAGATGGCTCAGTGGGTAAATGCACTTGTCATCAAGACTGGCAACCTGTGTTCAATCTCTGAGACCCACAGAGGAAGAAGAGAACCAACTCTCACAAGTTGTCTTTGGATCTCTACACATGCCTCCCTCCCCACACACTAATAAATTAATTTTTTTTAAAGTGTGTTTTCCTACTTAAAATTTATCTTGGTGGCCTTTTGGTTTTGTTTCTAACTCAGCTGACCATATCTTTCTTCTTTTCTGTTTCTTGTCTTTCTAGCAACTTTTCAGCTGCATTCTTCAGTCTCTCCTGGTGTGAGCTGGATCTGAGCATCTCTGTTCCCTCTGTTACTCACCAGCATAGGTGCCTTTGTAGAGCTCATTCTCTTTAGACTCCTGGGGGACTCCAATCTGAGGCTCTTCCTCTTGTTTAATCCAAGACAGAATATCTGAGGTTGAAAGGCCGGGCTCTATTTGTGGAGAAAAAGAGAGAAAGGTCTTCAGAGACTTGATGGCAAAATTGTGCTGAAGAGCTGGCTCAGTAGTTAAGGCACTTGTGGCACTTGCAGAGAACCTGGGTTTGATTCCTAGCACACACCCATCTGTAATTGCAGTTCTAATGGTCTCTTCTGACCTTCTTTGGCATGCAGTGCGTATACACACATGCAGGTATGTCTTATACATAAAATAATAAATCTCTTTAAAAAGTAGCATAGCATGTTCATTTGTTGAATGTATTATTAATTTTTTTTTCTTTTTTCTGTTTTGTTTTTGGTATTGTTTTGCCATGTAGCTCTGACTGGCCCTGAACTCAACAGAGATCCACCCCCCTCTGCTTCTGAAGTGCTGGGACTAAAGGCATGCACCACCACATTTCTTTACTGCTACTTCTTTATTTTAGTTTTCCCTTTAGAGACATGGTCTCATGTAACCCAGATTGACTCAAACTTACTATGTGGCCAAGGATGACACTGAATTCCTAATCTCCCTGTCTCTGCTCCCCATATTGCTGAGAATACAAGCCTGTGAATCATATTTCTGATGGATAGAATTTTGTTCATTTAGGACCTTCTCTTCACACCAACAGCTCTCTACACTTTTATTTGCATGTGTACATAAAGCAAAACCTGTGGGGGTTGAGTCTCTGCTTTCACACATGAATGCTGTGGAATGAACTCAGAGCACCAGGCTTGGCAGCAGCACCTTTACCCACTGTCTCAATGGCCCTGCTCCTCTCTCCCTCTCCCCCATCTCTCTTCCTCTCTCCATTTTCCTTTTTCTTTTCTTTTTTTTTGGTTTTTCGAGACAGGGTTCTTCTGTGTAGCCCTGGCTGTCATGGACTCACTTTGTAGACCAGGCTGGCCTCGAACTCACAGATATCCGCCTGCCTCTAGCTCCCAAGTGCTGGGATTAAAGGCGTGTGCCACCACCGCCTGGTTTCTTTCTTTTTTTTTTTTTTTGGTGGGGAAGGGGCAAGTTCTCAATTCGTAGCCCTAGCTGGCCTAGAACTTCCTATGTAGACCAGGTTAGCCTCAAACTCACAGAGATCCACTTGCCTCTGTCACCATGCCCACCTTTTTCTTTATATATACATGTATATACAAAATCAGGGAAGGAACAAAGATAAAGCTGGACTTAACTTACTAGCCTCGTTTGTAACTCACAGTAGGGAATAAGAAAACCAGGTTGCTGTTCATACTGAAATCTGCATTTTCCTATCTCTCCCTAAGCAGAGGCTCTTTGGGCCCTATTTGTTTTTTGTTTTGTTTTGTTTATTTGTTTTTTCAAGACAGGGTTTCTCTGTCCAACACTGGCTGTCCTAGATTCCCTTTGCAGACTAGGCTGGCCTCAAACTCAGAGATCTGCCTGGCTCTGCCTCCTGAGTGCTGGGATTAAAGGTGTGTGCTCTGAGCCCTATTCTTATTCAACCTCTTCTTTCTGCTGTGAGTACAGTTATATTCCACTAGTCTCTAGCTAGTTCAAAAGACACTGAAGGGAGCTGGAGAGATGGCTCAGCAGTTAAGAGCACTGGCTGCTCTTTCAGAGGACCTGTGTTCAATTTCCACATGGCAGGTTACAGCTGTCTGTAACTCTAGTCCCAGGGAATCCAATGTCCTCTTCTGTCCTCTATGGGCACGGCACACATGTGGTATATCAACAAACATTAAGGGAAAAGACCCAAACATGTAAAATAAAAATAAAGGTAAAGCAGGTAGCGTATACCTTTAGTCCCAGCATTAAAGAAGCAGAGGCAGGCAGATTTTGGTGAGTATAAGGCCAGCATGGTGTACCTAGTAAGTTCCAGGACAGCCAAGGCTGCAGAGAAAGACCCTATCTCAAAATAGGAAGAAGAAAGAGGAGGAGAGAGGGACAGAAAGAGAGAAGGAAAGGAGAGGAAGAGAGGGAGAGAGGAAGAGAGGGAGAGAGAAAGAGAGAGGATTCTTTTAGAAAGAATCCTTAAGTCTTAAATGGGATTTACATCTCTCCCAAGGTTCTGAAAACAGTGACCTGTGACATTTAATAAGCAAATATAAGGATTGATATAATGGTGCATGCCTATTGGCCCTTGGGAAGGCTGCTAATTGCTAATCAGTTACCATTGCTTTTAGATCTTTGTGGACAAGGTTACAAAATACACACCATTTAGAAAAAGAAAAGCATCAAGATTTCATTTTAATATTTTGGATTCATATTTAAGATTTCTGACACAACCTAGGAAAAGAGTTCATGGCCAGCATGGTGTACCTAGTAAGTTCCAGGACAGCCAAGGCTGCAAAGAAAGACCCTATCTCAAAATAGGAAGAAGGAAGAGGAGAGAAGGACAGAAAGAGATAAATTGTTAAAATTAATAAATTAATTTATTTTACATATATGAGAGCTCTATCTGCATGTACCCCTGCATGCCAGAAGAGGGCATCAGATTTCATTATAGATGGTTGTGAGCCACCATGTGGTTGCTGGGAATTAAACTCTGGACCTCTGGAAGAGCAGACAGTGCTCTAATTGGCTGAGCCATCGCTCCAGCCCAGGGAAAAAGTCTTAATGAGGAGGCTGTCTACATTGGGTTAGTCTGTAGTCATGTTGAACTGTGTAAAGTGAATAAATCCCACTGAGCACAAGAAAGCAAGCATGTGAGCCTGCATGCATTCATTCATTTCCTTCTGCTCCTTACCATGGATGTGATTTGACTGGGTACTTTAAGTTCCATGCTGCAGTCTCTCCACAATGATGGACTACTGACTGAAATTGAAGCTAAAATAGATGCTTTCTCCCCAAACTTGCATTTTGTCAGGACATCTTATCATAGCAATAGAAATGAAACCAGAACTAATGGTTAACAGTCTTCTCTACTGAAAGGAACCAGGGCTCCTTCTCTTTGTTAGGAGAAAGGAAATTCAACATAGGCCAAGACTGCTCATCCTGAGAAAGAACTGCTTGCAGGTGTAAAGATCTGGAAAATTGTTCTTTATATACACAACAATTTCCCTAAATGACAAGAGTATCTGATATGCCTCAACTGCTAACAGTATGCTTTATTCTGAGTACCTGCTTTCCTTTTGGGAATCTGGAATTTGAGTACCTTAGACAGAGTGGGCCTGTGTGACGACTCTAGGAAAACCCCAGGCACTGAGTGTCTAATGAGCTTCTATAATAACATTTTGTATATGTTATCACATTCACTACTGGGGGAATTAAATGTGCCTTGTGGGATACCACAGGCAGGGGACTCTGGGAAGCATTCTTCTGGCTTTCTCCATGTGTCTTTTGATGATGTTGCTTAATATCCATTTGCTGTAATATATCTCGGCTGTGAGTATGACTATGTGCTGAGTCCTGTGAGCTTGTTTACTTTAATGTTACATATTGATTGGTTCAAGTTACATGAATCATATTCTCAAGTTTAGGTAAATATCTCGGCTGATAATCACCAAATCAAGCTAAAACTATAAACAATAAAAACAGTGTCAAGAAAATCAAACACAGCTTAATCATTTTCAGCAAAAAACTATGCTGAACTAAATATATACAAAAAATAAAAATATATATCTCAAAATAAAAAAAGGGAAGTGATACCACTCAATGGTAGAGTATCTCACTAACATGTATGAGGTATTGATGAGTAAAGGACAAAGTGACCACTGAGCTCCCTGTAGTATTTAAACATCCATTCAAAGTGTAAGTATTTTAGCACTGAATGGCTCTGAACACCTCTAAACCCTGCTTTCTTCGTGTTGAACCCCCTTCTATGACGAGGAAGAGGAGTTTAAGGGTATTTAATCCTTTTTCTTACCTTCACGGGGGTCTGCAGGAATCTCACGTGCTTCTGGCCTTGGTTGGTCATCTGTACTGTGTTCTCCTTCTGGTTGAATCTGAGATAAAACATCAGGTTGATTCATGGCATAATCTAGGAGAGGAAAAAAGGAAAGCAGGCATGACAAAGAGATAAATGAGTATGACAATCAATCGCCATCAAGGCAGCTGAGTATTTGAGGCCCACAGTCAGGGAATTAGTTTCCTTTAAATCTTGTATCACTTCTCCCCATCTGTCCACCTCCACCTCTTTACAACAGCTGCTCCAGAAAGCAGGCAAGAGAATGTTATGCATGGGAAATGCACACAGTAGGTTATCACTATTCGTCTTTGGCTTGAAAACAGATTATGAAATGTATAGGGACAGTGAGAATGAGGACTCTGGAAGAAAAGGACTGTCTGAGCCCTCTTGGGACTGCTGGCACTTCATTCAAAAGGTGCCAACTCAGCCTCACCCATGGAGATGAGAGACTCGTAGTTGCCCTTCATGATATTCTTGTAAAGTTCCTTTTGCCATTCTTCCAATTTTTCCCACTCTGGAGTGGAAAAGTAGATGGAGACATCATCAAATGCCACAGGCACCTAAAATTATAATCACATAGTTAGTTGGTCCCTTCCATGCATTCAGTCAAGCAGTAAACCCTCCACTCATTAGCTGTTTCATGTTCACAACCTCAAAGGGAGGTCAATAACTAGTCTAGGGACAGAGAGAGATGGCTTAGTTAGTAAAGGCACTTGCCATCCAGGTTTGTAACCTGAGTTCAACTGCCTCAACCCATGGTAAAAAGAGAAACATGCCTTCTCCTAGCTATCCTTAGACCTTTACACATGTGTTGTGGTGCATTTGCACCCAGCCCTACACACACACACACACACACACACACACACACACACAAATAGATGTAATTTAAAAAATACTTTAAAAATCTTCTAAGCTGAGCATGGTGGCACACACCTTTAATCCCAGAACGTGGAGGGCAGAGGCAGGAAGATTTCTGAGTTCAAGGCCAGCCTACTCTACAGAGTTAGTTCCAGGACAGCCAGGGCTATACAAAAAAACTGTCTGGATAAACAAAACAAAAAAATTTAAATAGCTTATGTTGCCTTTCTTTGAGTTTTTAAATACTGTTTTTATTAATTGAGAATTTTATATATTTTATTCATATTTATACCCCAGCTCCTCATAGATCCACCCCACCTTCCTACCCACTTTGTGCTCTCTCTCTCTCATAGCCCATTAAGTCCAATTTGTGTTGCTCAAATTTCTTCAGTGTGGGGCCTGCCTTGGAAGCATAGTTGACTTACCAAGAGTCATTCTCTTTCTTTTAATGCTCCACTTATCAATAATAAAATCCTAACACTCTGACACAAACACAAAATAATATATAGCTGGAACACGTCCTGAAGTATATTTAGTTGTTTTGTAAACAGTGTGAAACATCTCAATGTTACATGTTAAATTTTCAAGCTGGGAGCTGGAGAGATGGCTCAGCGGTTAAGAGCACTAGCTGTTTTTCCAAAGAACTTGGGTTCAAATCCTAGCACCCACATGGCAGTTTGAAACTGTTTACAATGGCCGGTGTGGTGACACACACCTTTAATCCCAGCACTTGAGAGGCAGAGGCAAGTGGATCTCGGTGAGTTCAAGGCCGGCCTGATCTACAGAGTGAGTTCCATGACAGCCAGGGCTGTTACACAGAGAAATGCTGTCTCAAACCCCTCCCAAAAAATTCAAGCTGTATTATTATGTCACCTGTTTTGATCTGCCATTCCTCAAAAACATCAGTCCTTAGAATATCTGATTTTAGCCAGGCGGTGGTGGCGCACGCCTTTAATCCCAGCACTTGGGAGGCAGAGGTAGGCGGATCTTTGCGAGTTCGAGGCCAGCCTGGTCTACAAAGCGAGTCCAGGACAGCCAGAGATGTTAAACAGAGAAACCCTGTCTCGAAAAACCAAAAAAAAAAAAAGAATATCTGATTTCTCTAGTTTTGTGTTTGTTTCTAATTCTTCTAATTTATGGAGTTTCTCCTGCATATGGAAAACAGGAACATTTTATGCCCCATTACTAAAAGCCAATAATATTTGTTAGAATAGCATGTAGTGAACTAAAATTAAATTATAACCTTGTAGCTGCTGTTTTATTATATTCATTCCCCTCAGTCTATTTTGTTATTCAATATTTGCAGTTTCTCCCCTCTACTATGTTAACTATTGCCACCGCAGACCAGCCTCTATTACAGCTGTTACCAATCCCTTCCTGTCTTGGGGAAAAATTCTATTTTGAGTAGCCCAGTTATTTAGAATTTGTTTCACATAAGGCAAGTGCATCCCATATGAAATAATGGCCTCTTTAAAATGCCTTAGATCTATCATTTCTATAGGATGCCATCATATCTCATCATAACTTTGTTCCACACCATTAGCAGGCATATGCTGTACAACTACTGGGAAAGCTGATGGTGATCTCAAAATCCTGGGCTGGCCCTACTCTAATTCTGATGGTGAGGTTGGTTGAGACCAACTCATTCTTTTGAGACAGGTTGTTTCATCAGACTGCCCTCCCCTGCTTTTTCAGCTTTTCTCTGACCCTATTGCCCTCCAGCACAGTTTCTTTCCCTCTTTCTTCCTGTGGAAAACTCCCACTCTCACTCAGTCTGTAGGACTGAGTCTTTTGGCTCTCTCTTTTCCAGTGCTCCTCACTTCCCAAGTGCTTGTACCTTCTCCAGTTGCACAGCCAACTCTGCAACCCTTTCAAAAACGAGAGAGCAGAGTGACCCTTTTGTTTTCCCATTTCAGACATTTCTTTTTTGTTTCTCAGGTCCCTCTATTTCCACCTGCAATTTTTCCACCTGCTCAGCCAGTCTTTCAAACTTTTTTGAAACAAAATCTACAAAGAAAAACAGAAAATCTCTGGGAGCAAAGTGGGGGCAGGTATGTCCCAGTGATAGCAGCCGCAATGAATTTTTTTTTTTTTTTGGTTTTTCGAGACAGGGTTTCTCTGTGTAACAGCTTTGGCTGTCCTGGACTCGCTTTGTAGACCAGGCTGGCCTCGAACTCACAGAGATCCGCCTGCCTCTGCCTCCCGAGTGCTGGGATTAAAGGCGTGCGCCACCACGCCCGGCTCGCAATGAATTTTTTTTCTGGGCTTTTGAAAAAAAAATCCATTCCTTTGTCCCCTGCTGTTTCCTCTATGGCATTTGAAATCAAATGTCCCAGTTTTTCCTTATTGAGCTCATGTTTGGGTGCCACTTGTAGCTTGTCTTTGCTACTTTGTGGGTTCTTCTTTTTCTATCCTTTTATCCCCCTAACACTAGATAGGAGAGAAATAAGGATAGAGGGGAGAGAAGAATTAGGAAAATCCCTGAATTTTTTCCTTTTGTTTCTTCTTTGACCACGGCTACAAACAAACTACAACCAACCTCCCTAAATAACCAACAACATCCACATGCCTCTTGGGGCCCTTACATTTATGTATCCTCTGCAAAGTTCTGAGAATTACAAACATCACACAATCACAGAAATTATCTGCAGCTGGCAAACCACGCTTCTGCTAGAGCACAAGGCAAATCATAGTCAGCTGCCGCAGACAGTCTGAAGCAGCCCCACATCCACACACCTGGGATTAAAACGAAAGCACATTCTTATAATATTTCTGTGGTTTTTTTTTAATGTTTTTTTTTTTTTTTTTTTTTTTTGGTTTTTCGAGACAGGGTTTCTCTGTGTAGCCCTGGCTGTCCTGGACTCGAACTCGCAAAGATCCGCCTGCCTCTGCCTCCCAAGTGCTGGGATTAAAGGCGTGCGCCACCACTGCCCGGCTTATTTCTGTGTTTTTAAAGAAACCAAAATTCCAAAATTGTTACTACATAATCTATGTATTCTGAGTCTCTTTTGAAGCTTTGCATATTCTTTCTTTAAAGAAACCAAAATTCCAAAATTGTCACTACATAATCTATGTATTCTGAGTCTCTTTTGAAGCTTTGCATATTCTTTCTTGCTGTTGCTTTTACAAACATTAATTTTACTCCACATTTGTTTTTTAGTAACTATATAAAATCTTAATTTTCCTTTTCCTAAGTATTATGTGGCTCAAAATGTTGTCTTTATCATAACCTTCACCCCTTCAATGTTTTATAAGAGTTTATATAAATGTCTATATAGTAATTGTACTTTGCTTGTATATTCTTGGGCTGGGGTATAGCTCAATTGGTAGAGTATTTACCAAGCATGTATAAAACTCTGGGTTCAATTCCCAGAACTACATAAACCAGGTATGGTGGTGTACTCTTGTAATCCCAGCACTAAGGAGGTAGAGGCAGAAGGTTCAAGGTCATTCCTATCTAGTGACTTGGAGGTCAGCCTGTTGCATGCAAATATCTCAAAAAAGAAAGTATACATATGTAGTGAGAATTCCAGAATTTTAGGTTTTTGTTTTTGTTTTTTTGGTTTTTTTAAAACACAGATGTTGGAGAAAGCTCTTATGCACTGTTTTCCAATGCTGGTTTCAACGCTCTGTGATCTGGTTACTATCCTATCTGAGGCATTTTCTGATTGGATAATAAAAGTCACTGATGGCCAGTTAGCTGGTCAGAGAGAGAATAGGAAGGCAGGACATCCTGGAAGAAAGGAACTCTTGGAAGAGACAGAAGAAGCTCTCTTTTAGCCAGGAGACATGGCAGAAGACAGATGTGTCTGTAGGCTCAGAAGGTACAGCAAGCCACGTGGCTAGGTGGTCGGGTTAACTTAGGTGAGCTAGTCAAGAGTCTGCCCAGCTAAGGCCTAAGCATTGAAACACTGAAAGGTCTTGGTGTATTTAGTTTATGGGCTGGGAAGGGTCACCTCAGGGCTCAGGCCTCCTCACCAAGAGATATAAGCTTCTTGAGCCAAATCACAGAAATATTATAAGAATATGTTTTCCTTTTAATCCCAGGTGTGGGGATGTGGGGCTGCTTCACAGCAGCTGACTAGGATTTGCTTTGTACTTTAGCAGAGAGAGGTGTGGTTTTGCCAGCTGCAAATAGTTTCTACAATTGTGTGACAGTTGGAATTCTGAGAACTTTTCAGAGAGTATATAAATGCTAGGGCCCTGAGAGGCAGGGTCCGTGGTAGTTGGACCTACCATTTAGGGAGGTTGGTTGCAGTTTGTTCGTAGCCGTGGTCAAAGAACAAAAGAAAAGAAATTAGAAATTCAGAGACTTTCCTAATTCTTCTCTCCTCTCTATCCTTGTTTTTCTCCTATCTAGTGTTAGGAGGTGTAACCAGAAAGATAAAGCGTGGGAAAAAGAAGAACCCACAAAGTAGCAAAGACCATCTGCACACATTTATTTCCTTCCTTCCTTCCTTTCCTTTTTTTTCTGACACAGGGTTTCTCTGTGTAGCCCTGGATAGCTGGGAACTCACTCTGTAGACCAGGCTGGCTTCTGCCTCTTGAGTGCTGGGATTAAAGGTGCCCAGTTTCATCTATTCTTTATACATCTCATCACTTGACCATACAACTTCATGTTTTACATAGCTGTTCCACCTGGCCAAATCATTGCAAAAGCAAGTTTCTTCTGTGGGTGAAGGAGCTGTGGAGGATTCCCATTAGGTTTTGGCCTCTGTTCTCATATGCTAGATCTAGAAATTGAAAAGCTTTGATGTCAGTACCAGCCCCCATGGCCATAGAAATTCTTGCCATTTTAAAAGAACATACAGGAGCTGAGAAACTCCCCTTCTCAAGAGTATCTGGGATTACTTCTGCAATAATGTCTAGCTATATATTTTAGAATGTCTAGATCTCCATCTTCATCCCATAGCCCCTCAAATACTGGGATTACAGGCATACACTACCAATTTGCCTAGGATTTTGATTTTTGAATATGTTCACCTACTCTTCTTTTGGATGACTTCCAAAGACAGACTTCTTTCTCTTCCTTTGTTTTCCACTCTGAGAGTTCTCACAGGGGAAAGAAAGTCCAGGATATGCCATAGGCTAGCTTTATAGTCTTAAATGAAATGGTTTTTTGTGTTTGTTTTTCAAAACAGGGTCTCACTATGTAGCTCTGAGTGTCATGGAACTCACTATGTAGACCAGGGTGGCTTTGAATTCATAGAGATCCACCTGCCTCTGCCTCCCAAGTGCTGGGATTAAAGGCATGTGCCACCACACCCAACTCCAATTCTCTTTTTTTTTTTTAAAGACTTATATGTATGTGCACATGAATACAGGTACTCTTGGAGGCCAGAAGAGGGTTTGAGAACCAGAAGCAGAAGTCACAGGTCATTGGGAGTCACTTTATGTGGGTTTGGGGAACTGATTTCAACTCGGGTCCTCTGAGAAGCAACAAGTACTCCTAACCACTGAGCCGTCTCTCCATCCCTCTAATTCTTTTTCATGGCCCTCTAAGACTTCTACTTTCTCCTGCAGGCTCTTCAATTTGTATTCATGAAAAGATTTTCTCTTTCTGGTCCACTGCAATTGACTGCAGTTTGTCTTCAGCTTGACTACATGCTTCTTCTCTGATCCACTCATTCCGGCTATGCTTTTCATTCAAACCATTGTGGCTGTTTCTCTTTTGGTATCTTTCCAACTTCTAGTTACAGTTTTTCACTTTGGATTTTTAAATTTTAGTATCCCTGTTTCATCCTCTCTACTGTTTCCTTCAATATCTCCATTGAGTTCAGCAATTTATTTTATGACTAAAAAAAATTATGTCAGCTAAATCTACAAACTACCTATTTGCTGCTTTGGTTCAGAATTTTCTTTTTTTTCCCATTTTCAATGCAGTTTCCTTTTTCTGTATTTCAATGTTTGTAACTTGTTAATGTTTAACTAACACTCTGAAGTTCCTTTCTGGCTAACTTTTATGCCATCTGTAAAGCCAACAATTTTTCTTCACACTGATCTTTTTCAGATTGTTTCCAGACATCATGCTCCACTTTCATTTTCTCTAAATATGCTAATCTGTTCTCAAATTCTAGTTTTTCTTTCTTTTGGAGATTGGGTGGGGTGGGGTAGAGTAGGGTGGAGAAACAGCCGTGGGCACTGGGAACCAAACTCTTACATTTTTAGTTGCCAGCCTAGCCTTTAATGCCTGAACCATCTCTCCAGCCCTCAAATTTGTTTTTATTTATAAAATTAAGCGCTACAATTTCTGATACACTTCTTCCTTTGTAGCACTTACTTTACATCCTAATTCATGATCTGTTTTTCTTTTAGGAAGTGGAAGTCTTCTTAATACACTGCCAAGGCTGCTCAGACTCCTGAGCTCAGGTGCCCAGCACTGCCCTAAGCTCCCTTTCTCCTGAGAATGCTGTGTAGTATTCATCAGCTGACTCTCTCTAGTTCATCTTGAATCTTGTTCCTGTTTCTCTAGTTCATATCTAGATCTTGTTACCTCCATTTTTTCTATTTGTTGTATCTAGTTTGCATTTTTAAAAGCTCATCAATGTATTTCTTGTTCAATTTTATGTGATTTACTGACTTAAGAGATATTTTTGTCTGACATACCTAATTTTTGTTTTTTTTGTGATACCTGGGGTCAACCCTAGGGCTTTATATATGCTACATAAATGCGTCCTGGACCCCCGGTGTAGACAAGGATGGCTCAAACTCATAGAGATCCACCTGCCTCTACCTCCCAAGTGCTGAGATTAAAGGCATGCACCATCACACCTGGCTCAATAATATTTTTCATTTGTTTTATTTATTATTTTAGATAAGGTCTCCTTACATTGCCTGGCTTGCCATGAACACACTGTACACTTAAGTTGGCCTGGAATTCATGATCCTCCTGTCTCAGCCTCCAGAGTATTAGGATTACAGGTCTACAACACCATTCCTGACTTCATTAAATAAATATTAGTACTTACTTAGCTACAAAGTATTACATGAGATGATAGAAGAGATGCTGGGAAACTTAAGGCACAGCCCAGCCTCTAGTTCACAATGGTTTCAGGGAACAAAGAGTTAACCTCTAAAACTATACATTGTGGGATCATTACTTACAGTCACTCAGAGTAGAAACAACAGTAAAGCAGTTCTGAACATCCACTACCCACAAAGTTCTCCCTAAGCACCAAAATTATTAAAGTATGGTTTTTGTCCAAAAGAAGCAATATTATCATTTGTAAATTGGTAGTAGAGACATAAAATTTTAGAAACAGAGTTTTAAAATTTATATATTATGTATACAATGTTCTGCCTGCATGTATGCCTACAGGCCAGATGAACCATAATGCAGTTGCTGGGAATTGAACTCAGAACTTCTGGAAGAGCAGCAGCCAACACTCTTAACTATCTCACCAGTCCTAGAAACAGATTTCTATTAGTGGTAGGATGACCCTAAAAAGAGATTGAATTTGGGTTTAGTCTCTGAGTTTGAGGATAGACTGGTCTATATAGTGAGTTGCAGGCTAGCCAAGGATACATAATGAGATCCTGCCTCAATAAACCAGAAAGAGAATGAAGCAATGTTTCAAAATCTCTAAGGAAGAAATAATTTCACAAAATCTTTGAACTAGATAAAATACCAACCCCACATTAAATTATTATTATTCTGTGGTTTTGTTATCCTTGTGTTTTGTTTTTTGAGATATGCTTTTGCCATGTATCTTAGGTTAGTCTTGTACTCACAGCAATCCTGACTCAGTCTCCTGAGCACTGGGATTACAGGTATGTGGTACTGTCTTTGGCATTCTCACATTAAATTAAAGATATTTCCAACATAAAGTATGCCTCTTATGCATCTTTTCTTAAGAAGTTTGAAGATGTATTCCAGAAAACAAATAAGTAAAAAAGTATACTGGTGCTTGAGACACATTGCCATAAAGGGATGAGTATAGGCAGTCCCAGGAGAACATAAGTATGGTACAGGCTAAGAAAGCAGTGAATCCAGATTAGATTTAAGATCTGAAGAGAATCCAGAATTTGAATCCAGGTCAGAAAAGGGTGGACACCAAGAAATCTTAGAGAAAAGAGAATATGAAGTAACAGAATACACATAGCTCAGAACTTTCAAAGACTTGAGAATATAGTGAAAGTAGTTCGTAGAAAAGGAACATCTACTAGAAGATATAAGAACTATGACCTTGAGCCTTTAGATGACTGCAAGGGGGAGAGATGGCTCCATGGTTAAGAGTATTAGCTGCTCTTCCAGAGGACCTAAGTTTGATTCCCAGCACCTATATGGTAGCTTACAACTGTCTGTAACTCAAGTTCCAGGGGATCCTGTGCCCTCTTTTGGCCCCCAACAGGCACCAGGCATAATGCAAAGATATACATGCTGTCAAACAACCATATATAAAATAATAATAAAAGAAGCAACTGCAATCCTAGCATAGACATTCTCAAACCTTTTAGTCTCAGCATCCTTTAACCTCTTAAAAAGTTCACAAACCTAAGACCAAGGAGATGGAGCAGCCTGTGAAGTATGTGAAGTGTCTGGTGCTTGTGGTGCAAACCTGACACTCTGAGTTGGATTCCTGGAATGAGATGGAAGTGCAGTGATAGAAACAGTGAGACTCTGCCTTAAAAACAAGGTGGAAGATAGGTAAGGGAGGAGAATCAACCCACCCACAAAACCTTCAACCCAAAATTTATCCTGTATACAAGGTGTGCAGGGATAAAGATATAGCAGACATTGAAGGAATGGCCAACACCTGTCACTATTAATGATACTCTGCTGTGGTTACAGACAGGTGGATAGCATAACTTTCATCTGAGAACCTCCATGCAACAAAAGATCCAACATAAGCTGAGACTGACTGCCAAACATTAGGCAGAACATGGAGGATCTTGTGGAAGAATGGGGGGAAGGATAGAAAGACCCATAGGAGATAAGAACTCCACAAGATAAACAGGGTCAATTAACCTAGGTCCACATGGGGGTCCCAGAACTACTATTCAAAGGGCATTCATGAACTGGACCTAGGTCTCCTACTGGTAGGTAAGTTGGTCTATGGGCCCCTAGCAGGTGGAGCAGGGCTGTCTCTGGTGAGGACTATGAGGCCTGCTGTTTGATCACCTCCCTTCAACAGGGCTGTAGTGCCTTGCTTCAGTGGAAGAGGAAGTACTCAAACCTGATGCAAATTGATATGCTGGGGTAGAACAGTAACTGGGTGGGCACCTCTTTTCTGTGGAGAAGGGGGTAGGAGTGTGGGACCCAGAGGAGGGAAGGAAGGGGCTACGATTGTGATGTAAAATGAAAACTTAAATTTTTTTTTTTTTTTTTTTTTGGTTTTTCGAGACAGGGTTTCTCTGTGTAGCCCTGGCTGTTCTGGACTCACTTTGTAGACCAGGCTGGCCTCGAACTCACAAAGATCCGCCTGCCTCTGCCTCCCAAGTGCTGGGATTAAAGGCGTGCGCCACCAACGCCTGGCATGAAAAATTAAATTTTAAAAAACAAGATGGAAGGAGAGAACTAACATCTAAAAAAGTTGACTTCTGACCTTTACACATGGGCTGTGACGAGCATGTGCCCCACCTGACAAAGTAGGTAAAATGTAATTTTTTTAAAAATACATTCATTGAAAATAAATAGGACAGTTTAAATATTATCCACTTGTCTAGGCAGGATACTAACTTTAAATTACCTTTACTGCCATTCTATTAATAAATACTAAATTTAAGTGATTCCCAAAGTACCTCTAAAGGGGTCCAAGATAAACAAATAAAACACACAGTAGGGAGTTCTATGTCAAAATTCAACTCTGCCTGCTTCTATCTCCCAAGTTCTAAGATTAAAAGGCATGTGCCATCATATCCAGCCTTTTTACTTTTTTTTTGGTGGGGGGGGGGGTTGTTTTGTTTTTGGAGACAGGGTTTTTCTGTGTAGCCCTGGCTGTCCTGGACTCACTATGTAGAACAAGCTAGCCTTGAACTCACAGAGATCCGCCTGCCCCTGCCTCCAAAGTGCTGGGATTAAAGGCATGGGCCACCACGCCCAGCTTTACTTTTTATTTTTTGAGGCAGTCTCAAGTAGCGCAGGCTAGCTTCACACTTGCTGAGAATGACCTTAAATTCCTGATCTTCTTGTCTCCACCTCCTGAGTGCTGGGATTGCCTGTATGTGTTATTATAGTGAGAATTTTGGTTTATTTCAAAGACATAAGAAATGTTATAAGAATATGTTTTGGCCGGGCAGTGGTGGCGCATGCCTTTAATCCCAGCACTTGGGAGGCAGAGGCAGGCGGATCTTTGTGAGTTCGAGGCCAGCCTGGTCTACAACGTGAGTCCAGGAGAGCCAGGGCTACACAGAGAAACCCTGTCTCAAAAAAACCAAAACCAAAAAAAAAAAAAAAAAAAAAGAATATGTTTTTGCTTTAATCCCAGGTGTGGGGATATGGAGCTGCTTCATAGTATCTGACTATGATTTCCCTTTTGCTCTGGCAGGGGCATGGTTTTGCTACCTGCAGATAGTTTGTGCGAATGTGTGATGTGGAATTCTGGGAACTTTTCAGAGGATATATAAATACTAGAGCCCTCAGAGTTGGGAGGCTGGATGGTGGTTGGATGTTGTTGGTTGCGGTTTGTGAGGTAGTTGTGTGCAAAGAGATGAGAAGAAGAAATTAGATATCCTGATGAAGATGCCCCTAATCAGCAAGAAGGAGTCTAATGATAACAATGCCCCCCCTTTCCCCTCTTTCCTTTTTTCTCTCCTATCTAGTGTTAGAGTGTTGAAAGAGAAGAAATAAAGGGGTAGAAAAGGGTAGAAGAGAGAAAGGAACCCACAAAGTAGCAAATGCCAGTTACACGTTAACATATCTAGTTTTATGTAATGTCAGGGACCAAACCCAGAACTTCATACATGCTAGGCAATCACTCTGGCAACTGAGCTACATTTCCATCCAGTTTGTGTGTGTGTGTGTATGTATGTTGGTATTTCTGTGTAGTTCTGATTGATCTGTTACTAGTAGATCAGGCTGGCCTTTGAACATGCATAAATCCTTCTGCCTGAGCCTCCTAAATGCTGAGATTACAGGTATATGCTACCATGCTTGACTCTGGTTAAACTCAAAGCATTCATTTCTTTATAAAATAGTAATTAAAGTTATCAGATTTCACCTCAAAAGATTATTGTACTAAGTGAAAATATAAGGATCCCATCAGAGTACTTAATACTTAATGAGACTTCACCTAACACTCATGGAGAAAAGCTATTTGAAATTTCCTTTGTTCTGACACCTTGGATAACTCTTTACAGTTTACTAAAGTTAGTAATGGTTATATCCCCATATCATACACCAGGATGTTAGGGTTTTATAACAAACATTGGTCTCTATGCAAAAACAATGTGAATAATATGTATTATATACAATTATATAAAAGTTATACATATCTACATTATGTATGTATGTATATAATATATACATCTGGTGCAGCAGTAATAAACTCTCTCTGGAAAAATATTGCTTTTGAGGAGTCTTAGAGTGTATTCTAAGCTTCTACTCTCACTTTAAAACACTTTTTTGAATGTGTATAGCTATTTCACCTGCATGTACGGGTACCATATTCAAACCTTGTGCCTGCGGAGGCCACAGCAGATGCCCTGGAAGTAGTTGTGAGCCTCCATGTAGATGCTGGGAATAGAACCTGGGTCCTCTGGAAGAGGAGCTGGTGCACTCCAGCCCCTTACTTTTAATAGCTCTATACTTACACTAAAAAAAAACAAAGAAAGGGGGCTGGAGAGATGGCTCAGCGGTTAAGAGCACTAGCTGCTCTTTTAGAGGTCCTGAGTTCAATTCCCAGCAACCACATGGTGGCTCACAACCACCCACAATGTGATCTGATGCCCTCTTCTGGCTGCAGGTGCATGCAGATAGAGCATTCATATACATAAAAATAAATAAATACATCTAAAAAAAAAAACCAAGAAAAAAAAGAAACTCCATTCCTATCATTCTCTTCCTCTCTTCCCATTTACTGTACCACTGAGCTATTCTGTCTTCTACCTCTACTTCTGAACACTTGGGTGTGGTCTCAGCCTCCTGGAATAAAGACTTTCTTTCTTTCTTTTTTTTTTTTTTTTGTAATTTTCAGCCAGTTTTTTATTGGTTCCCGCCTCCCCCCTGCTTAGAAGTAGCTAAGACTAACAAGTTTTCAGTCAATCTATGTTTCCTCTACCTAATTCCTGCCTACCTATCATTCTGCCTATTTATATTATCATCTACCTTCCCACCTTCAAACAGGCAGTTTGTCACTTAAGCAAATTATATCAAGATCTCTGATAGCCAATTTCTTTCTAGACCTCCCAGTATGGTAACTGACAAACCACAACTCTAGTTAAAATGCTGTTTTCTTCCTTAGCCCTGTGGCACCACCTACTTTCCGATTTGTTTTCTTGCTACCTGACTGGTGTATCCTGCTGAGGTTCCTCTGCTGACTCCTTCTACCTCAAAGCTTGATCTCTTATTATCTACTCTCACTAGAGGCATCGCTTCCATCCCATAACTGACAATACAATCTCCATGGCAATGACTCTTCACCCTTTCTTGAGGTTCTTGAACCTAACACTGCCCAATGATAACTACTCATTCCTTCTACTCCCTTACGCATTATGATGATGCAAAACAGTGTAGAGATTCCTCCATTTATATTTTTACTGAAGCCATTCCAGATTGAACTACAATCTGATCTCCTTGATGGAGAATACCACAGAAAACAACCCAGCTCTATTCTAGGAACCAAAAGTCAAGATATCCAAGCTAACTTAGCTTTCCACAGAGCTGCCTGTTTGTAAGGAACTCCCTCCATTTATCTTAGCTTCTGTTAAAACAGCTTGCTACAAACTGGTTACTTCTGCAAAGTCCCCTGCAGCTGCTGAGCCAGCAGATATGACTTATTTTCTGCCTTTAAAAAAACTGGGGACTGGGGAATGCATATCCAGGTCCCTGTATACTTGGGTGTGGTCTCAGCCTGCTGGAATAAAGACTTTCTTTATTTCTTTCTTTTCTAAAATTTTCGGCCAGTTTTTATTGTTTTTCCCCCCTTTGCTTAGGAGTAGCTAAGACTAACAAGTTTTCAGTTAAACTATGTTTCTTCTATCTAATTTCTGTCTATCTATCATTCTGCCTATTTATATTATCATCTATCTACCTTCCTACCTACCTATTGCTTGACATCATCTATCTATCCATCTTCTTACCTATCTATCTACAAATGGCTATTTTATATAAATGTAATCTTTTTTCCTAATTTATTTATTTATTCAAGTTACATCCCAATTTCAGCCCCCTGTCCCTTCTCTCCTCCCCATCTGGTCCCACCCTCTCCCCCCTCTCCTTCTCAGATGAGGGGAGCCCCGGGGAGCCACCCACATATCGACCCACCTCAGTTCATAAAGTCCCATGAGGGCTAAGAGCTTCCTCTTGCACTGGGGCCTGACAAGGCAGCCCAGCTAGGATAAGGTGTTCCACTAACAGACAACAGAGTCCATGTCAAAGACAACTCCCTCACCCAGTTCCACTTGATAAAGGATCTGCATGAAGATCAAGCTGCCTAACATCTATATATGTGTAAGGGGGGCTAGGTCCGGTCTATATATGCTTTTTTTTTTGGTTGGCGTTTTAGTCTCTGTAAGCCTCTAGGGCCCTAGGTTGGCTGGTTCCGCTGGTCTCCATGTGGAGATCTTGTCCCTTTATTCCTCCTCCCTCTCTTATACACGACTCCCAGAGCTAAACCAAGAATTCACAACAGAGGAATCCTTAATGGCCTTGTGGCACCTGAAGAAATGCTCAATATCCTTAATCATCAGGGAAATGCAAATCAAAACGACTCTGAGATTCCATCTCACATCTGTCAGAATGGCTAAGATCAGAAACTCAGATGACAGGGGCTGGAGAGATGGGTCAGCAGTTAAGAGCACTGGCTGTTCTTCCAAAGGACCCAGGTTCAAATCCCAGTACCGTATGGCAGGCAGTTCACAGTTGTCTGTAATGGCCAGGCGTGGTGGCATACACCTTTAATCCCAGCACTGGGGAGGCAGAGGCAGGTGGATCTCTGTGAGTTCAAGACCAGCCTGGTCTACAAAGGGAGTCCAGGACAGCCAAGGATACACAGAGAAACCCTGTCTTGAAAAAACCAAAAAAAAAACCCAAAAACCTCAGATGACAGCACATGATGGCAAGGTTGCAGAGAAAGAGGAAAACTCCCCCACTGCTGGTGAGAGTGCAAACTTGTACAGCCACTTTGGAAATCAATCTGATGATATCTCAGAAAATTAGGAGCCAGGTGTGGTGGCACATGTCTTTAATCCCAGCACTCAGGAGGCAGAGGCAGGTGGATCTCTGTGAGTTCAAGGCCAGCCCGGTCTACAAAGTGAGTCCAGGACAGTCAACCAGAGCTACACAGAGAAACACTGTCTCGAAAAACCAAAAAAAAAAAAAAGTTCTACCTCAAAACCCAGCCATACCACTCCTGGGCCACCCAAAAGATTCTCCACCAAACCACAAGGACATCAGCTCAACTATGTTCATAACAGCTTTATTTGTAACAGCTAGAAACTGGAAACAACCCAGATGTCCTTCAACCAAAGAATGGATTAAAAACAACAACAACAGGGGCTGGAGAGATGGCTCAGTGGTTAAGAGCACTGGCTGCTCTTCCAAAGGTCCTGAATTCAATTCCCAGCAACCAAATGGTGGCTCATAACCATCTATAATGTGATCAAATCCCCTCTTCTGGAATGCAGGTGTACATGCAAACAGAATGCCCATATAAATAAATATAAAAATAAAAAATAAAAATTGTGGTACATTTCACAGTGGAATACTACTCAGCTATCAAAAACAAGTAAATCATTCAATTTGCAACCAAATGGATGGAACTAGGCTCATCCTGAGTGAGTTAACCCAGACCCAGAAAGATACACATGGTATGTACTCACTTGTAAGTGGATTTTAGCCATATAGTACAGGATAACCATCCTACAACCCACAGACCCAAAGAAACAGTAACCTAGCAGATAGTAACTATCTTAGGAGAGACCCAACCAAAACAGATGGGATATAGACTTTTAATTAACTCAGTGGTCATCTCTACTGAGCTGTGTGCATGTCTGGTGTCTGCAGAGGCCAGGAGAAGGCAAAGGATCCCCTGGAACTGGCTACGATCCAAACCCTGGTCCTCTGTAACAGCAACAAATGAGCCATCTCTCAGTTCTTAAACCAAGAGCCTAAGAGTCAGCAAACCTGGAGAGTATCTGCTTTGCAGCTAGCAAGGTTAAAAACACAACTCTGCTGTTTATACTCAGTAGCCCTAAGATCTTGGGGGAGTTAGGACTCTTAAGAAAATTATAAGCCTCGAAAGAAGTAAAACAGAACACTAAGTTCTCAATGAATTATCCCATAGTTAATTTCAGATTCCCAACAAATACAGTTCTGTTGCCAGTTCCCCTCTTCCTGCCCATTTCTTTCCATCTCGTTGTCACTGCTTCCCTCATCCAAACCACTCCCATTTTCGTGTTATTAACGCCCTCATGATTTCCTCTCTGCTTCTGCTCTTGACCTGGCAATTTTCCATGAAGTGGCCAGCATACTGAATAAAACATAATTCTTAAAACACAAGCCAGAAATAATTCCTGTATTCAAGCCCTGTAGTTTCTTCCCTTTGTACTTAAGTTTCTAATTCAAATTCCTTTTCTTGGTCTTAAAGGTCATAACCTCAGCCAAATATAATAATATCTATGGATTTTTAAAAATTATTCCATCTTGAGCTTCAAATTTTTTAAGGTATACCAGGCTGGTTGACTTTTTTTTTTTTTTCAAGAATAAATTCTTATTTTGTAGCTTAATTGGTGTCAAACCTCCATTCTCAGCTGGGTATGGTGGCACATGCCTTTAATTCCAGCATTTGGGAGGCAGAGGCAGAGGCAGATGCAGGCTGACCTCTGTAAGTTCCAGGCCAGCCAGGCAGGACTATATAGAGAGACCCTGTTTCAAAACAAAACATCAATTTCCATTCCCCAGCCTCTCTCTCCTAAATTCTAAGATTACAAGAATGTGTCATCATGCCTAGGCAGATAATTCTTGGAACAATGAGAATTAAATAACGATTTCACTTTCTATTTATTTCTTCAATCAGTCACACTTCTTTATTCAAACTTGCACACTGGCTAACTGGCCTTTTTCCTTTTCCTGTTTTATAAATCTACCGTGCCTTCAGGACTTTGTACCACCTCTTCTTTCCTACTTAGAAAGCGCTGTCTCAGATCTCACAGTTTTGAGCCTGAGTTCACTCAACTCAAATATCCACTTCTTTTTCTTTCTTTGTTTCTTTAATATATGTGCATGGCTGTTTTGCCTGCCTGCATGCATGCCTGGGTGGGTGGTGGAAATCAATCCTGTAGAAGAACAGCTAGTACACTTAACCACTGAGCCAATTCTCCAGCCCTGCACCCTACCCCTTAAAACAGAGCCTCACAGTTATCTCTGGCTGGCCTAGAACTCCCTATGTATGCTAGGCTGGCCTCAAATGTACAGAGATCACCTGTTTCTGACTCCCATGTGCTGCCATATTACTACCATACCTGGTTAAATACCATTTTCTTAGTGAGACCTTCTCAGGCTTCCATTTGAAAACAGAATACTAGAAAGCACCTGAGTTTACTTTTACCAAAGTATTTAAATATGTTTCATGTGTTATAGGGTTTTTTTTCATCAGAAAATATATAGAATAAGCAAAAATGTATTCAAGAAATACTTGTGACATTGGGAATGTATACTGGGCCATTTAACTCTCATAAATGTGGCATATTTATATCTGTTGTTTTGTATAATACTTACTGTTATAAGAGAAGGAACCATCTGTTGGACTGAAAGGGGAAACTTCTTGGGGGGAAGAGGGTGGAAGGGTGGGATAGGGAGGGGTTTGTGACTGAGATGTAACTTGAAGAAAAAAAAA
>CAJQZJ010033923.1:1306436-1318317 GCA_907164525.1 Lophiomys imhausi
AAAAAAAAAAAAAAAAAAAAAAAAACAGGTTTGTTTAATCTTACACTATAAAACTCCAAAGGACAGACTAGAAAAATACATGGGAATTTTCAGACTGGTAACAATGTTTGAATTATATTTTTTCCAAGAAAGTCACAGGCTGTTTGTTCATTACTGAATGTACTTTGAAACAAAGAGTATCATAAAAGGAAGAAATCTGTACAACAAATAGGAGGTAGGACTAAGCCTCTACAAGATCTAATTCTCTGAACCTGATAAACCACTCTCTGACCACAGCCTTCTATTTCCACACCATGCACTATCTTATTGTCATTTCATCTGATCTCCAACCTATTACTTATAAATCTAGCCCTCTGATGATTCCATTTGCTCCTGGCATACTACCTGTACTTGGCTCTGCTTTCTTTCCTGCCTGATCATTTCAGCCACTTTTCAACCCCATTTCACTTGTGTCTCTATGCCTCACTTGCTCAGCTGACTTCCTAGTTTGAACGAGTTGAAATATCACTTTTTTTTTTTTTTTTGCTTCTGCAAGCAGTCAGGTAAGATCTAAAAAGAAAATCACACAACCATGTGAGATGCTGTCAGCATACACCAATGGTCAGTGCTCACTGGGACACTTGACACTACCTAGTACCCTCCAGGCTACTAGAAACTGTCAAACTAATGTGAAAAAGAATCAGCTACAAAAGACTGGGCAGTCAGCCAGTGAGATGGCTTAGCAGATAAACACACTTATTGTAAAGCCTGATTATCTGAGCTCAATCCCTGCTATCCAAATGGTGGAAGAAGAGAATCAACTCCCCCAAATTATCCTCTGCACTGAGGAAACTGAGTCGAAATTACTATAAGTTTGAGTCCAGTCTGGGCTACATAGTGAGTACCAAGACAGCAAGGGCCACATCAACAAGACCTTAACCTCAAGCTCCTAAAAAAAAAAAAAAAAAGATAATCTAGTTAAAATTCATATTTTCATTCAGTAGGTGTGGGAAGAAAATGGAGATGGTGTACTTTAAGTAAGCTTTTAGTTGATGGATGCTGCTGCATCTGCTGACTCAGGCAACACACAGGGAGGGCAGAGATTTGTCCACACAGCACCCTTACTCTCCAGAGATGAAATGGTGTCTTACTTTAAGAAAACCGAAGTAAGTCACATGGTGGTGGCGCACACCAATAATCCCAGCACTCAGGAGGCAGAGGCAGGGAGATCTCCGTGACTTCAAGGCTAGCCTGGTCTACAGAGTGGGTTCCAGGACAGCCAGGGCTACACAGAGAAACTCTGACTCAGAAAATGAAAGGAAGGAAGAAAAGAAGGCAGGAAGGAAAGGAGATTGAAGAAATTATACCTAAAGCCTTTTTCTTCATACTTCTTCCCATACGAAACCTATCAGTAATAATACATGCTTTCAAACTTACTCAAAAGAAAAGGTTTCATCTTATTTAAAGACTTCTTTAAATCCAGTCTCTCCACTCTGAATGCCAACCTTTCTACCTTATAAAGTAATTTAAAAAATAATACCCAATGTGGTGGCATATGCTTTTGATTCTAGCACTTGCAGAGGCAGGAATACTTCTGTGAGTTCAAGGCCAACCTGATCTACATGTTGTCCAGTTAGGGCTACATAGTGAGACTCTTTCTCAGAAAGTCTCAATAGTAGTGGTAGTAAAATATTGTCAGTGAAGTGCTCAACTAGCAATGAGGTATTCACACCACTGCCCAAACCCCAAGGCTCAGGGACCACTGAGGAAGAAGGGCAGCAATATTCTAAGATCCAAGGTTGCACTGGCCGGAAACAGTTTCTTTTGGACATGAACAGGACTGCTGCACACATGAGCTTGCACCAGCTGTGGCTGCCGGCACAAAATAAAGCTGGTCAACATCATAGCATTGAAGGGGAAGAGGAGTTTCACAAGCCCACCAACTCATAATTGCGAAGATATGACAATTGATGGTTTTGGTGGGGAAGGAAAGTCCACTTTCTAAGGAAGCGGCCCCTGGTAGGTCAACAACATTCCAGAGGATGGCCTCCACCAAGCAGTATATGAGAAGCACAAATTGGATTCCACGAGTTTAAAAAAAAAAAAAGGACACAAAATTGGAATGCTGGTAAGGGAGGGAGGAGTGAATCAGGGAGGAGTTAGGAGGAAGAGTGGGGTGAAAATAATCAAAATACATTCTATGAAATTCTCAAAAAATTAAAATATTTAAGAATCATTTAGATTTATTTAATTTATGTATTATCAGTGTCTTGCCTTCAAGTGTGTATGTGGCACACTCTGGAAGTGGAGTTATAGATTGTTGTTAGCCACCATGTGAATGTTAGGAACCAAACCGGGGGCCTCTGCAAGAGCAACTGGTGCTCTTGACTGCTAAGCCATCTCTCCAGCCCCTAAAAATTTATCTTAATATTAAAATAAAAAGTATCAGTATCCCAGCACTAGAGAGGCAAAGGGAGGTAGATCTCTGTGAGTTCAAGGCTAGTCTGGTCTACAAAGTGAGTCCAGGACAGTCAAAGATACACAGAGAAACCCTGTCTCAAAAAAACAAAACAAAACAAATCAGTATCTTCCAAATTCTTCCTCATAAACCAGACTTGCCCTGGTCAGTATCATAGCACCTGATTCCATGTGATGACTGAGGACTTGAAATGTAGTCAGTTCAACTGAGATGTGCTGAGCATAAAATCTCATTAGTGGTTTTGTAATATTGATTACTATTGAAATGATTTTTGCATACATTGGGCTAAATAACACATATCACTGACATTAATATCTTTCTACTTTTTTCTTGTTAAAAATTTTTTAACATTTATTTATTAATTCAAATGACATATTATGATCACATTCCCCCCACACCCTCTTTCCTTCCTATCCTTCTCTTCAGGAGAGGGCCCCCCACATATCAATCCCCTCAGTTCATCAGACACATGAGGGCTAAGAGCTGCCTCTTATTCTGGGGCCCAATATGGCAGCCTGGCTAGGATAAAGTGTCCCACTAACAGGCAAACAGAGTCCATGTCCGAGATGCCCCTGACCTATTTGCTAAAAAGATCTGTATGAAGACTAAGTTGCCTATCATGTATATATGCATGGGGGGGTCTTTCTTTCTTTCTTTTATTTAAAGACACATAATCTGGCTATTTGTCTAAAGATATCCTAAAAATTCTGATCCTCCTCTCTCAGACTCCCAAGTGTGAGCCACCATGGTTTTACCTCCTAAACATGACTACTAGAGAATTAAAAGTATGTGCACAGCTTTCAGCATACACTATAGCATATATGATCGTCTCATCTCTACTTATTTATCTAGTTTTGGCTTGGAAAAAAATTAAGCTCCAAGAGTAAGGATGGTATTCTTATCTGCTCTATTCCCCACCCCGCCCCACTGCTCCCTTATTTTCCTCTTCCTTCTCTCACTTCTTAGCCGACTCTTCAGCCGACCTGGCCGGCTTCTGACCTGTTAAAACGTCTCTTTGAGCTGACCAGAGGCTTCTCACATGGCAAGCACAAGCAATCCTTTCCAGTCAGACGTTCTGCGAAGCAACCGCTCCCTATTCCTTAATGGTCCTGTGCAAGGGCCGTCCGGGTTGCCCCGCTGGCCCTGGCATCTATCTGGCGCATGCACGGCTGGGCCCACTGCAGGCCCGCAGCAAACGAGCCCACGCACGACTAGCTAAGCCTGAGCTCCGCCGGCCTTCCAAGGTCCCCGCAGGGCTTCGGCCTGTGCGGGCGCGCGACGCTGTCCGTCGTCACGCAGTCTGTTAAGGGCGCGCACACCTTAGCTTCTGCGGTCGCCGCCTCGCAGGTGACCGTCCTGCCGCACCTAGCCACCACAGCTCCCGCGGCTGTACAGAATGGCTGGAGGGCTTCAAAAGCACCCCGAGCCCACTCCCCCGTTCTGCGGGCTGGCACGAAGCACCACGGCGCGAGTGGGCTGGGAACCTCAGACCCTTGTCCCCGGCGTCCCCCGGCCGCTGCAGTACCCCGGTGGCCCTTCAGGGCGGCGACGGCCGCAGACCCACGCGGGCGGCAAGGCCCGCGGCCGTCCCCAGCCTCTTCGCCTCCCCCGGGGCCCAGGTGACCGAGACGCCCGCGCCTCGTCGCCCTTACCGGAGCGGCGGTCGCCTCAGCCATGGCCCTCCGCTGCCCGCTCGGGTCCCGGGAATCACCGCCGCACGCAGGCCCGGCCGCTTGGCGCTCTTCGCAGGCGGCAAGAAGCGGTCTCGCGCGGCTCGCCCTGACAGGACTCGCGCGGCAATCCGTCTTCCAGGAGAGCTGGGACGCCGGGGTGCTGAGTAGCTGCTGGCAGCCTCCGCCGCACCGGCTGCAGCCGCCCCTCAGCTGGCGCTTTGTGGACAGCGAGTACAGCAGGCGCTGGGCCGCCGGCCTAGACGCGCCCCCTCCGGTCGGTCCTCCTGGGTCAGCGCGCCCCCTGGCGGCCCCAGCATCCGGCGCACCCTCCCTGAAATCCGCTTCCGAGAAGAGGTTTGATAAATGCAGACCCCACCCACCTCCTGGGGCTCTTTGCCCCGTCCATCACTCACAGAAATCACAAATGCGTGACGCATACTACATTCCATGCGACTTGTATTGGCACCAAGGGTTTGGAATATTCGGATAGTTGCCTCTCTTGGGCTTGTGTGAGAAGTGGAATTCTTTTTAAATTAAGATTTGTTGCTTTTTATTTTATGTGTATGAGTGTTTGTTTGCCTACACTTGGATATCTGGTCCTATGGAGGCCACAAGAGGGTGAAGGATCACCTGGAACTGGAGCTACAGGGAGCTGTGAGTCACCATGTGGGTGCTGGAACCAAAGCCAGATCCTCTGCTGAGCCATCGGACAAGCCATGAAAAGTGGACATTTTGAGGCCAACAAAAATAAAGCTTTTGATTAGATCTGCTGGATCTGGACTGAGGAACAAGTGGAGACCTAGTTGTGTGTTTAGCAGCCAGCATGGTAAAAAGATAATCACACAACCATGACTCTTCTCAGACCTGTATTTCAGTAAATGAATCCAGTCAATGCCCTCAACAGTAGAGTGTCTATAATTCCGCAAAGTATAAGGATCATTCTGTCGGGCCAGTTTCACTTGCACATACTCCAGTTCCAGGTGATCCTTCACCCTCTTGTGGCCTCCATAGGACCAGACATCCAAGTGTAGGCAAACACTCATACACATAAAATAAAAAGCAACAAATCTTAATTAAAAAAAGAATTCCACTTCTCAGACAAGCCCAAGAGAGGCAACTATCCGAATATTCCACAGTGTATCACCTTGTACATAATTTGAGTCTGTGGTCAGAAGGTGCATAGTTGAGAGTTAAAGTCACCATTCTCTGAAACAGAACATCACTATAACAGAATGAACTTGAAGAAGGAAGAGGAGGAGGGAAGAGGAAGAGGAGAAAGAAAAGAAGAAAGAAAGAATGAAAGAGAGAGCCTGACCTCAGGAAAATTATTTAGTAATTTTATAATTAAAAGTCATAATTTAAAAATTTGGCCTTACAAGAGAAACCCCTTGCTTCAACTGTAGACAGAATGCTGTCCAAAAAGGACAAAACTTGGAAGCAGGTAAGTCAACAGCCTAGCTCTGCCAAGACAGGGTAGGCAAGTCCTTCATGACCCCTGCTCTACAATTAATATCTGTCAGAGATCCTGGGCCAAAGGCTGAAGATATATGTTCCAATATATTGAGAGAAACTGGGGACTGTCCAGGCAGACGGTTGTCTGTCATTTCTTAGTTTTGGAAGCTGCTGGCTCTGCACTTCCTGTTTATCCTTCTCAGGTCTCTGATGGGGTTGAAGACTAGATAGTTATAGTCTCACAGTTAAATTTTAAGTTTAGTAATTATAAGGATGTTCTAGGTCTAAGAAGATGCTTTTATGTTAGTAGTGCAAGTAGGATGGAAACTGAGTCAGGTATAGAACTTTAAACTCAAGATGGATAGATAATAGAATATTAATATCAGTTGCCAATTACGTATGGACTGGACATTGGGATTGTAAGTTATACCTTATAATTTTCATAATTGTGGCCTAATTGTTCTTATTGTTTTGTATTGTATTTACTGTTATATGAAAAAGAGCCTTTTATTGGACTAAAAGGGGGAGCTGTTGGGGGGAAAAGATACACCTTAAATTTAAAAAAAAAGCAGATAGGAAGGTGAGGGGGAAGAAGATAGGAGGGTGGGACCGGGAGGGGAAGGAGGGATGAGACTATGTGATGTATCTTTTTTTTTTTTTTTTTTTTTGGTTTTTCAAGACAGGGTTTCTCTGTGTAGCCCTGGCTGTCCTGGACCCACTTTGTAGACCAGGCTGGCGAACTCACAAAGATTGGCCTGCCTCTGCCTCCCAAGTGCTGGGATTAAAGGCGTGCACCACCAACGCCTGGCTATGTGATGTATCTTAAAGAAATAAATGTTTTTTTTTTTTTAATTTGGCCTTAGAAGGCAAGAACAAAGCCTGTTATGGCGGTACTTGCCTTTAATCCTAGCACTAGGAAAGCAGAGACAGGAAATTTTCTGTGAGTTTAAGGTTAGCCTGGCCTATACAGAGCAAATTCCATGCCATCTAGAGCTACACAGTGGGATTCTATCTTTGAGAGAGAGAGAATAGTAATTTCCAAGCTCTCTGTTTCCCTAATTGTTAGATGCTCCTCTGGACACTAAACATGGACATTTATTACTAAACAATCCTTGACATTTTATTTATTTTAAGTTTTTGAGACTTGTAGCCCAGGTAGTGGAGGATGACCTTAAGCTCCTGATCCTCCTGCCTCCTTCTTACTATTCCTCCTTACAAGGCTGCATAAGTAAGACACTTTGAACTGAGCTCCACCAAGAGCTTTGGTTTTTTGAGACAGAGTTTCTTTGTGTAACCCTGGCTATTGGCTATTCTAGAACATTCTAGAACTCACTCTGTAGACCAGGCTGGCTTTGAACTCATAGAGATCGGCCTGCCTCTGCCTCCCAAGTGCTGGGATTAAAAGGCATGTGCCACCATGCCTGGCCTTTCCTCATACTTAATTATTTGTCTTAAAGATTTTTTTTTTTTATTTTTTGAGACAGGGTTTCTCTGTGTAGCCCTGGCTGTCCTGGACTCGCTTTGTAGACCAGGCTGGCCTTGAACTAGAAGAGATCCACCTGCCTCTGCCTCCCGAGTGCTGGGATTAAAGGCGTGTGCCACCACGCCCAGCTTAAAGATTTTTTTTCTTTTTTTGGTGATGGGGTTGGAGCTGGAGAGCTGGCTCAGTGGTAAAGAACACTTGCTGCTCTTTCGAGGGGACTGGAATCCTGTTCCCAGAACTACCTGGCAGCTGGCAATCATCTGTAACTTTAGTTCTAGAGTAGCTAATGGATTCTTCTGGCCTCCAGCTCCTGCACTCACATGATGCACAGAAACTTACAAAGGCTCACACACATAAATAAAAAATAAATATGAAAACAAGCAAATGGGGCTCAGAGATTAACAGCACTTGCTGCTTTTGCAGAGAACTGGTGTTCTGTTCTCATAACCAAAGTTGTACTAAAAACCATCTGTAACTCCAGTTCCAGAGGATCTGATACCCTCTCCTGGTCTCCATAGGTGCTTCATGCACATGAGTACAGACATATAGGCAGGCAAAACGCCCAGACACATAAAGTAAAATAAATAAACCTTCTTTAAAAAATCCAAAACTTAAGTATATACTTATGTTATAACACATAATTGTAGTCTAGGGTTGTCATCTCAGAAAAGTGGAAGCACATGTTTACCCAAAGACCTCCAGTGATTGTCTGTACCAGCTAGAAACTTGAAACAGACAAAATGTACCACAGCAGGAGTTTGCTTAAACTACTAAATCTATACGTTGTCATATTGCTTACCAAAATAAGGGAAATAAAATATTGAGTACAACACCATACCAATATCAATTCCTTGGCTTTGATATTACATCGCAATATACAGTGTGACCTCTGGAGGAAACTTGGTTCAGAAGATATTTCCTGTACAATCATTGTAACTTCCTGTGGATCTGTAATAATTCCAAAACAAAACTTAAAAAAAAATACATCCAGCAAGTACTGAGCCCAACCTTGAAAAGCAATGATTATTTCGCTAAATAAGATATCCCCGCTGGATGTGGTGGCACACGCCTTTAATCCTAGCACTCAGGAGGTAGAGGCAGGCAGATCTCTGTGAGTTTGAGGCCAGCCTGGCCTACAACAGGGCTACACAGAGAAACCCTATCTCAAAAAACCAAAAAAAAAAAAAAGATATCTCCTTTTAGATGGGGTATGTGTTCCAAAGCTGGCTAGTCAATCACTCTCCTTACTTTATATATATGATTGTTTTATTATGTTGTTCATTGTGTGGACCCTTTCAAAGGCAGTCATAGATATCATGTTTAAACATAAGCATAAGTATGTTTTCTTTGTGTCTTTTACTTGTTTGTTTTAATTTTATATATACAAGTATTTTACCTGCATGCATGTATGTATACCATGGGCATGCCTGATACCTTTGTAATCCAGAAGAGGGCCCTTGGAACTGGAGTTACAAACAGTTGTTAGATGCCATAAGGGTGCTGGGAACCAAGCCCAGGTCATCTGCAAAAGCAATGTCTTAGTTACCTTCTATTGCTGTATTAAGACATAATGACCAAGGCAACATGTTGGAGGATGGTCTTGTGCTCTGTGTATTCAGATGCTGATTTCTGTAGCCAGAAATCTGGTTACGGTCTGGATGCTGGCATCGTCATAATTATCAAACCATCTCCTGTATCAATGTTATGCAAAGAATGTTCTCCATCATCTCTGATTTGGTTAATTAAAAAGCTGATCAGCCAATCAATAACTGGGAAGAGGAGATAGGAAGACTGGACTTCTGATACCAACCAGAGGTCCCAGAGAGACAAAGGAGAAGACAAAAGGAGATCACCATGAGCCAAGAGAGGATCATGAGTCAGAAGAGAGACCATAAGGATTCACCATGAGCAGGTTGCCAAGGGAGTTGCCATGAGGACACACATGGAGTACAGTGATCCAAGGCAAGACTGAGATGGCAAGGAATAATGGGCATGTGACTGGAAAGTAGCCAGAACAGCCATAGAGGGTTAGAATAGATGAATATCTGCTCAGTTAGAGTACTTAAAACTTGTTGAATACTAATAGGTCTCTGTGTCTCATTATTTGGGAGCTAGAATTGGTATAGGAAAACAACGCCTTTTAAATTTCTTCCTACAGCAACATATAGAAGAAAGAGTTTATTTGAGGCTAATGGTTTCAGAGAGTTAAAGTCTGTGACCATCATGCCAGGGAGCATACCAGCAGACTGAGAGCTTATATCCAGGTCTACAAAAAGAATGGCCCACATCTTTTGAAACCTCAAAGCCTGCTTCAGTGATAGACTTCCCTCAACAAGGCCATACCTCCTAGTCTTCTTATCCTTTCCAAACAGGTCCACTAACTAGGTCCAAGTATGCAAACATATGTACCATTCTCATTCAAACCACCACAAGCAACAAGTGTTCTTTTTTTTTTTTTTGGTTTTTCGAGACAGGGTTTCTCTGTGTATCCTTGGCTGTCCTGGACTCACTTTGTAGACCAGGCTGGCCTCGAACTCACAAAGATCCGCCTGCCTCTGCCTCCCAAGTGCTGGGATTAAAGGCGCGCGCCACCACCGCCCGGCGCAACAAGTGTTCTTAGCCAAGGAGTCATCTCTCCATTTCCCAATACTCTAGCCAAGGAGTCATCTCTCCATCTCCCAATACTCTGATTTTTTTGTTTGTATGGTTAGTTTTTGTTTTTTGAAACAGGGTCTTACTATATAGCCTGGGACTGGCCTGGAACACACTCTGTAGGCTAGACTGGCTTCAAACTCAGACATCCACCTATCTCTGCCTCCCAGGTGCTGGGATTAAAGGCATGCATCACCATACCCTGTAGTGACAGTTTTGGAACTTTAGTTTCTTTAAAAACACAGAAATGTTATAAGAACATGCTTCCAGCCGGGCGGTGGTGGCGCACGCCTTTAATCCCAGCACTTGGGAGGCAGAGGCAGGCGGATCTTTGTGAGTTCGAGGCCAGCCTGGTCTACAAAGCGAGTCCAGGACAGCCAGAGATATTCAGAGAAACCCTGTCTTGAAAAACCAAAAAAAAAAAAAAAAAAAAAAAAAGAACATGCTTCCATTTTATTCCAGGTGTGGGGATGTGGAGCTGCTTCGGACTCTCCACAGCAGCTGATCATGATTTGCCTCATACTCTTTGCAGAAGCATGGTTTTGTCAGTTGCAGATCATTTCTGTGATCATGTGATGTTTGAAATTCTGGGAACTTTTCAGATGGTTATAAATGTAAGGGCCCTGAGCAGTGATTGTTGGTCATTTAGGGAGGTTGTTTATGGTTTGTTGGTAGCTATGGTCAAAGAAGAAACAAAAGGAAAGAAATTAGATTCAGGGATATTCCTAATTCCTCACTCCCCTCTACCCTTGTTTCTCTCCTATATAGTGTTAGGGGTAGAAACTAGGGGGATAAAAGGTGGGAAAAAGAAGAACCTCAAAGTAACAAAGACAAGCTACAAAAGGTGCCCAAATGTGGGCTACATAAAGAAACTATGGGAGCCGGGCGTGGTGGCACACGCCTCTAATCCCAGCACTAGGGAGGCAGAGGCAGGTGGATCTCTGTGAGTTCGA
The DNA here is from genome assembly GCA_907164525.1 of Lophiomys imhausi. Lineage (NCBI taxonomy): Eukaryota > Metazoa > Chordata > Mammalia > Rodentia > Muridae > Lophiomys > Lophiomys imhausi. Next base: position 1,317,108 of record CAJQZJ010033923.1, read on the forward strand.
GGCCAGCCTGGTCTACAAAATGAGTCCAGGACAGCCAGGGCTGTTACACAGAGAAACCCTGTCTCGAAAAAAAAAAAAAAGAAATTATGGGAAATTTGGTTTAAAATTCCATAGAGGTCATGGCAGGGGATCTTTCTTTCTGGATGGTTGGTTAGAATGAAGAATAAACTCTTTTGTTTGATTAGTTTGTTTTGTTTTCTGGAGGTAGAGCCTCAGTGTGTAGCACTGACTAGCTGGGAACCTTCTATGTATACCAGGCTTGCCTCTAGCTCACAGATATTATATATATATATATTATATATATATATCATATATATGCCACCAAAGTGCTGCAACACATCTAACAAAAAATTTTAAACTTTTTAAAATATTTTATTTATTATATATACAGTGTTCTGTCTGCATGTAACCCTGTAGGTCAGAAGAGGGCACCAGATCTCAATATAGATGGTTATGAGCAACCATGTGGTTGTTGGGAATTGAACTCAGGACCTCTGGAATAGCAGCCCGTGTTCTTAACCCCTGAGCCATCTCTCCAGCCCCTAAAAACTTTTTAAATGCCAAAAAAAAAAAAAAAAGAGGCCCTGGGGTTGATCCTCAGAACTCATATAGAAATGCCAGACAGGCTGACAAACCAGAACTCATGTAAATATGCCAGGTGTGATGTGTATTTGTGTCTTCCTTCCTAAGGATAATAGGCAAGTATTGGAAGACCCTGCTATTAAGGTCGCAGTCCACCATGTCTGGATAGCTCTAAGCTCAGTGCAAAATGGAGGACTCCCCTTCTTAGTGAGGCTTCCTCTTCTCTACCTGATCTTATCTAGAGAGTGTCTCTACCCATGACCTCCACATCCTCCACCCCTGGAAAGTCATGTAGTCCATGGCCACATTGCAGGTTCAAATTCCTTTCTCCAGATAAGAACCTGCCTGTCAAGTACTTAGAATTCCTCTTCATGTAAATGAAGCATTCCCAGCACCTCAGTCTCAGCCAATAATGTACACCCAACCTGAGAACACTTCCCCACTTCCCCAAAGATCTATATAGCCCTTGTTCATCCCAAATAAAGTTGAGCTGTCTCACTGAAGCTGTTCCCAGAAGTCATTCCATCATACTCATGGCTGTCCAAACCCTGCTCCCCACCTCTGTTCCCCTTACCCTCCTGGGCTGGTTGCCAATGACCCCTGAGGAAGAAGAGACCCACAGGTAAGG
>CAJQZJ010033923.1:1318327-1374582 GCA_907164525.1 Lophiomys imhausi
AGTGAGTCCCAGTATAGCCAGGGCCCTGTAGAGAGATCTTGTCTCAAACCACCCCTCTAAAAGAGAGAGAGAGAAAAAAAAGAAAAAGAAAGAAATCTGTTTCATAATTTCCAAATGTTTATCTGGTAACAAATTTATCCCCTACATACTACCAATTAATATCCTACTATTACACATAAAAATAAATAATAAGGAACTCTGGTCCATTTTAGCTTCTGCATGTTTGGAAACATCTACTTACTACAGAGCTGTGTGTACCATAGTGAGTTCCAGGACAGTTAGTGTTGTTTTTAACAAAATCTCAAATGTTCAATAAAGACTCAGGAGCCAGATACTGGGGTCAAAGCCTGCTAGCTCAGAAACTCAGAGAAAGCACCCAGCTGACCTTCCTCCTCAGCCAAGATGTCCCAAAAGAAGAAATGCTCCTTTGTTAGTCATCTCAAAAACTCCTCAAACTGAATGCCCCTCCCTTCTACTTCCTGTTTGCTTCTTTATCAGTCCTCCTGACTTCCTCTCACTCTCTGTTTTTTTTTTCTATGTTTACTCCCTGTCAACTAGTTGCTTGCTCCACCTGTTGACCTGTAGTTGATTTTGTTTAATCATGTTTATAATATTTAAGCAGAAAGCTCTTGGATCAAAGATGTGTGCTAGGGCTGAGTCATACCACAACTAGAAACAAGTGTTTCCAGGGAACAACACAAGCTCAGGATTCACAGTCTGATCAAACAATGGGCAGCAGGTTAGGACTATGTATAGAGACCCTGACTCAAGAAAAGGGGACAGGGGTGTGATGGCACACACTTTTAATCCCAGCATTCAAGAGACAGAGGCAGGAGGATCTCTGTGAGTTAAGGCCAACCTGGTCTACAAAGCGAGTTCCAGGCCCACCAGAGCTACATAGACCCTATCTCAGTAAATAAGTAATTAAATAAATAAGCCAGTGAGATGTCTCAGGTGGTGTTTTGTTTGCATGTATGCACACCAGAAGAGGACATTGGATCCCATAGATCCAATTAAATATGGTTGTGAGCCACTATGTGGACACTGGGAATTTAACAAGGACCTCTGAAAGAGTAGCCACTCAACCACTGAACCATTTCTTCAGCTATGAACTGAGGTTCAAAGATGGAAACAAACCTATTATACTCAGGGAATGAGGAAACAAGTCAGATACCATGGTGCACACCTGTAATCCCAGCATTTGCGGGGTGGAGAAGGAAGGAGTTCAAGGACACCCTATACCACAAAGTGACTTTGAAACCTCACTTAAATGAGTCAGAAAAACAGGCAGTTGGGGCTCTGGAGAGATGGCTCAGTGGTTTTGATTCTCAGCACACACGCCTGGCTGTAACTCCACTTCTGGCTGTAACTCCACTCCAGGAGATCCATGCCCCTCCCCCCTTTTCTCTTTCTCTCTTTCTTTTTTTCTTTTTTTTTTTTTTTTAAGGTTTTCTGAGACAGGATTTCTCTGTGTATCCTTGACTGTCCTGGACTCACTTTGAGACTCATTGTGAGTGAGTCCAGGACAGTCAAGGCGCACATCACCACACCCAGCCCATTGCCCTTTTCTGGTCTCTAAAGGCACTGCATACATGTGGTGCACAGGAGCTGGCTTTTCACCTTTATTCTCAGCACTCGGGAGGCAGAGGCAGGTGGATCTCTGTGAGTTCGAGGCCAGCCTGGTCTACAAAGCGAGTCCAGGTGTAATGAGTCTGTAAGCAGGCAAGCTGCTGAAGAGCAGAAACCTGCAGGAGCATAGATAAGAATGGGGCCAGCCCCCTGAAAATGTGTGAAGTGTTACTTGGAGTGCTGTGCAGATGTAGGCAATAAGATATGTTAAGGAGTGCAGTGAAAATAGTATATAAGCTGAGACCTGAAAGCAGACGGCGGCGCAGTTCCATTTCTGGTACTGTTAGCCCGGTCCCTCTGCCCGAGACTCTCTCGTGACATCGGAGAACTCGTCTGCCAGGTCGTATAAATGTTTGCTGTGGAGAATTAGAAAATGTGGTGGATTTATATTGTTGCTATAATAGTGATAGCCCTGTTTGCCTTGCAGTGTGTGTGTGTGATTCAATATAAGGAAAATAGACAGGAAGGTACTTATGAGTTATGATAGGTGGATTTATGTTATTGCTATAACAGTAATAGTTAGTTAATAAAATATATTATAATTATACTCTGCTTGTCTCCTGCCTATTATTTACCATTTGACCGTGTAGGGTTGCGAGTGCCGTAACCTGGTCACACGACTCCCTTCCGAGAGAAGGAGGTGTCGGGATCTGGATACTTAAACTGCGCTCTCGACAGCAGGACAGCCAGGTTTCACACAGAGAAACCCTGTCGTGAAAACTAAACAAAGAGAAAAAGCAAAAACATGTGGTGTGCAGACACACTTGCAAGCAGTAAACAACCATATGTGCAAAATCTTTTTTTTTTTCTTTTTAAAGAAAGAAAAACAGACAAGAGACCAAAATAAAAACAGATTGTTTGGCACGGTAGCACATGCCTTTAGTAAGAAAATAGGGAGGCAGAGGCAGGTGGATCTCTAAATTTAAGTCCACCCAGGGATATATAGTGAGTTTCAGGACAACCGGAGCTACACAGCGAGACTTCCAGAACGAAAAAAAAAAAAGCAGTTTTACTAGACATTTCTTTTTTTAAATTATTTTGTTAGGCAGAGTGGGTTTGGGGGTGGGTGCTGGAGGGTGATGTCATGCGGGAGTAAGAGGACAACTTTGTGGAACTGTTTCTCTTTTTTCATCTCTACATGGATCCCTGGAATCACATTGTGGTTGTCAGGCTTCACCTTCAAGCATTTTGCCTACTGAGCCTCTACTGGCCCCATGTATGATATTTTCTAAAATAAATTATTCAAATAGTAATACCCATGTCATTATTCTATGCAAAGAGACATATGTACACAATGACATGACTATTCAGGGGCTATTTAATTTTTCTATTTACTCTTCCCAAGCTGCACACTTTTTTCTTCATGACTGTTTAGCCAGACATCTAACACCCCAGGAAACAATTTGAAGTTAGCTGTCTGGGGATACTGGCTGTCTTCCATTCCTTCTTCCTTTCTTACTTTTCTGTCAGTGTCTTCCTATCTTCCTGTATTTCCATTTCTCCCATGTCCCTTCTTCTGTGTCTCTCTCCATCCGTTTGTCTATTTCCCTTAGAATCTGAGGCTTAGATGCTGTGGATGCTATGTTCTCATCCTAGAGCCCACCTGTGACCTACCCCAGAAGCCTGAGTGTCTACCCTCATTTCCTAGGGCTTCTCTGGTCAAGGATGGTCAAGATTTATGGAGAAACACACACCTCTGGCCCTGGCCAGGTGTAGCACTTTTCCCTAGTGGCAACTTGTTCCGAGGAGAGGCCCCTTTTCCTGTCATTTTCTTGCCAGTCTTAATCTCTATGGACTTTGTGGGCCCAGTTCTTGTCTCTGGAGGTCTTGACCTTCCCTCCTGTGTCTTGTGTTCTCTATGCCACGACAGAGAAAAGAGGGCTGTGGCCACCCGAGGTTTCCAGGCTGAGCCAAGCCGCTCCTCCTGCCCGCAGGGGGCGTTGTGGGGCGGAGGGATGGCTGTGCTCCACCCATGTCGCTACTGGCCTTGGTGGGTTTGCGGCGAGTGGGGGTGGTGGCCTGGGGTCGGGGCGGAGCGGGTGCGCGCCGCGTCGCCAGGGAGCGTGGGCGTCGCCGTGGCCAAAGCTCAAGCGAGGCTTCTTCGCGCTGGTCATGGCCGGACCCACTCGGGTAAGGGCCCCTCGTGGATCGGGCTCAAGGGCTGGGGCGGGACCGCGGGCTGCGCGTGCGGAGGCGGCGGGGGGACCCCAACAAAGCCGGGTCTGCGCGGTGGTCGTCTGCGCCCCGTCAGCTGCGGTTTCACAGCCTTCAGTGCCTTCGGGGTGTGGGTTTCCGAAGATTTGCAGTGGTGTCCTGCGGGTTTGCGACGTCATGATCCAGCCGCAGGCTGGCCTTCACGTTGAAAGTGTGAGGGAAGGAGGACCTCAGGCTGGAAGGGTAGAAAAGGACAGTAAAATCTGCATGGAGCATGCGCTGCTTGATTATTTCTTGTTCTGTTGAAATCAGGGTGTAAAGGGTATGACTGGTTTTTATTATGCTGTTCTAACTGCTCTCTATTAACCATTCTTGATTATTAAACCATTAAATTATTATTGATAAGGCTGAAATAAAACACCCTGTAATGTAAAAGATAGGTAGCACATATATAATCAGAATTTTGAGTAAATGGAAGATGGCTATTCTTGTAGTTGAAAAAATAAGCAAAATAAAATATTCTTCCAATTAATACATAAATCCTTTTCAGTTTCACGAAATGACACATATTTGTGAATTTATTCAAAATATATAGTAAGGCTCAGTTGCAAAAATACATTAGTTCTTAATCTAGAGCATATATCGTCCAACCCTGTGTGGATTTCTACAATGGAGTATAGTAGGAGCTCTAATGTACTTTACATCTTAACCAAGTACTTACGCGTACACTGTTGTGTAGAACTCTTGAACTTTAAATTACGACAGTAAAACTGGCATGAATTTGTTGCTGTTATCATCTGGACAATTTCACACTGTGAAGGTTTATTCTTGCTACAGATTTTAGCGACTTTAGCATAGAATTTTTTGTTTTTGTTTTTTCGAGACAGGGTATCTCTGGGTATACCTGGCTGTCCTGGACTCACTTTGTAGACCAGGCTGGCCTTGAACTCTGAGAGATCTTCCTACCTCTGCCTCACAGGTGCTGGGATTAAAGGTGTGTCCCCTCCCACTCCCGCCTAGATTTTTTTTTAAGGTGGGAAAGTGGGAGACTTTCACTTTTCTTCTAAAGGAAACACTTTGAAGCTGGATTGCTGCAAGACTCAGGCCAGCCAGACCTGGAGTGTGAGACCTTGTCTCAGAAACCAAAACCAAGTACAACTTTACAGCTTTTCCTTGATGTTTTTTATCTGAATCACCAGAATAATACTCTAGAGCTTTGGTGGCATTATTAAGAAAAGTAAGGGTATGTGAACACATATTTTGATATAGAAGAGTAGACAGTTTTCTTTGTGGGAACTATTGGCTTTTAATTGCTACTAGTAAAGGGAAAGCCAGATTTCTTTAGTGTTCATAACGCCTCATATATAACACCTCTAGATTGTGCTTTACTAGCTGATAACCAGTAGATGCCAGTAGCACACCTCTTGAAATTGTTACAATCAAAAAATGTCTCCATGCTTTGCCTAATGTCCCATGGAGAGCTAATTGTTCTGAATGAGAACCATTAACCTAGTGTTTCTCACAGGAGAAACTGTACATAAGCAAATATGAAGTTTTGTTTTGTTTTTTAATACATCAGAAATTATTGGTTTTTTTTTTTTTCTGACTGTCCTGGAACTCACTTTGTAAACCAGACTGGCCTAAAACCCAGAGATCCACCTCTCCCTCCTTCCTGAATGCTGAGATTAAAGGAATTTGTTACTATACCCATCACAAAATTACTGTTTTAAATAAATTTTATAACGCAAGGAACTTGCATTAACTTAAAATATTGGATTTGTGTTTTAAATGTCAGTGAATCAATAGATTTTTAAAAACTTAGCTCTAAATACCATCTTGACTTTAACAAAAAGATGAATATAAATTTAAAATAAAATTGAAATAATACATACTTTAGGGGCTGGAGAGATGGCTCAGCGGCTAAGAGCACTGGCTGTCCTTCCAAAGGACCTGGGTTCAAATCCCAGCACCCATATGACAGTTCACAGCTGTCTGTAATTGCCAGTGGCACACACCTTTAATTCCAGCACCTGGGAGACAGAGGCAGGTGGATCTGTTTGAGTTCAAAGCCAGCCTGGACTACAAAGAGAGTCCAGGACAGCAAGGGCTATTCCACAGAGAAACCCTGTCTCAAAAAAAACAAAACAAAACAAAAATCAGTAAGATGTTGGATTATAATTATATAAGCAGAGTATTTTCAACTAAGAAAATATATAATTTGCATAGTTCCAATTATGAACGTTAGCAAGTATATAGATTTTTTTTTCTAGTCAACCACGATAGACACAAATACTAAATGGTTTTGAGCTAGAGAGATCACTCAAGGGTAGAGAAGTTACCTAGCATGTGCAAGGTCCTGGGTTCAGTCTCACACACACACACTTTAAAACTCAGGTTGTTTATACCCTTTGGTTTATTAATACTCCAGTTTAGACTTTATTCTACAAAAGCAAAAGTGCTAATACATAAGGAAACACATCAGAACATTGTTTGAAATTTACAGAAGGAAGCCAAGTATGAAGGCATATGTCTTTTAATCCCAGCACTGGAGAGTGTAAGAAGATAGATTAGTATAAATTAGATTTAGTAAATATCTAGGGGTTTCTGATAGAGTCTCTTAACTTGGGGCATGAAGATCAACTTGGCTGTGGACAATTAGCTTATCAGCTTATGGACTAAAAACAAGGATGAAGTCAGGTGAGATGAGGGGAGTCTCTATGGACTAAAAACAAGGTTGAAGCCAAGGGAAACAAGGAGAGACTCTATGGAATAAAAACAAGGTTTATGGCCTGGCATTTTTTTCAGCTGCTAAGTGGGCAGAGCCCAGATTAAGCTGAAGCAGATGGAACAAGGAGAGATCCTATTTAAGGACAAGTGGATGAGCCTGGGGGAACCCCATGATAGAGAGCTCCAATGCTAGGGAGTCCTCATGCTAGAAAGGACGAATAGTTTGTATCCTCTGATGGAAAAAGTGCTGGTGGATTGATGGTTAGATCTTCCTGAGGCAGAAAGAAGCTGGTGAGCAGAGAAAGCCTCAGCAAGACAGCAAAAGGCCAAGGACTAAACCCTGTGGCTCAGCTTTTGCCTAGAGGGGTTTGACCTGTCTGAACAGTGGCCTAAAAGAAACTGTGGCCAGCTTTAAAGACTGAGGCAGAGTTGCTGATACAAAGGAAATAAGTTGGCCTAAAGATGGCTGAGGTCTCCCAGAGAGAAGAAAGCCTCAAGCCTTATTTAAGGTGAAGCTGCCATAGCCAATTTACCCTGACGGATCTATGTCTGAGATATTCCAGAAGAAAGACTGCTAAGTGCATTAAAGAGTCTACCCCTGAGACTGTGTTCCTGATGACTGAGGACCTGCCCCAGAGACTGTATCCTTCTAAAAGGTTATGAAAATAGTTGTAATAGTTATCAATAGGTTTAGTGGGTAGGTAATAGGGGTTGTAGGCATTTGTAGGGTTAGTAGTTAAGTGTTTATATTTGTTATAAGTGAATATAGTTACTAATAAATAATAGCTGAATAATTTTTAAAAAGTTGGGTTTCAGGAGAGACCCAGTGAGGTAGACATCTGTAAAATCTAGGCCAGGCCTGGTTTACATAGCAAGTGAAAACCTGCCTTAAAAATAAATAAAGCTGGGCATGGTGGCTCATGCCTTTAATCTCAGCACTTGAGAGGCAGAAGCAGGCTGTTCTCTGAGTTCAAGGCCAGCCTGGTCTACAAAGTGAGTCCAGGACAGTCAGTACTACACAAAGAAACCCGGTCTCAAAAGAATAAACAAACAAACAAATAAATGAAATTTACAGAGAGGAAAGAAACAGTATGTGTATGCCCCATTAGTGGGCTCTGTCTCCTTGTGGAATATAATGCAATAGCAGAATTTACCCCAATATGAGTTTACTTCCTTGTACTGTTCTGAATAAGTGGCCATGACACATTAAGTGAATGAAGTTTCACACCGAATTGGCTTCATTTTTTTTTTTTTTTTGGTTTTTCGAGACAGGGTTTCTCTGAATATCTCTGGCTGTCCTGGACTCGCTTTGTAGACCAGGCTGGCCTCGAACTCACAAAGATCCGCCTGCCTCTGCCTCCCAAGTGCTGGGATTAAAGGCGTGAGCCACCACCGCCCGGTTGGCTTCATTTTTGTAAAGACCATTCCATCCCATACATGCAGATAAACATTTTGAAGACACATATGAGATGGGCGTAGTGTCGGTAGAAGAGCCACATGTGTAGATTAAGGGAAACAGATTGTTTGGTTTATTTACTTATTTAAAATGTTTCCTTTGTTTTTATTTTGTGTGGGTGTTTTGCCTGCGTGTGTGTGTGTCTGCGGAGAGCAGAAGCTGGGCATTAGTTTCCCTGGGACTAGAGTTACAGATGTTGTTAGCTGCCATGTGGGAGCTGGGAATTAACCTGGGCCCTCCGGGAGAGCACTCAGTACTGCTGAGCTATCGCTCCAGCCCTCAAATCCCTTTTATGGCAGAGATTGCCAAGTTAAAAACAGCTGTCTACTGCGTGAGTCTCAACCCAGAGATGAGAATGACCCGATGTCACTTGTAGCAGTCATGACTGGGCTGTATTATGTCTTTCACTTCAGTTACCATTGACTTTTGAAGATGTGGCCATTTATTTCTCTGAACAAGAGTGGCAGCATTTGGAGGAATGGCAGAAGGAACTTTACAAGCAGGTCATGAGAACCAATTATGAAACTCTCGTCTCTCTAGGTAAGGAGCTTTCAACTTCTGGAGTGATTCTTACAACTGGATCTTCTGAGAGTCCCACCCCCCACCCTGCTCCCCAGTCACTTGATTCTCTTACTACGTAGCAAGATTGCTTAGGTACTAAGCCAGAAAGACTTTTTATCTCTTGGTTGTTGTTAATACTAATGTACACATTACCAGTCTTTACTTAGGGGTAGTTTTTTTTTTTTTTTTTTTGGTTTTTCGAGACAGGGTTTCTCTGAATATCTCTGGCTGTCCTGGACTCGCTTTGTAGACCAGGCTGGCCTCGAACTCACAAAGATCCACCTGCCTCTGCCTCCCAAGTGCTGGGATTAAAGGCGTGCGCCACCAACGCCTGGCTTAGGGGTAGATGTTACAGGAGAATATTTAAGATAACATGTAACATCTCATAGTCAGAGGTGTAGCTAAGATATATGTTAAAACTTCCTATTACAGTTTACTCTGAGATTGCCTGATTTTCCACCAAGAAGCACACTTGCCTCATGCCTATAAAGTACCTGTTTGCCTTAACCTAGAAATTGGCCTCCTTACAGCTTTCCAGTGGGGTTAAAGACTGCAAGAAACTAATGGTCAGTTGTAGGGCCGTAGTGGCACAAGCTTTTAATCCCAGCACTCAGGAGGCAGAGGCAGATAGATCTTTGTGAGTTTGAGACCAGCATGGTCTACAAAGCCAGTCCAGGACAACCAGGGCTACACAGAGAAACCCTGTCTCGAAAAACAAAACAAAAACAAAAACAAAAAAAGAAACTAATGGTCTTCCCTGTAATGTAATTCTGCAAAAGTGAACATTGAGATTTATGGATTTTTTTTCCTTCTTTGGTTCTATCATCATCATCATCCTTTTCTTCTGTATGATTCTGGAGATGACACCCAGGTCTTTGCATGTGCTATGCAAGGGCTCTACCATGAACTTACACTTAGAGACCCTTTTAGTTCTTGTTTTTTGGATTTTTGTTGCTATTTTCTGTTTTTTTTTTTTTTTTTTTTGGTTTTTCGAGACAGGGTTTCTCTGTATAACAGCTCTGGCTGTCCTGGACTCGCTTTTGTAGACCAGGCTGGCCTCGAACTTACAGAGATCCGCCTGCCTCTGCCTCCCAAGTGCTGGGATTAAAGGCGTGCGCCACCACCGCCCGGCTTTTTGTTGCTATTTTATACTTTTTTTTTTTTTTTTTTGGTTTTTCAAGACAGGATTTCTCTGTGTAGCCCTGGCTGTCCTGGACTTGTTCTGTAGACCAGGCTGGCCTCAAACTCGCAGAGATACATCTGCCTCTACCTCCCAAGTGCTGGGATTAAAGGCATGCGCCACCACACCCGGCCCTGTTTTATACTTTTTGAGACCAGTTTTCACTTGCTGTATAGCTGAAACTGGCTTGGGACTCACTATATAGATAAACCTGGCCTTGAACTCACAAAGGTCTGCTTGCCTCAAGAGGTAGCCAGTTGTGGTGGCACACCCTGCTAAGATGTACTGATGAGGCAGAGGCAGGAGTGGCAGGAAAGCTTCTGCATTCCACTTCTTCACACAGAACAAAGGACCAAGAGCAACCAAAGCAGGTTTGTTTGTTTGTTTGGTTGGTTAGTTGGTTTGTTTTTGTTGTTGTTTCTTGTTTTTTTACAAGATGGAAGGTGATCAGATACCAAACATATGAAGTAACCGAGGTGGTAAATCTCCACAGTCACTTTGAAAAACAGTTTGGGGACATGTGGTAAAGTTGATGACCCACACAGTCACATAGCAGCTCGCATCAATGAATGTCAGTATACATGATACTCTTTTTTGTTGTTGGGTTTTAAAAACTTTTTTTTTTTTTTTTTTTTGGTTTTTCGAGACAGGGTTTCTTTGTGTAACAGCTCTGGCTGTCCTGGACTCACTTTGTGGACCAGGCTGGCCTCGAACTCACAGAGATCCGCCTGCCTCTACCTCCCAAGTGCTGGGATTAAAGGCATGCGCCACCACCGCCCGGCGGTTTTTAAAAACTTTTTATTGGTTCTTTGTGAATTTCACAGCATACACCCCAATCCCACTCACATCCTCACCCCCTCACACCTGCCTGCCACCCTTGCAACCTTCTCCCACCCCGAAAACAGAAAAGGGGGAAAAGTCTCACTGTGGAAGCTGCAGTGTGTCACTGTGTGTCTCACAGTCTACCCTTTTCTCCGCACCTCTTTGCTTGCAAATGCTCATTGCAATGAGTTGGGTTTTTGTTTTGTTGGGTTTCTCTGTGTCTTTTTAAAAATTTTATATGTTCATGAATATTTTGTCTTTGAAGTTATAAACAGTTATGAGCTGCTGTGTGGGTGCTGGGAACTAAACCCAGAACCTCTGGAAGAGCAGAACTTTGTGAGTTCGAGGCCAGCTTGATCTACATAGTAAGACCTTATAATAATAGTAGTAGTAGTAATAATAATAATAATAATAAAGCATTTGCCCTTTTGTTTTTGAAGTAAATATAAAGTCATTTGATATATGGAGACTACAAAAAAATGGTATGATTGGTACAGCAGGTCCAGACAGAACAGGAATGCTGATAGATGGGTGGGTAGTTGTGTTTCTTTTCATGAAAACCTAGAGTCTTTTTGTTGAGATCTCATATATTGTTCCAGAAGTAGATTTTGAGAAAATTTACAATTATGTGCTTTATAGCACTCAAGCCAAAGTACCCTGTCTGACTTCTATGTACAGATAATGGGCTTCCCAAACCAGAACTAATATCCTGGATTGAACTTGGGAGAGAGCTCTTCGCCAACTGGGGAGAAAAACAGAAACTAGAGAATGGGATCCACTCCTCTGTAGATGATGTCCACTTTCATCTGGTTATTGAGGAACAGTTATGTAAGGGTGAGTATTAAGAACCTAGTGTCCTAAAATGAATGCTGTGGTATACACCTGTGATTTCTGCACTTAGGAGAGGATGAACAAGCTCAAACTTATCCTCATTGGCATAGTGAGTTCAAATCCAGTCTGGACTACAAAAAAGAGAAAAGCAAACCAAAACCCATGGTCCTAACCTAAACACATCACATTCAGATTTCTTGTTTTTCCTTCACTGATCCTTTCTTGCTAGTTGGCTGACCTGAGGCTTGATTTTCTTGCATATATTTTATAGAAAGGTAGTGAAGCACAGTGGGCTAGGCATGTGAACTCTGAATCCTGAGTCTGATCTCTCATATTTTAGGAGACAATCATAGTTACTTTTCTATTATTGTGATAAAAAAATACCATGACCAAGACAATTTCTAAAATAGGGCATTTGGGGGCTGGAGAGATCGGTCAGTGGTTAAGAGCACTGGCTCTTAACCTCTTCCAAAGGACCAGGTTCAAGTTCCAGCACCCACATGGCAGTTCACAGCTGTCTGTAATTGGTGGCGCATGCCTTTAATACCAGCACTTGGGAGGCAGAGGAAGGTGGATCTCTGTTCAAGGCCAGCCTGGTCTACAAAGTGAGTCCAGGACAGCCAGGACTGTTACACAGAGAAACCCTTTACCTCCCCCCACCCCAAAAAAAGGCATCTAATTTGGTGCTCATGGTTGCAGAGGATTAGAGTCCATGGCCAGCAAGGAGCATGGTACCAGGCAGGCAAGCATGTGGCTAGAGTAGTGGGAACTTATATCTCAGTCTCCAAGCAGAAACAGAGAGCCAACTGGGAGTGGCATGGACTTTTGAAATGTCAAAGCCCACCCCACTGACACACCTCCTTCAGTAACATCCCAGCTCCTAATCCTTGCCAAACAGTTCTACCAACTGGGAACCAAATATTCAAACATGAGTCTATGGAGCCATTCTTATTCAAGCCACCACAGTGACTTTGGACAGATTAATAATATTTAAACTCTTGGTATATAAAATGAAGCAAATACAAGCCGGGCAGTGGTGGCGCACGCCTTTAATCCCAGCACTTGGGAGGCAGAGGCAGGCGGATCTTTGCGAGATCGAGGCCAGCCTGGTCTACAAATTGAGTCCAGGACAGCCAGGGCTACAGAGAGAAACCCTGTCTCGAAAAACCAAAAAAAAAAAAACAAAAACAAAAACAAAAGCCGGGCGGTGGTGGCGCATGCCTTTAATCCCAGCACTTGGGAGGCAGAGGCAGGCGGATCTTTGTGAGTTCGAGGCCAGCCTGGTCTACAAAGCGAGTCCAGGACAGCCAGAGATATTCAGAGAAACCCTGTCTCGAAAAAACAAAAAAAAAAAATGAAGCAAATACAAGAAGCTACAATATAGTGTTTGAAAGGAATATTTACACAGTGCTGAAGTAATCCTTAATGGAAATTGTACTTAGTAGTGAATGGGAAAGAACAAAGTTGGTATTGGCTTTCCCTACTTTTGTGACCAAGGCCATCTATCAGTTGTGAGCCTTTATAATTTCAAAAAAGAAGCAACATACTACCAATATACATAGCACACTATAATGATTCCTATTCCAAAAATAAGGAATGGGAGTATAGCAAGAAAATAGAGGACCAAAGCAAGACCTATATCCAGCAGGGCAAACGCTAAACCCTGCAACTCCATATCCATCATCTGGGGCTTATGATGGAATCATCTGGGCTCCATCATCTTGAGTAGCTCTGTCTCTCTAGCTCTGCCCCTATAGTACTTGAACTCTCTTTTGGGTCAGTTCCAGTTTGTTCCTGCAATTTTCCTGAGTCCTGGCATCTCTAACATTCTTAGGTCTACCCTGCACTTGGCTTTTACTTTCCCAGCTTCACACAATGATCTCTCAGAGACACCTTGCAGGGAATCTGGCCCTGCCACACATCACCTGCCCTAGGGAGCTTGCTAGAACGGCGGAACAAGCCTTCCTTAACCCTTTGCTCTTGCATCATTCATGCTTGCAAAACCAGCACCACATAAACAACACCGGCAAGTTCTAGAGCCAACTTGAGGTGTAACCTGGCCCTTCTATACCCATTTACACAGCCTCTGTGTGCTGCTCACATTTCTGTGGCCTCAATGTGATTTTAAACCCAGTCAAATTGACAGTAAGGAGTCACCATCTAGCCAGGCGTGGTGGCGCACACCTGTAATCCTAGCACTCGGGAGGCAGAGGCAGGCGGATCTCTGTGAGTTCAAGGCCAGTCTGGTCTACAAAGTGAGACCAGGATAATCAAGGATACACAGAGAAACCCTGTCTCGAAAAACCTTAAAAAAAGGGGGGGTAACCATCTCAGATAGGGAAAGAGAAGCACATAGATAACATATCTGTGGTATTTGTTAGGGCTCTGTTAGGATCTTGTTGTCACCATCACATTGTGACTCTGAGAAGAATGTTTTCATAAAATGGAATTTTTTACATTCTGGCAGTTATGGAGAATACAGTATGGTGAGTACTACATTAACTCATTCACAACCCTCTTTATGCATATTTGTTTTTCTTTTATTTATTTTTTTGGTTTTTGTTTTTTCAAGACAGGGTTTCTCTGTGTATACCTGGCTGTCCTGGACTTACTTTGTAGAATAGGCTGGCCTTGAACTCACAGAGATCCGCCTGCCTCTGCCTCCCGAGTGCTGGGATTAAAGGTTTTTTTTTTTTAATTTATTTCATTAGGCCAGGCATAGTGATGCACACCTTTAATCCCAGCATTTGGGAGTCAGACACAGATCTCTCTGAATTTCAACTGGGCTACATGGTGAGTTCCAGGTCAGCCTGGGGTACATAAAGAAACCCTGTCTCAAAAACAAAAATATACTTGAAAAACAAACAAAAAAAAATCCGAAAAACAAAAACAAAAAACCCAAAACAAAAACATAAACACTAATAATTTTCTTTATTATTTATGTGTATGGTGTGTGCCTGTGTGAGTTTATGCACAGCAGTGCCCATAGAGGTCAGAAGATGGAATTGAATTCCTGGAATTGGAGCCATCATATGGGCACTGAAAACAGAACCTGGGTCTTCTTCACGAGCAGTCATCACTCTAAGACCATCTATCTGTGTCTTCTGCCCTATTTCCCTGTTTTTATAGGATAAAGAGCCCCAAACCACATGACCTTGGCAAGGTTTGCACAGTGGGCAAATGGGATTCATACCTACAGAGTCAGTCTCCAGGCCTTACAGACCTTTGAGACTTATGTCTTCATCTTTTCACTTTTGTCATGACCTAGATCTGCTCAGTTTAGTTTATACAAATGGCTACCAAACTCATTTTGGTCATAAAATAGACCCATGTATCACAGTTTTGTAGTTTAGTGGGAGCAGGACACTCCAACCACCTCAGGTTTTCTGTTTTATGAATCACTTTACTGGTGATGATTTTCAGTCACGCCATAGACAAAAGATTTACTGAATTTTTGTTTTCATTTTCAGGTAGCCAGCAAGCTGTGAAGTCAAGAGAAATCACATGCCATTTCCAGTTAAATCTTCTTGAGAGGCAGAATTCTTTTGGACTTGTTTTGGGAGAAAAGGAAGATGTTTCCCTCAGGCATGAGCAAGCCGTCAGTCCTGTGGATGCACAAACACCGGGAGGTGGTGCTCTAGCTTCAGCTGTGCACAGCTCCAGTGAGGCTACCCAAAGAGAAGGACTCTCAAGTCACAGAACTCTGGGTCTTCCTGGCTTGCAGAAAGTTCCCTCTTGGCAAAGTACCCAGCACTCTTGTCCTGTCTGTGGGGAAAACTCTTGGGAGAAGAGTCACTTACTGAAGCATCAAAAGGGCCACTCCAACAGCCCATCATGTAGGGTCTGGAAGAAGTTCAGCAGACAGGCTGATGCACAACAGCAGTGGAACCTCTTGTGCCCTGAATGTGGGAAGAACTTCTGCCTGAAACAGTATTTGGTGAGACATCTAGATGTCCGTACAAAGAAGAGACCACCCCAGTGCCCTAAATGCAAAATGTGCTTCCTTCATGAGTATACCCTTTTTAGCCACCACCTCAGGCACAATTTACCCCAGAACCCCAAATGTCACAAGAGCTTCCCAATGGATAATATTCACCAGTGCCAACAGAGCCAAGAGAGGCCAGCCTCCTGGAGAGAAGACACCGCTTTGCCCTCAAGACAGAAGCCGGGCCCCAGTCTGGACTGTGAGGGCTGCTGCCACAAGGGCAGCAAGCTGAAGGCCCTGCAGTGTGGCTGCATCCTAGGTGAGGACAGAACCTGCTCGTGCACAGAGTGTAGCAATTGCTTCCTTTCACAGTCTAAGCAGGCCAACCTCTGCAGGGCACACACAGGAGAAAAATCCTTTCAATACCCAGAAAGCAACAAGTGCCTCTGCCTGAGATATCTGCAGAATGTCCACCGGTGTGTGCCTAACGGGAAAAGATGGTTCTCCTGTAGAAAATGTGGTCAGGGCTTCGCCAAACATTGCAAACTCACAGAACACACCCGAATCCTCAGCGGGGAGAAATCTTTCTGGTGTCCCCAATGTGGAAGGAACTTCAGCCAAAAAGGACAGCCGCTGAGGCTTCACCTGGAGGAAAAGCCCTTGAAGTGCACGATGTGTGAGTTGCACTCCTGTCTGAAGAGAGCCCACCAACTGGGACATGGTGGAGAAAGGCCATTCTCCTGCAGCGAGTGCGGCCGAGCCTTCACCCATCAGTGCAAGCTCCGCGAGCATATGACAGTGCACAGTGGAGAGAGGCCCTTTCAGTGCCCTGAGTGCTGCAAGAGCTTCCGCCTGAAGGGCGTCCTGAAGGCCCACCAGCGCACCCACAGCAAGGAGAGGCCATTCTCTTGCGGGGAGTGTGGCAAGGGCTTTACCAGACAGTCTAAGCTCACAGAGCACTTCCGTGTCCACAGCGGAGAGAGGCCCTTCAGGTGCCTGGAGTGTGACAGGAGCTTTCGCCTAAAGGGGCAGCTGCTCAGTCATCAGCGCCTACACACGGGAGAGAGGCCCTTCCAGTGCCCGGAGTGTGGCAAGAGCTATCGTGTGAAGGCCGATATGAAGGCACACCGGCTGCTGCACAGCGGGCAGATGCCATTCTCCTGCCAGTGTGGAAAGGGCTTTGCCAAACAGTGTAAACTCGTGGAACACGTGAGGACACATACGGGAGAGAAGCCTTTTCAGTGTCCCAAGTGTGACAAGAGTTTCCGATTAAAGGCTCAGCTGCTCAGCCACCAGGGCCTGCACACAGGGGAGAGACCTTTCCACTGCCCTGAATGCGATAAAAACTTCCGGGAAAGGGGTCACATGCTCAGGCACCAGCGCATCCACAGGCCGGAGAGGCCCTTTGCCTGTGGTGACTGTGGGAAGGGCTTCATCTATAAGTCCAAACTGGCTGAGCACATCAGAGTACACACAAAATCCTGTCAGGCTCGTCGTGAACCTGACATTAAGAAAAGGCTTAGTCAACTCTTTGCAATGATAGAGGCTGACTGGACTTGAGGTAGGTGGGACTTCAAGGCTATGAGAAGAGCTTAATTGCCAGGGCAGCCTGAAGAATGGTGGCTAAATCCACTGGAAAGTGGATTTTAGGGACAGGGGCTCTACTCTGATAAAAAAAAAATATATAATACAAATTTAAAATGGGAAACTATGAAGATTTTCTCTTTTGGAATACCACCAATTATATTTCCTCCCCCTTGGTAAAAAGAGGTATTTGTTCTTCCTACCACCTAAGGCGCACCTCACCTAATGCAGTTAGTTCAGAAGTCCCATCTTAAACATCCCTCCAGCACCACTGTCAAAAAGGAGGAAGTCTATTCACTACCAATTCTCTTTTCAGAATATGATTCTAAACTGTTAAATCCAGTTAGTTTTATTTCTGTCATGATATACTTTTGGATTTGCTTTTGATTCATTTTGAAACCGATTAAGATGAATTCTCTGAATTTCATGTGAATGCTGAAGTTTCTCATCAGGGCTCTTGATGATTAATGTGTAGTGTACCCTAAGAAAATGCTGATAATCTAAGTTGAATAGACAAAAAGCCAAAGGTGTTGGGAGATTTGGATCCAAATCAGGGGTTGGGTCAGTGGATAGAGATTTAGGAGTTCCAGAGTGGAGATGCTATTTGGAGCATGAGGTTCTCTAGAATGAATGACTGTTTAAGCAACTGACAATACACAGAGCATAAAACAGAGGTATCACAATATGCAAATTTTTTATATTCTCAAATCTCATAGAACTATAGAGATCAGAAAGGACTTTTTTTTTTTTTTTTTTTGAGACAGGGTTTCTCTGTGTAGCCCTGGCTGTCCTGGACTTGCTTTGTAGACCAGGCTGGCCTTGAACTCGAAGAGATCCGTGTGCCTCTGCCTCCCGAGTGCTGGGATTAAAGGTGTGCACCACCACACCCGGCAACAGAAATGACTTTTTAAGTTTTATTATTTTAAACTCTAATGTTACAAAGAAGGAAACAAGCCACTATAAAGTCTCCCCACAGCCTCAAACCCAGTTGTTGACTGTATTGAGATTCTCCCTTCCACCTACCCGACAGATTCTCATTATGTAGTCCTAATTGGCCTGGAATTCACTGTGTAGACCAGGTAGGCCTCAACTCACAGATACCCACTGCTTCTGTCTCCAGGTGCTGGGATTAAAGGCGTGGGCAACCACGCACAACTCACTGAGACTTTCTATAGGTCTCATTCCAGGGCAGGGATTCTTACATGCACTTAATTGGAAATCTAGAAATCCATTTCATATTCTGTGGATAGGAAACACCTCAAACCAAACCTAACTTCACTACTGAACCTGTTAATTACAGAAGAGGGGAGAAAAGAAGGTTGTTTTTCCAAATATAAAAGAACAACTAAGGTGAAAACAATGGGCAAAACTAAGTGTTCAGAGTAAAAACCACAGGCATAGTTACCAGCACCATCTTGGATGAGAACAAAAGGTTGATGAGAGAGGAATCTTGAGATAAGTAAAGTAAAAGATTAGTGATTAATGGATTGTGATTGGGAGACAAATGTTTTAGGGGCAAAATGGAAACTTCTATCACCTTGAATGCAACTCTTTGCCTCTTTACCAAGACAGGTTTTTGTTATTGTTTTCTTATGTGTATGAGTGTTTTACCTTCATGTATATCTGTGTACCATCTACATACCTGGTGCCCACAGAGGCCAGATGAGTGTGTGTTGTACGCTCTGGATCTGGAGTTATGGACTGTTGGGAGCTGTCATGTTGGTCCTGACATTCAAACCCAGGTCTAGAAGAGCAGCAAGTATTCTTGATGGGTAAATTGTGGGGCTGGGGAGCCTTGCAACTGAGGCAGCCAGCCTGGAGCAAGAGTGAGGTCAAGACATGTCCAAACTCCCTCAAGACCAGATCCTTCCCTCCCTGTTCTGGCCTTGCATGTCCTGGCACATGTAGCCTCACCAGCCCCCACCTCTGCCACCCTTGAGGTGGTGGCCTTGGCAGCCAGGTTACAGACTAAACTTCCTCTCCTTATGAAGTCATGTCCAGCAAACACCTGGAATTCCTCTTCAGGCAAATAAGGCATTCCCAGCACCTTGGCCCAGCCAATGATGTACACTCACCCCAAAAGCCTCTACTCACTACCCAAAGGTTTAAGTAGCCTTTGTTCCCCACAATTAAATGAGCTGCCTACTGAAGCTGTCTCCTGAGAAGGCTGTTTCTTTTGCTCACCAGTGCCTGAGGTTTCCATCCCCCAGCTGTTCCTGCCTTGCTCCTCCCAGGATCCCTCCATTGTGATCACAGGCGGGGCCAGGAACAGCAGTGAGCTGTTTTTACTTATTCTTCTGTGTGTGTTTGTGAATGAGAGCCAGTGCATGTGCCATGGCGCTTGTGTAGAAGTTAATGGACAACCTCGGGTGTCCACCCTCTCTTTCTACCTTGTTTAGGCAGGGTCTCTTTTTGTTTGTTTCTGTGCTTTGTACTCCAAATGAGTAGACCCTTGAGCTTTAGGAGGATTGGCCTGTCTCTGCCTTGTACCTCACAGTGGAAATGCTGGGATTATGGTCATGTACCATGGCACCCAGCTTTTTAAATTATTTATTATGTGTATTTTGTGGTTCTGTTCAACAGAGTGCCTGTGCAGGAATCTGACTTTTTAAATGCTTCTTCAAATGGCACAAAATATTATAAAATGCATACAATATTTGTACTGAAAACTACTTGGCCTACAGGTTTTTAATAGATATCAAATGAACAAATAAAATGGTAAAATTTAAGTTTAGTGTCATTCAGTCTTACTCCAGAGGTGACTTAAAATTTGGTAAGCCCTGGGGCTGGAGAGATGGCTCAGCCACTGGCTGCTCTTCCAAAGGACCAGAGTTCAAATCCCAGCACCCACATGGCAGTTGATAGCTGTCTGTAATTACCTGGTGTGGCACACCATTAATCCCAGCACTTGGGAGGCAGAGGCAGGTGGATCTCTGTGAGTTCGTGGCCAGCCTGGTCTACAAAGTGAGTTCCAGGATAGCCAGGGCAGCACAGAGAAACTCTGTCTTGAAAAACCAAAAAACAAAAATTTGGTAAACCTCATGAGTCCAGAGCATGTAGGCTGTGTGCCTGTCTGGTCTTAATTTAGTTTTCAAAACATATAAACTGAACTTCTGATTGTGGACACATGTGTGGAATTGTCTCACATATACCTGTAGACAGGTGATCTAAATGTGGACTTTTTCCCAATAGGCTACTTCTCTAGAGAGAGATCTGCAAGAGTCAAGGAAAATACACATTCAAATTGGCCTAAGGAACCCAGTCTAATAGTGCTAAAATGACAACCCAGGGGGATAGTCATATATAAATATATAATAGCTCACTTTCTTCTCTTGTATACATAAGAAAACACTGCTGTATTTTTTATTTATAATTAGCCTCATTCAAATTCTATATCTCTTTAGACTTGTTAACCCACAGGTTTCTTTCCTGACATGCAAACCTAAGTTTCTTCTCCAAAACAGTCATGGTTATATGTAGATCTTAATCACTAGATTGGTTATCTTTTTTTCATAAACTCATAAGGCAGTATTTAGACAAGAATCTGATGGCTCATTCATAGACTTAGTCATGGAGTCCTAGTTTTGATTTTTTTTTTTGGGGGGGAGACGACAGGATCTCACTAGAAGTCATGAGTCTCTCTGCACAGACGTGGGTCACCACACCCAGCTCTGAATTAATTAATCTAGTTCATACTCCTCCCAACCTAATATCCAGGAAAGAAACTCAAACTTTTATTTGTCCAACAGCAAAACCAAGAAGCCAAAGAACATGGGAACAGAAGCAGGATCCCTGATCTCTCCTTTTTCCAACAGAGGAGCTCCAGCCACTTCATTTGCCAGTCTTCCCGCACACAGGCGGACTCACAAGGAAGATCTGCACCCCACCATTCCTCTGAGTTACTTACACGTGTTCTTCCTGCCAAGCTTGGCCAAAGGGAGCGGACCCCCCAGCCAATCCCTCCCCTAGGAGTGCCCAAGCCCGTCCTCCCTGGGCAGGGCTAGTCGTCTTTGTTCTCCGAGCACTCTTTTTAGGCCTGGGCGCTCCAGGCGAACCGAGTGGCAGCCGGTGATTGGTCCGGCGTAGCCAATCAGAAGGGGGCACCTCACGCTGGGGCTCTGAGTTTCAAATGCTGAGCAGAGGGGCGCGCCGACGCGGAGAGCTCGGCAGCGGGGAGGTGCCGACGTGGGCGGGGCGCCACGGCTCTCGCCCGGATTCGCGCGGGGATTGGCCGGCCAGCGGCTTCCTCGCCCTTAACCAATCAGCGGGCAGAACTTCCTGGGGGTTTTGCTGCGCTCCAGCGTCGCTCGGGAGGTCGGTGAGTGCTTCGCGGTGGCCGTTGTTTTCAAGCCTCCCTCTGCACCCTACCATGAAGCTCCGGAGAGCCTGGCTGTTGGTCCTGCTCTTGGCGCTGACACAGCTGCTGGCTGCGGCGAGCGCTGGAGATGCGCAAGAAGGTGAGCGGGTGGGCGGGCCGGAGCTGGCCGGGAGCACCTCGCGTGGGTTGCAGACCTTGCTGGGGCCTGACAAGGGTGCTTCGCTCACGGCCCGGCGAAATTAGTGACCCGGGAGCAGCGAACTTGCTGGAGTTTCAGCGTAGTTCCGAATCAAGGGGCTCGGGCCTCATGAATTCGTACTCTAGTCTAGGACATGGAGGGGCGTGTAGAGTGCCTGATTTGCATCTGGCCTCTTCACCTAGGTTGCTGACGGTTGGCCCTCTACCCTGGTGGGTAAAATTTCCTGGAGAGTAGTCCCGTTGTTTCCAAAACGGGTTTTAGAAAGGAGACGATAGGGCTGCTAGCAGGACCTTGAGGAGGCAGTCGCAGATATTGGGCATCTACTCCAAAAAGTGGAATTTGGAAATAACAAATTCCGTTTTCGTCTTCAATGGAAACAGGAGCTACCATTCCTTCTACAAGCATTTTATTATCAGCGCCTGTTTGCCAGTCGCTGCACTGGGTTTTGAGAGTCGAGGCTGATGATACATCTCCTCTAGTCGGAACTGTGTATGTAACTCCTATACTATACATTATGCCCGCACCCTTTCTTCGAAAATCAGGTAGTCGAAAACATAAGAACTTTGAAAATAGGAAGTACTAGTTAAAATCGCTGTTCCTAGAGAACAGGTCTGATCGACACCTTTCCCTTACCCTTCTAACCACTAAGTTTATTCTAATATAAACAAACCCCATTTTCTAAGATTAGTGTGTAGGGGGAATGTGAACTTTATACTCTTAGGTTGAGTAAGATCCGTGTGTATCATTGATTCATGAATCTTTGCTCAGGTAGAAAAGAGTAGAAATGAAAAGGCACTGATGAAAGGGGCCAAGTATCTGTCCTGCCAATGGGGGTTATCTTTACACTTTTATCCAAATCGGCTGAGTGTTCATTTCTTAGACCCAAAATACATTGAAACAGAAAGAGAGCAGACTGCATTTTAAGCAAATTTTTCACTTTCATAACACAGTAGACAAGGGCAACCACATGAAAGTTTGAGAACAGGTGTGGCTTGGTGTATACTTTCAGAACATAGTTAAAAAACACTTGGTTGTGAGACAGTGTTCTGTTTTAGGGTGGTTTTGTTTGTTTTCTTTGAGAGGATCTCATTAGGTAGCTTGGAGCTCACTATGTGGACCAGGCTGCAGGCTGGTACTGAGCTCAAGAGACCGGCCTGCCTCTGCCTCCGAGTGCTGGAGTTAACATGCCAGTGTGAATTCTTGAGAGGCCTGAGTGAGTGGATTTCAAAGGCTGTTTAGACTAACCAGTAGTTTATCTTTTAGGTCTCTGGTGCAGACCCTGGGGGAAAGTTTGTTCTTGGTGAACCCAGGGATCCCTGGGATATCTGGACTGAGGACAGTCTTCTCGGGCTGGGTCCTCAGGTTCAGAAGGGCTGGTAAGGTGTTATTATTACTTAACTATCGTATGCAAGGTATCGGATTCCATCTTCAGCACTGCAAAGGGAGAGGAGAATGAAGGTTCACTCATTGGTGTTCGGTGCACACTAAGTGTCATCTGCAATGATTGTTGTTCACTGTTGACTGATGTTGACCAAATGATTGTTTATCCAGCTGATAGTAACTCCTCTTGGCAAGGTGGAGGGTGGCCTGCTAAAGAAGTGGGGACATCCTTACAGTACATAACCATTCTCTGAGTGCCACAGAGCAAAGGATTGTTGTATTTTTTTTGGTTTTTCGAGACAGGGTTTCTCTGTGTAACAGCCCTGGCTGTCCTGGACTTGCTTTGTAGACCAGGCTGGCCTCGAACTCACAGAGATCCGCCTGCCTCTGCCTCCCAAGTGCTGGGATTAAAGGCGTGCGCCACCACGCCCGGCTGGATTGTTGTGTTTCTATGATGTGTGTGTCCCCTGTCCCCCAGGTCCTAGCATTTTGGAAAGTTGTGAATAGGGACACAAAACCTTGTTGAGGAAGCTGTCCCCTGTTCCTGAGGGAGTTGTCCAAAAAATACGTATCATGCAGCCACGCAGTAAACAGCTACCCTTGTACTGTCAAATATTAAACTCAGTCCCCAGGGACCCGTATCCTCTCTATTCCTCCTGCATACCTGACAGACTGTCCCCTTGATCCCTGCCTATCCTTAACACCTCTTTTGATGCCCAGAAGGAGGAGGCAGTGGACAAGAGAACCACAAGCCAGCTTGGCTTCTACTCTGAAAGTGAGCATTTTAGAGTACTATTTCTCTTCTAACAGAGGAAGAATGTAGGCCTAAGTTGCAGAACAGGGTGTGCAAGGCAGGAACTGGTAGTGGAGTAGGGGAAAGTGAGTAAAATGTCACTAGTAGAGATGAGACCGAGGTAGGGTTTTTGTAATTATTTTGCAGGTTGGCAAATTCCATTAATAACGATTAAAGCTAACCCCACAACCTCAGGACTTCAGAGTTGTGGAAGAGCAGTGTGATAGACATGTGGGAGAAACACAGGGGCTCTCCATGTATCTACAGTTATAGACCAGCATTGGATTAATACATTCCACAAGTGTCAGGGGTCCCAGGATCATGGGACCAGGTTTCAGGCCTTGAGTGCACTCACAGTCTCAAACAGTAACTAGCCGTGTTCTCGACTGAACTCCTGAAAAAAGAATTGGCCCTTTGACACATTCTGGCTTCAGGGTGAAAGGAGTAGTATCCTAGATGCACATAGATCTGTTTACTGCCTGCCGTGACAGGTGACAGTCCGTGGAGAAACTAGTTAATGAGACACAGAGTTTCATGCTTTCTTGTATCTGTAGTTTGGAAAGAACCATTTAAAAGTTAACACAGTAACACTCTCTTGCATTCTGGAGAAAAAAAAAATGCTTCCAACAGTATATTTTTTGGTATATATTTGTTGCATGGTGCTTCCGTAAGTCTGTAAAGTTGTTATTGTCTCAAAAATCTCTTCCTCTTAGAATATTACCCTTTTTTTGGGGGGGGGGTGGTTTGGTTTTTGAGACAGAGTTTCTCTGTGTAGCCTTGACTGTCTGGAACTCAGTCTGTAGACCAGTCTGGCCTTAAACTCAGAGATCCACCTGCCTCTGCTCCCTAAGTGTTGAGATTAAAAGCGTGCACTACCATGCCCAGCACAGACGGTTTTGAACTGCCTTGTGAGTGCTGGGATTTGAACTCTTGTCTTTTGGAAGAGTAACCAGTGTTCTTAACTGCTGAGCCATCTCTCCAGCCCCAGAACTGGCTTTCTAAGAAAATAGGCTTCCCCTTCAGCCTTGTACCGAAGGCTCAGAACTGTGGGCTATTTCAGAAGAATATGAGGTAAAATGACACAGCTTTTTCAGAAGTAGAATTTATGTAAAACCAGAGTGTGAATCTTGGGTATCTGCATTCTGCATATTTGGGGGGAATAGGCAGGTAAAGTGTCACTGAAAAAGGTTTATTGAGGTCCTAGGCTTTGAGTCCATGGCATGCAGATCTGCATCTATGTCTTGGCGCAATTGGACCACCCTATGTGGAGTCTAAAGTAGCCATACAGTATATAGGAGGTGGAACAGGATGTCTAGGGTAAGGGTTTATAGCCCCCATTACTTGTTTTGAGAGTTTAGGCTTCTGGCAAAGTTGTAAAGGAGAGAGTCACCTAACCATCATGGGTATTTTCTGGTTAGATGCTTCAGATACAGAAAATGCAACTGAGGATGAAGAGGAGGAGGAGGGAGGTGAAGAAGAGGAAGATGACATGGAAGTTAAGGAAGAAAATGGTGTTTTGGTCTTAAATGATGCAAACTTTGATGACTTTGTGGCTGACAAAGATACAGTGCTGCTGGAGTTCTATGCACCATGGTAAGCACCAGCACTTTTTTAGTTCTGTTGTCTTACTACCTTTTTTGTATTCAGATTGAGTGCAAAAGACCTCTACGTGAAGAACTTAACTTCATAGACCCCATAAAGAAAGTCACTGGGCCAAACTTTGAGACAGATTTGCATATTATGTCTGAGAGGGATTGATTCCAGCTTCCCCTGTCAATAAAATACATAGATGCTTAAATCCCTTTCATAAAATGCCATGACTTGTATATACCTTCTCATATTCTTTAAGTCATCTTTGGATTATTTTCTAGTTTGACTTGCTACTTAAATAGTTAAACTGGTGTGTTTGGGAAATAATGATAAGAAATCCAAACATTCAGCTCTGATGCTGTCTTTTTTTTTGCTGTGGGGCTTTGCACACAGGCAAGCATTTACCACTGATGCTGCCTCCTCAGTTCTCATCTAAAAGTAATTTGGTCCGTTCCTGACTGAAAATGTGAAATGGCTCTTATGGGCATGGAGGGCCAGGGTTAAGTGGGAACAGCTGTGTAAGTTTAGGGTTAAACCTACTTTCCAAGGCTAACGCCTAGAGTTCGTAGGTCCTGTGGCCTTATCTGTTGTGTGTATGGTATCTCTCATCTGCAAGTCTTTCCATAAAGCCTCCATTTTTTTGAATATCGTTTTGGATTTCAATCTCTATGGATAGAGGTAGTTCTTTTTCTTCTTCCTTAAATTTCTCAGGTGTGGACACTGCAAGCAGTTTGCTCCAGAATACGAGAAAATTGCCAGTACTTTGAAGGATAATGATCCTCCCATTGCTGTTGCTAAGATTGATGCAACCTCAGCATCCATGTTGGCCAGCAGATTTGATGTGAGTGGCTACCCTACTATCAAGATACTGAAGAAGGGACAGACTGTTGACTATGATGGCTCCAGGACCCAGGAAGGTGAGCTCCAGGACATGAGGTGTTGGGGAATGGTACCTAAGGAACACCCCTCAAGATTGACCTCTGGCCTCCACACACCCATATGTACACACACACACACAATTGGCATTAGCCAAGGACAAGCCTCCTTTTATCCTTTAAAAACATACATCAGATGCTGTTGAATTTCTCATTCCCAGTGTGGGATACTAAAGAGAATCTTAAATAGGGTCTAGCTTTTTATAGTAATGAAATAAACCCATGATCTAGAAAGGCCCCTTCTTAGTTATATTTTTTTGAAACAAAAATCTCTTTAATCCAAGTTGGCCTTGAACTTTTGGCAGTCCTTCTGCCTGAGCCTTTGGAATACTAGGTTGTAAGTGTAACCACCATGCTTAACTTCCATTTCTGCTACAGAAATAATATGGCTCTTCCATTGATGCACTGTGTGTTTGTTTGATGATTAGGTAATGTTTATTTGCCTCATAAATGATGTGTTAGATTAAGGAATAGTCTTTGTACCCTGACCCTGCATGATTCAGCCAATGTCCTAGAAAACATTTGGTTTAGTAAATTACTTCTATAGTCTTCAAAGATGTTTTATTTAAAAAAACAAAAAACAAAAAGCAAACCAAATATTAGGACAGCCAGAAATGCACAGAGAAACCCTGTCTCAAAAAACAAACAAACAAACAAGTTTGTGTATATAAGAATGATTTTTTTTTGCCTGGCAATAGTGGTGCTCACCTTTAATCTCAGCACTAGGGAGGCAGAGGCAGTTGGGTCTCTGAGTTCAAGCCCAGCCTAGTCTACAGAGTGAGTTCCAGGACAGCCAGGGCTACACAGAGAAACCCTGTCTTTTTTTTTTTTTTGGTTTTTTGAGACAAAAACCAAAAGAATTAACTTTTCTCTTTTAAGAGTCCTGAGGAGATAGCTCAGTGGTTGAAGTGCTTGCCATGCAAGTTGGGTACTGGAGTTTGGATCCTCAGAACTCAGATAAAATCAGCCAAGTGGCAGCCACCTGAAATTCTAGTATTTGGGAGGTAGAGAAAGGGGCTCCCTCAAGCCACCTGGCTAGCTAGACTACCCAGAATTATTAAGCTTGGGTTCACCAAGAAACGCAGTGAGGTAGAAAGCAATTGAGGAAGATGCCCAGCATCAGCTTAAGCCCTTGGTGTTCGTGTGTATCTGTCCTCTTTGAATACACATCCATATGTGAAAAAAAGTTAAGGAAAAGATAAATAAGCACCTGTGCATGGAGATCGTACCCAGCGTTAGTTCTGGGCTTTCTGGCCCATTTTGGAACCTTTAAAGCTGTGTGTGATAGAGTAGGCTCCTCATCCCCTCGGCTATCCCTCTGAGAGAATTTTAATATGTGGATGTTCCTTTGTTAACTGGCTCGGGGCCTCTGGGAGAGTGGGTGTGGGCAGGGGCAGGTAGTTCCTATGAGCCTGCAGAGCATGTCTCCTGCAGCCTTCAGTTTGAAGACTGCTCTTTGGCAGTCGGCTTGTTGGCCCTTGGTAACATACGTAGTAAAGAGGAAAGTTTACAGCTCCTTGCCCTAAGGATGACTTGTTTGTTTGTTTTTACTTGTCCTGAGTGTCTTATATGATAAGCAAACATTCCACCACTTGGACCACCTCCTCAATCTTGGCCTTTTTTTTTTTTAATACTTATTATTGTTATTTTGAGGCAGTGTCTCACTGTGTAGTTCTGGCTGGCTTGGAACTCTCTTTGTAGAGCAGGCTGGCCTCAAACTCATAGAGATCCTCATGTCTCTGCCTTCTGAGTGCTGGAATTAAAGGCGTGTGCCGTCTGATGTCTTTATTTTAAGAATGTATTGTTTTCCACTCTAGTTATTGACTCCATTTCTGAGAAATGAAGTCACAAATAACTATTATATTTTTTATCTGCATGTGTGATGATTGTGGGGCATGCCACAGTATATATGTGGAGACTGAGGACAACTTGCAGGGGTTTGTTTTCTCCTGCCATATGGGTAATGAGGATTGATCTCATATCTTCAGGGTTGGTGGCAGTACCTTTTAACCCACGGACCCTGTCAGCCCCTAGGCAGACTTGCCAAGTGATTCTGAAGCCTGAGCGGTAGGAGCTTCTGCTCTTTAGAATTTTTCTCCTTTGAATTTTCTAGATTTCTGCGCACATTTCATGATGCCTGTGATACTGGTGCAAGATCCACATGGTTGAGCACATACATAGTTTATACATGTTACATGTCACAGGAATGATCCATATGGTTGAGCACATACATAGTTTATACATGTTACAGGAATGTTGCAAGATTGGTTAATAAGCGTCTGCCATAGTTACTGCTGTGGTGCTGTGAAGAGACACCATGACCATGGCAACTCTTGGAAAAGACATTTGATTGGGGGTTTACTTAGGGTTTCAGAGGTTTAGTCCATTATCATCTTGATGGGGAGCATGGTGGGAGTCAGGCAAGTGCTGGAGCACTTGCTGAGAGTTACAGCCTGACCCACAGGCAGAGAAACAGAGACTAGACTGGGCCTGACTTGGACATTTGAAACCTCAAAGTCCACCCCCAGTGACATACCTCATCCAACAAGTCTACGCTTCCTAATCTTTTTCAGTTTCACTAACTCAAACGAAACACTCAAACATAGGAACCTAGTGGGGTATTCCTGTTCATAGCACCATATTGTTCTTGATGAAACCCAGCTGGAAATGACCCCTGAGGGTTAGGCTGGGAGTAGAGGAAATGATTCACTAAAGTAGATTGCATGCCACCAAGAAAAGGCTGCAGTCACCTGTGACAGTGGAAATGGGACCTTCTGACTTGACTGTCTTTCCAAATTCTGAGGCGGTTCTGATAAAAGATGCAGTTCAGTGAGTGGTGAATTTTTACTGTCTGTGTGGAGCCTACCACTTTCTCCCCATTTTCCACCAGCTTGTGGGGTGAGGTAAGGTAAAGTATTGGCTAGCTTGGGTGGCCATACATTCAGTCTCATGTGTTTCTCTTTTATTTTTTTTAGAAATTGTTGCCAAAGTCAGAGAAGTTTCCCAGCCCGACTGGACACCTCCACCCGAAGTCACTCTTTCATTGACTAAAGATAACTTTGACGATGTTGTAAATAATGCTGACATCATTTTGGTGGAGTTCTATGCCCCATGGTATGTTGACAATTGGTATTGCCAATTAAGAATGAGTTTTTAGCCGGGCAGTGGTGGCGCACGCCTTTAATCCCAGCACTCGGGAGGCAGAGGCAGGCAGATCTCTGTGAGTTCGAGGCCAGCCTGGTCTACAAAGTGAGTCCAGGACAGCCAGAGCTACACAGAGAAACCCTGTCTTGAAAAAACCAAACAAAAAAAAAAAAAAGAATGAGTTTTTAGCACCTTGGTAAGCATTGGTGAAGGGTTGCAGTGCACAGCCAGCCCAGGTCAGTGCAGAGCAAGGTTGAGGCAGCAGTCTGGAAGAGAGATGGTTATACAGGAAATCATGGAGGAGTGCATATGGAACGAAGGAAGTTCTCGTTTTGAACTTTGTACCGTGTGGCCATGTGTATGATGTGTCGGCGTATGAGTGGGTGTGTGTCACCGCATGTGTGGAAGCAAGAACAGCTTTGTGGAATAAGTGCTCTCCTTCCATTTTTGTTCTGGAGAATGGAACTCAAGTTGTCAGCCTTGCATAACAAACACTATGAATCCCTGCCTCCCTGCCTGTATCCTCTTTAAGGTCTCATTCCCTGCCCTTTTTTTTTTTTTTTTTTTTGTATTTTTTATTTCTTCAAGTTACATCTCAATTGCAATCCCTTCCCTACTTTCCCCTCCAGTCCCACCCTCCCATTCTCTTCTGCCTCAACCCACCCAACCCCTTCCTTTTTTTTTTTTAAGTTTAAGGTATATCTTTTCCCCCCCAACAGCTCCCCCTTTCAGTCCAACAAATGGCTTTCTCTTATAATAATAAATACAATACAGTACAACAGAAATAATTAGGCCACAGTTATGAGGGTTATATGGCTTAGCATACATTCCCAATGTCCAGTCCATATGTATTTGGCCCCTGACTTTAACATTCTACTATCTAACCATCTCCATGAGTTTAAAGTTCTATATCTAACTCAGCTTTCATACTAACTTGCCTCACAATTTTAAAAACATCTTCTTAGATCCATAACACTCTCTTGATTCCTAAACAACTCAAAATTTAACTATGAGACTCTAGCTATCTATTCTTCAATCACCTCAGAGACCTGAGAGGGATAAATATATCTGACTATATAGGAAGTGCAGGGCCTGCAGCTTCCAAAACTAAGAAATGACATACAAGTGGGTGCCTGGACAGTTCCCATTTTCTCTCCATACATTACAGCATCGATCTTCAGCCGTTTGGCCCCGTTTCTCTGACAGACATTGATTGTAGAGCAGGGGTTATGAAGGACTTACCTACCCTGTCTTGGCAGAGCTAGGCTGTCGACTTACGTGCTTCCAAGTTTTGTCCTTTTTGGACAGCATTCTTTCTACAGTTGGAGCAAGGGTTTTTTCCTGCCAAGAGGTAGGCTTGCCACTAATTCAACCATCTCACACTGGAGATTCTTTAATGCTCATCTTCTACTTGGAGTAGAATAGGGAGTGCTGTCAGGTGTTGACATGTCTCGATATCAAAAAAATTTAAGTTAAGAAAACATCTTTGAATGCCATCTTCTGCAGATATCTTGAGGTTTTTGAAGAGCCCCTATCTATCTCTTGGCTTTGCTATGGAGCTCAGGTTGGCCTACAAACTTGAACAGTCCTCTTACCTCAACCTCGTAAGTCCTGGAACTTAGTCACATGTCATTACAACCCGGCTGAGAAAAGACTTGTAGGGAGATCAGTATAACTCTGGGAGCCCCTGGACTTCCCAGGAAATAGTCTGTGGCACCATCTCAGTGAATTTATGATCCCTCATATGTAAAAACAAAAACCAAACAACAACAAAAAGAGTGCCCTCAAGTGTTTGCATGAATGAGGCCCCAGAGTGTCACACGGGAAAAGCTTGTGGGCCTAGAATCAGCAGGCAGAGGCAGTAGCTGATGACAGCAGATTCTAAATCACAGCAAGGGGCTAGGGTACCCTGGCTCCAGGCAGTCCCTGTGTGAACCCAAACTTGTGGCTTTCTGGATTCTGAGGCAAAACTCACTATATATGACAACACAAAGGGGTGACAAAGAGAATGAATGGGGGAAGAAGGAAGGAAGCAACCTAGTGTTTTGGAGGAGGAGATAAGCCCTTGGCCTCTACTTGATACTGGAGAGATGCCAGTCCTTACCCTGCTACAGAGGAGACCTGGCATGGCAGGTGAGACACGACATCACACCAACAGGTCATTAACTTACTGTGGTTTATGACTGTTAATATTATTGGTCACTATTCTTTGCTGTGAGGAAACACAACAAAGACAACTTAAGAGAAGAAAGGATTTCTGTGGGCTTATGGTTCCAGAGAGACAAGAGTCCATATGATGGCAGAGTAGGGGGTGTGTCAGCGGAGAAGGAAGCTGAGGGCCTATAAGAATGAAGCAGAAAAAGCGAAGTAGATAATAGTAGGAATATTTTTAACCTGAAAGCTCACCTCCAGTGACACATTTCCTCCAGTGAGGTCACAGCTCCGAAGCTTCCCTACATAGCACCACCAAATAAGGGACCAAGCGTTCAAGTGGGTGGTGGGACGTTTCATTCAAACCTCTGCAGTTACCCCTCAGGAGCTCTGTACAGCAAACCCTGAACCTAGCCAGCTCATTAAGCATCTCATAAGCTCATGGTACTTACAGCAGAGTTTCCCTTCACTTGTAGATAGCTTACCTGGCGCAGGATGTACCCTTTAACTAATTGAGTTTCCCAAGGACCTGGACAAGACATTTGTTGACTGGAAGGATCTGAGAACCTGAGGTGTATGGGGCAGATACAAGCCATCAGGGTCTTACAGTATAGATTGTCTATCGTATTTACTTATTTATATTTTGTTTGGTGCTGTGTGTGCTGCCAAATGTTAACCCTGGGTGCCAGTCAGGTAGGCATGTGCTGTTGTGCTCCTCTGGCCTCTAGACAGTCTGTGTTGGTCGTTAATAATCTTAGTTGCAAGCACCTCTGGCTCTTGTTTATCTCCTGTTGTGGTTGGTTTGTAGGCTAAGATTTTGTCACATCTTCTAATTCTCTGTGCCTATGGTCACATTGTTGCCTCTCTCAACCATCACATCCAGCTAACCCGATGTTAGTTGAGGCCAAAAAGGCAATAGCTGTCACCTTGCCAATGAAGCCATTCTTGATTTATATTGTTGACGACCTCCAGTTCCATGCTGGGAAAAGTTTCTGATGGAGTTGACTTCCTTTTGGCAGGTGTGGACACTGCAAGAAACTTGCCCCCGAATATGAGAAGGCTGCCAAAGAACTCAGCAAGCGCTCTCCCCCAATTCCCTTAGCGAAAGTTGATGCCACTGAACAGACAGACCTGGCCAAGAGGTTTGACGTCTCTGGCTACCCCACTTTGAAAATTTTCCGCAAAGGAAGGCCTTTTGACTACAATGGCCCACGAGAGAAATATGGTATGGCTGCTACCTTCCTCATACTGTGGAAAGGGAACGTCCTTTATACAGCTGGGAGCTAGAGGATGTGGTCAGCTGCAAGGACCTTCCTCAGACATGTGCTCTGCTCCTAGGAATTGTTGACTACATGATTGAGCAGTCTGGGCCTCCCTCAAAGGAGATTCTGGCCCTGAAGCAGGTCCAGGAGTTCCTGAAGGATGGAGATGATGTAGTCATCATTGGGGTCTTTCAGGGAGACAGCGACCCGGCCTACTTACAGTATCAGGATGCTGGTAAGTACTGACAAAGCACCATGCCCTGCCACACTCCTGAGGGTTTTGGGAAGTAGGCTGTAGTGCATAGAAGTAGCATAGTGATTGGGTATTTTTCTGATATACATGAGGTCCTAGGACTTGAGCTGCAGCACCACAAAAAGAGCATAAGATTGCACCAGGGTACCAAATGGCTTGAGGGAAGAACCAAGATAGTACATGTAGAAGTAAGCCTTCCAGCCTCGGCCTGAGGCTGTGGTTCAGGTCCCTGTGGCTGTCCTAGTTGGTGGATTGTATAATCACATGCTAAGTGTGTAAGACCAGCTGCACCATCTTCCCTATCCCACACAACAATATCAATTCAAGTTGTTTGAATTGAGTCAAAGGGACTCTCTTGAGTCCCTCTGAAAGAAAGAACAGCTCTGACCTTGTAACAACACGCCTGGCTTGGGTCTGTATTCAAGTTTTGGCTCTTGCTTGTTATTAAAATGGTGGCCACAGACTGACTCAGCCCCTGGGTGTTCTACATGCACAAGCATCTGGACCTTAAAATGTGGAGCATTTGCTCTGCCCACCGGGTGTGGCACACCTATCTTAGTCACTGTTCTATTGATGTAAATAGACACCATGACCAAGGCCACTCAAGGCGCACACCTTTGATCCCAGCACTCGGGAGGCAGAGGCAGGTGGATCTCTGTGAGTTCAAGGCTAACCTGCTCTACAAAGTGAGTCAAGGACAGTCAAGGATACACAGAGAAAACCTGTCTCGAAAAACCTAAAAAAAAAAAAAAAAAAACTTGAGAAGCTCCGTTCAGCCCGTGTTTCTTTGGTGTTCATTCATTAGTTAACAATTGTCTGTTCTGACCAATCGTAAAAGAGCTAACCCAGGGAATGTCCCGCCTGGCCAGGGCTGTTGCTCTGTTCTGACTAATCAGGGAACGTCCCTCCTGGCCAGGGCTGTTGCTGAATGTAGAATTCCTAATCTCAGGACAAGAGCTCAGAATTGGCTGGGAAGGGCACTGGCAGTGAAACCTCAGTGTAAGGTTTTAGGAATGTGTGGTACTTGCATGTCGCCTGTACTGCTGTCCTGTTCCCAGTTTGCTGCTTGTCATAGACGGAAGGTGACACTCCAAACAAATAGTTCTGAGTTTCTGTGAATGCGGTTTTCTGTAATTCTGACATTCTAAGATGGAAGACGTAGATATTACATCTCTGCTGAGCTTTAAAAACGGGCTCCTCTGTGTGTGTAGGCTCTGCATATTGTCAATTCAGAGTTTACAGTGGCAGTCACACTCTTCAAGCCCTTGCTTGGCCAATGAGGATCATACGCCTGTTGTTTAATCAACTTGATATACTTTGTTAACTTGTCAGCTAACAGCCTGAGAGAAGAATACAAGTTTCACCACACTTTCAGCACTGAAATAGCTAAGTTCCTGAAAGTGGCCCTGGGGAAGTTGGTGCTAATACAGCCTGAAAAGTTCCAGTCCAAGTATGAGCCCAGGAGCCACGTGATGGATGTTCAGGTGAGTGAGGGCTCTTCAGGGTTGTGAGGCAAGTCTTTAAAAAGGAAACATTGCTCATGGTTTCAGGTTTAGTCCATTATCATCATGGCGGGGAGCATGGTGGGAGGCAGCAAGCGTTGGGGCAGCTGCTGAGAGGTACATCCTGATCTATAGGCAGAGACAGGTTGACTGGGCCTGGCTTGGGCTTTTGAAACCTGAAAGCCCACCCCCAGTGACACACTTCATCCAACCAGGCCAAATCTAATTCTTCTAATTCTGCCAAAGTGTTCCGCTCCCTTATATTTAAACCGCCTTTCCCAGTCTTCTCACCCCACTGGTAACCTTCAGGGCACAGAATGACCCCATAGTCAGTGGGTAGCTGAGTTCTATTTTTCCCGGATGATGCTGGTCCCGTTGTGCTGAGGCTCCTGGTTTTTGAGCTCTGGGTTTTTATGAACCCCAGAGGAAAGAAAGAATTGGGGAAGGGAAGCAGTCAACACCAAGGGGCCAGTCATGAACATCCTGTCTTGGTCAGTGTTCCGTTGCTGTGATGAGACCACAACAAGGCAGCTTTTATAAAGGAAAACACATAATTGGGGCTGGCTTATAGTTTCAGAAGTTTAGTCTATTTTCTTGTTTTGGTTTTTTTGTTTGTTTTTTTAAGACAGGGTTTCTCTGTGTAGCCCTGGCTGTCCTGGACTTGCTTTGTAGACCAGGCTGACCTGCAACTCACAGAGATCTGCCTGCCTCTGCCTCCTGAGTGCTGGGATTAAAGGTCTGCGCCACTACACCTGGTTGTTTAGTCCATTTTCCTCATGGCAGCATGGTGCTGGAGAAGCTGAGAGCTCTACATCCAGATCTGAAGACAGAGACTCTGGGCCTGTCTTGAGCTTTTGAAACCCCAAAGCCCCAGTAATACACTTCCTCCTACAAGGCCACAACACCTAATCCCTCTTAAGCAGCAACTCCCTGATGACCAAGCATTCACATACATGAGCCTGTGGAAGCTGTTCTTACTCAAACCACCACACATCCCCAGAAAGACCACATTGCCCTGTGTATTTGGCCCTCAACCCTCCCTCCCATTCCTTTTATAGTCTGTTGCCCATTGGTTTCTCTACCTTGCAAAGCTCAGGATCCTCTTCCTCCCTGGACTCAGAGCTGCCACACCCCCTTCAGATCTTGCTTTTATCTTCAGTCATAAGACCATGTGACCAAAGAGGGATCCTGTTAGGGGCTGTGGACCCTCCTGGTCACACACAGCTCTCACAGATGTTTGTGCTCTCAGGAAAGTGTCCTGGATTGTTAATTTTTTATTGAGATTTTTGAGACAAAGTTGAAGTTTATTTTAAAGGTTTTAGTGTAGATTTAAGTGCAGGTGTTGAGGGAGACACATGGAAAGGGTAGTAGTCATACCCGGGACTGGTTGGGAGTCACCTTGGTACAGTGCCTTTTTTTTCTTTAAATAGGGTCTCACTGTGTATCTCTGGCTGTTCTGGAACTCACTTTGTAAAACAGGCTGGCCTCAAATTCACAGAGATGCCCTTGCCTCTGCCTCCTGAGTGCTGAATATAAAGGCACTCCAGAGGCAGAGTTCCTAGCAGTTCAGCACATTCTGGAAAGTCTCCTTACCCCAGAAAGGTTTCAAAGTTACCATCCCTGTAGTCTAGTCTGCAGCCCATCATTGCTGCCCTGCTCTTGAATTGGCTCCCTCTGTGAACCTTGTCTTAGGCAATGGTGATTGAACACTTAGTGTGGTCCTTTGCCACCTGGGCTTAAAGGTTATGGCTTAGTGCAGCTTCCAGGGCATCTTTGCTTGCTTGTAGCACAGGCAACACACCCATTGACATGAGAACAAACCCTCTTGGCCCTTGCCCTCTGCACTGCTGGTTCAGCTTTGTGTGCCTTCTGCTTTCTAACTTCCCCATGTACCAGGAACCCTGGGCTCACTGTGTTTTCCCTACACCGTATGACAAGTGTAGAGGTTTGGGCAAGCAGGTTAATAAGCTTGTGCAAGTTCCTTCAGCTTTAAAGTGGAGATGGCTGTACCTACCCTTGGTAGTTGTGAGGCAATATCTGCAAAGGGATTGACTTTGTCCTAAGTATGAGCCCTAGGGACCTCCAGTCTCCAAGACCTAAGTTCTGTGTCCCATCAGTAACTGCCACTCTGACACGTATGTTGGGTGCCATGTAAACTTGTTCGGTTCACTTGACACTGAAACATGTCACCTGGAGAACTTGTGGACCAACATTAAAGGGCTACATTGTTGAGCCTAGTTAAGTACAGCCATTTGTGTCCAAGTGTGCTGAGCCCCCAGAGAAAAGAGATGGTCTCGGTGGTTGAGCAGCTCACCAACCATGTAACTTTGTCTGGTTATAAATTCTAATTTGAGGCTACACTGCTCTCTAGTAACAGTCTCAAGATTAAAGGTGTGGTTACTTGTGGCCAAATCCAAAACTTTGCCTGGCCACTTACTAGCTGGAGTTTTTGTCTCATCTTGTCATCTATAAATTGGACTTCAGGGCTCTTGTGAGCTCAGTTAACTGAATATGGAAAGGCATGTGTGGTTCAGTCCATGTGTAGTTATTGTTTAAGATCCGTAAGTTCTTTCTCACTGGACTTTTGAGTTCAAGTCGGAAGAAGGGTCTGTTAATGTTGACTATGGGGAGTTACTAGGTATGATTGGATGGGGGTGTGTGAACAACTTCACTGGCCTTCCTGTTCTGAACCCTTCAAAACAAACATTTGTACGTGACAGCAACTCTGAAGGCACATTACCTAAAGCTCATCTTTCATTGTGCTTGCTCTCACCTATGCCCTCTTTGAAACAGGGCTCCACAGAGGCATCAGCCATTAAGGACTATGTGGTGAAACATGCCTTGCCCTTGGTGGGCCATCGGAAGACTTCTAATGATGCCAAGCGGTACACCAAGCGCCCCCTGGTAGTTGTATACTACAGCGTGGACTTCAGCTTTGATTACAGAGCTGGTGAGAGCCTACCAAGGCCTTTCTGGGATGGGGACTACCACTTTTAGAAATGTTGTTCTAGGGCTCTTAAAGTTAGTGGTGTGGACATATTATAGCATAGGATTTAGAGTTCTGAACCTTATAGAGCCCCTTTTCCTTCCTGTTTTAGCAAAAGGGAGTTAAGAGTCAAACTTAGGGCTAGAGAGTTGGCTCAACAGGTAAAAACATTCAGTGCCAAGCCTGAGGACCTGAGTTCAATTCCCAGGACCAACATGGTAGGCCAAGAACCACTTCCTGCAAGTTGTTCTCTGACCTCCACAAACATACTCTTATTACATGTGCATACTCACACATGCCCACAAAATAAACAACAACAAGGAAAATAGATAATTGAAAAAAAAAATAGAGTTAAGCCTAGTACCTTCTAGAAATGATGTAGCAGATCTGGTGCTGGACCAACTTCTGGGTCCAGACACTGCCCTGTCTCCCGCCCGCAGCTCTGTTGCGTCTTAATTGGGTTTCTACCCTTAGGCCACCCGCTCACACAGTGTGCTCTACCAGAAATCCTTTACTGTGCAGTTGAGGTACATCTGGGGCCTGTGCCTTGTCAGAGAACATCAGTGTCAGAATCTTAAATCTCACAGTCCAGGGCAGGACAATTACTCTGCTCAACTGCTTAGAACACAGCCTGTGTCCATTTCAGCTACTCAGTTTTGGCGTAACAAAGTCCTAGAGGTGGCCAAGGACTTCCCTGAGTACACCTTTGCCATTGCTGATGAGGAAGACTATGCCACAGAGGTGAAGGACCTGGGGCTCAATGAGAGTGGAGAGGACGTCAACGCAGCCATCTTAGATGAGAGTGGGAAGAAGTTTGCCATGGAGCCAGAGGAATTTGACTCGGACACTCTCCGGGAGTTTGTCACAGCTTTTAAAAAAGGTAACTTGGGCCAAAGTCTCCCTTTGGGCAGAACACAGAACCTGCAAGGATCAAAGGAATATCTGGCACCCGTAATGTCCTAGGGGCTGTGGATATGGGCAGTAGGGATTTGCTGTGAAAGCAGGAGGAACACTGTTCAAATCCCCAGACATGTGCTACACATGGCCATGCATACCTGTAACCCCAGCACTGGAGACAAAGACAGATGAATCCCTGGAGCTTCCAAGCCAGCAGAGGACTCTGTCTCAAAAATGAATGAGTGAGTGAGTGAAAATACAAAAGAACAAGGTACCAAAGGACAGACGAAGACAGTGTTGTTTCCATAGCCCACAGAAAAAGGCCCAGTAGGTCCTCTACCATTCCCTCACATTCCCACTCCTAAGTCCTCTCCAACTCATTTTGACTTAGTTACCTGGAGAAGGGTAAGATGTGCCTCCCAAACTCTGAGGCACCAAGAAAGCTTAAATGCTATTTTGGAATGTTTGGGAGATTGAGTTTTGTTTTCCTGTTTTGGCAAGTCTTCTGTTATCTACTTTGAAAGCAGAAGCCAGATGAGGGCTTGTTCAGTAGCATCAGCCATAAGAAGCTGCAGTTTGTGTTAGGGGTTTCAGGCACAATCTCCAGATGCATCCCAGACAGACAAGACAGAATCTGGGTATGACCAAAACCTCCGTGACTTCAGAATGTGACTTGGAGCCTCTCTATTGCTGGCCTCTTGTAGTCATAAGTCTGACTCTTAAGTTTTTTCTGTCCTGTACCTCAGGGTTGGGAGGATGGAAACAGAATTCTTTGTTCATTTTTGCCTTTTTGTTTGTTTTTGGGTTTTTCAAGGCAGAGTTTCTCTGTATAATAGAGCCCTGGTTGTCCTAGACTCTTTGTAGACCAAGCTGGCCTCGAACAGAGATCCACCTGCCTCCCTCCCAAGTGCTGGCATTAAAGGTGTGCACACTACCATGCCTGGCTTCATTTTTGCTTTGTGAGACAAGGTCTCACTATTGTGGCACAGTGACTTTTATTTTTTGTTTTACTATTTACTGTAACCTGTCACGTCCCCATCGACCAGCAAGGACGACGCAACTCGCAAAAGCTCTTCTCAAGCAGTTTATTCAGGTCCCTTGAAAACAGTCTTCCGAATCCCTGCTTGTCTCTCTTGTGTCCCTGCTTGTGTCTCTGCTTCTCTGCTTGTGTTTCCGCTTCTCCTCCCCCAAGCCCTTATATGCCTACTCAAACCCAATCAGATCATGCCACCTGGTGATCCAAGATAGGCTCACAAAAGGAGGAAGCACACCGGGCTAGGCAGCCACTACCAAATAAGGCTTGTTTACAGCTAAGCTTGAGCTTTCTGGCAATAAGCCAGGCGCCATCTTAGGGTTGCGGCTCACCACAGTTTTGTGGCTCGCCACAGTAACCGAACTTTTAAATTATTATTTAACACTTATTTATTACTAAATTCACTTATAACAAACACCAACAATTTCTTAACTATTAATCCTATAAATTCCTACAACCCCTTTAACCTATCCACTAAACCTATTGATAATCATAACAACCACTTTCATAACCTTTTAGAATGATACAGTCTCTGGGGCAGGTCCTCAGTCGTCAGGAACACAGTCTTTGTTGTAGATTCTTTAACACACTTAGCAGTCCTTCTTCTGGATCTCTCAGATGCAGGTTCGTCAGGGTCGTTGGTTATTGCAGACTCACCTTAAATAAGGCTTCATGCTTTCTTCTCTGTGGGAGACCCCAGCCGTCTGCAGGCCAACTTACTTCTTTTGAATCAGGAACTCAGCTGCTCTGCCTCAGTCCTTAAAGCTAGGCACCGTTTCCTTTAGGCCACTGTTTGGACAGATCAAACCCCTCTAGGCAAAAGCTGAGCCACAGGGTCCAGTCCTTGGCCTTTTGGTGTCTTGCTCAGGCTTTCTTTGCTCACCGGCTTCTTTCTGCTTCAGGGAGAGAGCTGGCCATCAATGGCTAGCTGTTTTTTCAGCAGGACTCTTGGAGCTCTAGCATCAGGGGCCTCTTCTCTCTCTGCGCTCCATGAACTGTCCTCAAATAGGAGGAACTCTGTTTCAGCTTAATTTGGGCTCCGCCCACTTAGCAGCTGAAAACAATGTCAGGCCAGATACTTTGTTTCTTCAATTCTATTGAGTCTTTCCTGTTTTCCTGACTTCAACCTTGTTTTTCAGTCTATTGAGTCTTTCCTGTTTTTGCTGACTTCATGCTGATAATGCTCTTCAGGCCCCGAATTAAGAGACAGTATCAGAAACTCCTATATATTTTCTAAATCTAATTTATCTAACCCCTACAATTTACTCTAATTATTTTACTATACTTAATACCTCTACCTCCCTTCCAACCCAGATTCTTTGAACTACTCCTGCTGATGAGGGTCTTTTGGTTCTTTGGGGGCAATACCAATCTCAGTAGTCATAATAGCCAGAAGTCCCGCAAACCAGAAAACAGCAACAGGAAGAACCAGCAGCAGTTTGGGGGAGCAACAGCAGTTCAGGGAAGCAGCAATCTCATTTGTTTTTTTTGGTTTTTGAAGACAGGGTTTCTCTGTGTGTATCCTTGGCTGTCCTGGACTCACTTTGTAGACCAGGTTGGCCTTGAACTCACAGAGATCCACCTGCCTCTGCCTCCCAAGTGCTGGGATTAAAGGCATGCGCCACCACGCCTGGCCTCATTTGTAATGCTCCTTTCGTATTTGTAGTGCCCCTTTTTCTTCTTTGTAGCGCTCCCTTCTCCTTGGGGCTCTGGCTTTTCATACCTCAGTCTTCAGCATTCCCATGCTGCAGGTGGCTGATCACACCTGAGCCTAAACAAAAACATTCTCATAAGTTTTTTTTTTTTAAATAAGCAAAACTCCACACACTGTATCTCATGTTGGCTTCAAACTTGTGAGTCTTCTGCCTTAGCCGTTCAAAATGCTGGTATTATAGTTAAGTGTCACTATGCCTCGTGTTTTCTTTTTCATTTGTTTTTGGTTTGGTTGTTTGGTTTTGGTTTTAGTTTTATTTTTAGGAAAGGGGCAAACATGATTTGTAAACTTTTCAAAGTTCTTTGAATCAGGCTTTTGAACATGAGGAACACTTGATGTGATATTCTAACCATAAGCTTTATTCATCTTGACTGAGTAGAGCACCTAATTCTCAGTGCTGTCCAACCACAGCCCTTACCCATTTTGGGCCCTCAGTCTTGGCATTACAAAGTTGATGTTACCCCCATGGGGCTTTCGGGCTCTCCAAAGCTCTCCTGCGTTGGTCAGTGTCTCTGTTATTCTGGACTTGGCAGGGACTGGGAGAGTAGAAAATCCTTTTTTCATAGTATTGCCCATTGTTGGACAAGATTTTAGAGGGGCCAAGGCCCCACCTGTGAGCGGGGCTGATAACTTCTGACAGCCACTGGTTGAGGTGGCCTCAGTGCTTGGTT
Source organism: Lophiomys imhausi (assembly GCA_907164525.1). Classification (NCBI taxonomy): domain Eukaryota; kingdom Metazoa; phylum Chordata; class Mammalia; order Rodentia; family Muridae; genus Lophiomys; species Lophiomys imhausi. The sequence goes on from CAJQZJ010033923.1 coordinate 1,360,025, forward strand.
TAGATAGAGTAAGTACCAGGATCCATGGTACTGACATCTCCTCTTTTTGTGTTTGGCAGGAAAACTAAAGCCAGTCATCAAATCACAGCCAGTGCCCAAGAACAACAAAGGGCCAGTCAAGGTGGTGGTGGGAAAGACCTTTGATGCCATTGTGATGGACCCCAAAAAGGACGTCCTCATTGAGTTCTATGCACCCTGGTGTGGGCACTGCAAGCAGCTGGAGCCTATCTACACTAACCTAGGCAAGAAATACAAGGGCCAAAAGGACTTGGTCATTGCCAAGATGGACGCCACTGCCAATGACGTCACCAATGACCGATACAAGGTGGAGGGCTTCCCCACCATATATTTTGCTCCTAGTGGAGACAAAAAGAACCCAATTAAATTTGAGGGTGGAGACAGAGATCTGGAGCATTTGAGTAAGTTTATAGATGAACATGCCACAAAGAGGAGCAGAACCAAGGAAGAGCTCTGAAAGCCTGGCAGTCTGCAGAAGGTGGAGGGATCAGACACTTCAGTGGACAGCATTGGTCACCAAGCAAGTGAGCCATCGATGAAATGGCAGTATCTTGACTTTTTAAATATTTTGTTATTCCACCTCATGCTCTGAATACTGAATAACCATGAATGACTTTATAGTTTAGACCAGATTTTTATGGAGGATACATCTATTACTGTTTTGGGTCTCATTTCTTTTTCTTTTTTTCTTAAACCTTTTACTTCAAACAAATAAGTTTTGGATCTTCTGTGTGAGAATTTTTTTAATTTAAAGGTTAAAAGTGTTTGCCAAAACATGTTGAGTTTGCCTTTTATTTTCTTGTTCAGACAACTATTAGCTTAAAAATAGGTAACATTGGTGTGTTTGTTTTTTATTTCTTCCTGCTACTGACACCAACTGAGGGCTGTCCCTTGACGCCTGGCCAGGATGGCATTTCAGCCACACCTTAGAGCTATGTCCCTGTCCAGCTTGAAGCAGCATGGGACAGTTGTAAGCTGTCACCTGGGGGCTGTGAATCAAACCCAGGTCCTCTGGAAGAGCAGCTAGTGGGTTGGGTTTTCTTGGTTTTTCAAGACAGGGTTTCTTTGTGTAGCCCTGGCTATCCTGAAACTCACTTTGTAGACCAGGCTGACCTTGAATGCCTGCCTTCTCCTGAGTGCTGGGATTAAAAGTGTGTGCCACCACATCTGACCTCAGCTAGTGCTCTTAACCATGAACCATCTCTCAAGCACCAAATGTTGTTTCTTGGCACATACCAGATGATCAGATGACAAGTTTGTGGGGGCTGTTGGCACCATAGTGCTAGGTATTCACATCTGTATGGAGTGCAGGTAGAGCAGTTTTATACCCTTTCCTTAGTCTGGTGTGTCCAGTAAGTTCTTAGGCTTGGTTTCCCTGATATGTACAGTCAATGTACCCCTAGAGTCCATATTCACCCCACTAAATTTATAAGGCGGAACTCTTTCTACTCACAGAAGTAAGTCACTAATCAGTTTGTGCCACGTAGGTAGTGCTGGGTACTATTCCACTCAGGTGCCCAGTCACCTCTCCTCAAAAGGGAGTCCCAGGGAGATGGCTCAGCAGGTAAAGGTACTTGCTACCAAGCTTGACACCTTGAGTTTGATCCCAGGACCCACATGGTAGACAGAAGTAGGGAACTGTTGTCCTCTGACCTCCACAGACATTCCATGGCTCATGTGCTCCCCCATACACATTCATGCTCTAAATAATAAAAAAATGGCTTCCATAAAGTCATGGAGAGGCACTGTTTGAGAAATCACTATTTTATACAATAGAACAATGTAGAAATAAGGCACAGGCTGATATTAACACTCCTGGGACCAAGGGCCAATTTGGAGCAGAGCATTTTCACTATTACCATGCTGCTTCCTGTTGAGAGCTGGAGTTGAGCGTTGTAGTGCAAAGATAGCTGCACAAACCACTCAAGACACCTATCTCAGGTAGATATTGATGGTTTATTGAACTCACACCCCAAGACTGGTCATGACCTGCATGACCAGGGTCACAGAGGTCTTGTGAGCCTAACTGTGATGTTGATTGGCTTCCAAGGCAGGCTTTCTATAAGAAAAACCTCAGTCAGGAAACAACCTGGTAACCAGGTGTAGGAAACAAACTGCATCCAGGTAACAAAATATGAGTAATTTTATAAGTTAAATTTAAAAAACTAAAATGGAGATTGAAGACAAAAATGGCTACAGTTATGCTAAGGGCTAAAGCAGTTGTCAGCACTGAGAAAGACAGTTTTGTTTTAAAGATTTTACTTGGGGGACTGGGGAGAAGACTCAGTCGTTAAGAGTTCTTGTTGCTCTTCCAGAGGACCCAGATTCTGTTCCCAGCACCCTCATGGTGGCTCACAACTATCCATACCCCAGTTCCAGGGAGTCCAGTGACTTTAGCAGGTAACAGGCACGTATGTGATACACACACACATATATACATACATATACACACAATTTTTTAAAAAGATTTTACTTAGGTTCATGCATGTATGGCTTTGTGCACATTAACGTAGGTGTCCATTGAGGCCAGAAGAGGTGTTGGACATGTTGGAGCTAGTATTGTAAGTGATTGTGTACCACCTGATGTAAGTTCTAGTTTCTGAACTTGGATCTTCTGGAAGACCAGCGAATGCTCTTAAATCACTGAAAGATTTCTTTGGTACAGGAAAGACAATTTTAATTACAAATCCTAATTTGTAGGGCATCTATATATAGTTCTAATAGAAGTCTGAAGTTTGACCTATGTGGAGAACTACTAATGATTTTCTGCAATCAGAAGATGTGAGTGAGAGAGTGTAGGAAACTTAGCAAAAGCCAGACCTGGTGCTAAAACGTTAAGTGAGCTGATAGAGAGGGTCTGTGTTATTCACCTTTTCTGAAGACAGAAAGTGATGAGACTAGTCGCTCAGGGCTTGTCTGGCCAGTGGAGAGCAAGAGTTTGAGTGCAGGTCTGTCGGTACTGTTGTACCTTCCTTGTGGAAAAACCCAGCCTAGCAGCCAGAGAGATTGGTTTCCTGAAACCAAGTAGCATCCATGAGAGCTAAAGGGCAGGAGGACCTCCGAAGCACAGCAGTGCCTCAGAATTTTAGCAGGACTGTTGTAATCTGACAGTAATCTGAAGTGATAGCACCTAGCTATGAAGTAGCCTTAAAGGCTGTACTTTTTGTATAACGATAAAAAGAGCTTCTAGGCTGGCGAGGTGGCGCACACCTTTAATCTCAGCACTTGGAGGCAGAGGCAGGCGGATCTCTGAGTTCAAGGCCAGCCTGGTCTACAGAGTTCAGGACAGCCAACGCTACACAGAGAAACCCTGTCTTGAAAAACCAAAAAAAAAAAAAAGCCTTTAGGAAGCTGTTGAGGTTCAATCCTTCAGAGATTGGTCTCTATGCTGCTGAGAAGCCTGAATTCATCCTTTAGTGGCTCTCTTCATTGGGTAGTGCCATGAAACCCACCAACACGGATATAACAGATGTTGAAGGTGGATACATGATACATCTGATGACAGGTGTGGACCAATCAAAGGATGCAGGATGGACACTGGAAACCACACTTGGACTGGAATCAAGTACTTGTTAGAGACCTACCTAATCTGTCACCACTAACTAACCAACCAACCCTCCCAGCTAGGTGATAGAATTTTTCCAAGAAAAATTGAGATGGACTTCACTGATGATTAAAAAGTAGCATTAAAAATTATTTGCTGTTATTGTGTGGATGTATGGTATGTGTGAGTGAATACATGCATGCTACAACACCCTGTGGAAGCCACAGGCAATGTTTCAGGAGTCTCTCTTTTGTTGGATTCAGAAAATCAAGTTCAAGTCTTCGGGCTTTTCACTTTTACCTGCCATCGATCTCCCCAGCCCTAGATGAAATTTTTTTTTTTTTTTTTTTTTTTGGTTTTTCAAGACAGGGTTTCTCTGTGTATCCTTAGCTGTCCTAGACTCCCTTTGTAGACCAGGCTGGCCTTGAACTCACAGATATCTACCTGCCTCTGCCTCCCAAGTACTGGGATTTAAGGTGTGCGCCGCCACACCCAGCCAGATGAAGAATTTTTTTAAGCATGCAAGTCAGGAGCATTTATTCAGTAACTCATCAGTGCTATGCAATTGCCATTTCTGCCAGCAATCTTCAGTCTACTTAGATTTGCTTCTGCTGGACACTTCATAGAAATGCACATAATTCCATTCAACACATGGCCTTTGTGTCTTGTTTCTTTGATTTATCATGATGTTTTCAAGATCCACCCACATAATAGTGTTCATGAGTCAGCTATGATGGACTAATCTCCATCATATGTTCCTCGAGAACATAAGCCAAAATAAACCCTTTCGTAAGCTGTTTTGGTCATAGTATTTTATCACAGCAACAGAAAAATAATGAGTACATGCCTCAGCCTCATTTATACATTCATTCCTTCAACATGTCTATTGAGCCCCTGCTGTGTACCAGATAGGCTGCAATTCTGTTTTCCCGAGGGTCCTCAGAGGGCTGGCTGCTTGCAGCATGAGAAAGATTTTTCATCAGGAACAAAGATCTGACATTCTAATGGCCCCAGTGTCACTAAGCCCAGGAGTTTCTACCACCTCTTCTTTCTACTAAAACACTGATATTGGTGGAGAGATGTTTTATTAAGTTTGGGTTTAGGAAAATGGGGTGGAGAGCCGGGCGGTGGTGGCGCACGCCTTTAATCCCAGCACTTGGGAGGCAGAGGCAGGCAGATCTTTGCGAGTTCAAGGCCAGCCTGGTCTACAAAGCGATTCCAGGACAGCCAGAGCTGTTGAACAGAGAAACCCTGTCTCGAAAAACCAAAAAAAAAAAAAAAAAAAAAAAAAAAAATGGGGGGGAAACTGCCCCACACCCTCCAGGGATTCTTTGTATCCTGAAACTCACACTGCTGACCAGACTGGCCTCAAACTCTGAGGATTGGATTAAAGATGTCCACCATCACCACCCAGCTGAGACTGCCCCATTTAAAATATTCCCTTGCCAGGCAGTGGTGGGTGGCAAGCCTTTAATCCTAGCACTCTGGAGGCAGAGGCAGGGGCAGGCGGATCTCTGTGAGTTCGAAGCCAGCCTGGTCTACAAAGCAAGTCCAGGACAGCCAGGGCTCTATTACACAGAAACCCTGTCTCACAAAACCAAAAATAATACTAATAATAATTAAAATAAAATATTCCCTGTTTGTGAAATGAGATATTATCTTAGAGAATTCATGGAGCAACAGGTGAGACGTCCTGCCCACAGTGAAGCTGATTCCCACAACTTGAGAAGTTCTTTGAAGGATTTGTAGTAAAGAAACTTGCTCTTTTACTTTGACTCCCTCAGTTCCAACTTTCCCCAGTCCTGGTTAACACATTAATTTTGCAAGTGAAAAATGGTGTTGGGGAAAGGAGGGTCACTGACTGTCTCTCCCTGGAATGTACATGGCTGTGAGGGTAGGTTGTTACAGATTAGGCAAAAGGGAGGAAGATGGCTACTGTAGGCTTTGTTTCTATTGCTGGGAAAGCCCAGCAAGGAAAATGCCATTCTTTCCTGTTACCACATGGATCTTAAATATAATAATAATATAATAATTATTTTGAAACAAGATCTCGCTAAATAGCCCTGAATGGCCTGAAAATCCCTATGCTGGCCTCAAACTCAGAGATCTGTGTGCCTGTGTCTCCCAAATGCTGGACAAATGGAAAATACCACTGTGCCCTGCCGGCTTTGATCATTTTTATAAATTCAATTATATTTTCCTTGTCAATTTTGTTGAGTTTTTAGATAGGAAAGGTGTTTGAGAAAGACAAGAATCATCCTTCAGGCACAGGGTTTATTAGCGACTGCTTTAGAGCAAGGGGATCTACTAAACAGGCAGGTAGCCCTGACTTCAGAGCACTGGCAGAGTCTCGGGCTGGTCAGCGAGAGCGGAGCCTGGGAGGAAAGTAAAGATGAACCGTGTTGTGTCTAGAGGAAATGGGTCATGTTTGCTGACATCACCTAAGTAGACACTGTCTTCCATTTCGATCGGAGGCAGGTGTTTGAAGAGTCCCAAGGACATTTCTGGGAAAGGGACATCTGTTAACAACCCAGAGCCTAGTTGATAAGTTACGACAGTGGTCACTAACACTTGTTTTTTTTTTTTTTTCGAGACAGGGTTTCTCTGTTTAACAGCTCTGGCTGTCCTGGACTCGCTTTTTAGACCAGGCTGGCCTCGAACTCGCAAAGATCCGCCTGCCTCAGCCTCCCAAGTGCTGGGATTAAAGGCGTGCGCCACCACCGCCCGGCTCACGAACACTTCTTAATGTAGCATGTTGCTACCAGGAATGACCGGATCCCAGGAAGGGTAGACAGGTTCCCTGCCTGTGTAATCTGACAATTTTCAACCTGTTCCATTACAGCCCTGTCCTTGCTGCAGAATACCCATGCTGTCCTGTTTGTTACTTTTTGCATTCTGGTGAACCTCCGGAGTTCTCTCCCCGCCCCCCCCCCACCCTTAAAATACTAATTGGTTCTATTGCCTTGACTTCGGACTTGTTTCTGCCTTTTGACTCTGTCAACTCTTATACCCTCAGGAGTATCCAAGCTATGGAGGTATTTAGCCTCGCTCCAGGTTGGTGGCACCGCTTTCTTGTTTTGTTTGGGTTTAGTCACTTGGGAGGAGAAGCAGGTAGCACTGAGTTCTGAGAGCAGACTACGTGGGAGTTGTGAGTTTCAGGGCACACAGTTCTGCTGAAGGGGTTAGAGGCAGAAAGTTCGAGAGTCTGCACAGTGAAGCTTCCGCCCCTTCGGAAGACAGATCCTGGCTGACTCACAGCAACCAGACAAAGGAAGCCGTCTGCACCACATCAGCTGGGACTGCGCTACTGATCACGACGCTGTCTGTACTGAAGCTGCTGAGCCATTCATTCACAGACCTGGAGAAACACCCTAGTGACGTGTGCTAAATTTGCATGTTTTGTTCCCAAGATGCTCAGCAAAAAAATCAGCACTTTTGAGTCGTGATGTCAAAATTCATCAACTTTATTATGAACAGATACTTCCAGAAATTTATATAATATTTATATTACAATATATTTAATGTTCATATATTTAAAAAAGGAGAATTACCATAACTGTTAAATATCTTAATATTTGGCCTTTAATTATCTCAGCGTGAGTAGAATCAAACTGGCTGGTCCGAAGGTAGTGAGTTATCTCAATTGATTGTTCACAGTCAGTTACAGATTGAACTCCTGTTCTACACTTTCCCCCCTTCTCACTACTGCACTTGACTAGTCTTTTCTGGAATTTACACCTCCCTCAAATCCTTTTCTATTAATCTTAAAAATTGCACAAGTCAAATGGGAATGTGTTTATATCGTTAAGAAATAGGGATACGCCGGGCGTGGTGGCGCAGGCCTTTAATCCCAGCACTTGGGAGGCAGAGGCAGGCGGATCACTGTGAGTTCGAGGCCAGCCTGGTCTACAAAGTGAGTCCAGGACAGCCAAAGCTGTTACACAGAGAAACCCTGTCTCGAAAAACCAAAAAAAAAAAAAGAAAAAAAAGAAAGAAAAAGAAATAGGGATACAGGGAATACTATAAGACATAAAAAAACAATTTGTTGAAACCAGTCAGAGAAAAATTAAGTAGACATAAAATTGCAATGATTGACAAAGATATTACATGTTCTAAGACAGCAAAGGAAGGAGATTGGGTGAGAATGAATAGCTTCCAGCCCCCCCCCTTTTAAAAAATAATTTATTTATTATTTTATCTTTTGTTTATACAAGTGTTCTATCTTCACACACACCCAGAAGAGGGAATCAGATCCCATTACAGATGGTTGTGAGCCACCATGTGGTTGCTGGGGATTGAAGTCAGGACCTCTGGAAGAGCAGACAGTGCTCTTAACCTCTCAGCCATCTCTCCAGCCCCTTCCTGCCCCCCTTTTTTTTTTTTTTTTTGGTTTTTCGAGACAGGGTTTCTCTGTATAACAGCTCTGGCTGTCCTAGACTCACTTTGTAGACCAGGCTGGCCTCGAACTCACAGAGATCCGCCTACCTCTGCCTCCCAAGTGCTGGGATTAAAGGCGTGCACCACCAACGCCCGGCTCTTCCTGCCCCCTTTTTTTTTTTTTTTTTTTTTTGTTTGTTTTGTTTTTCGAGACAGGGTTTCTCTGTGTATCCTTGGCTGTCCTGGACTCACTTTGTAGACCAGGCTGGCCTCGAACTCACAAAGATCCGCCTGCCTCTGCCTCCCAAGTGCTGGGATTAAAGGCGTGCGCCACCACTGCCCGGCTCCTGCCCCTTTTTAACATGAGTTGTTTTATTTAATTTCAGTAGTGTTTGAATCATTTAGGAAAAGGAAGAAACGAAATGAAAGGCTTTCTAGACGTTTAAGAATTTTAAAGTAGGCTGGAGAGATGGCTCAGCAGTTAAGAGCACTGGCTATTCTTCTAAAGGGCCTGGGTTCAAATCCCAGCACCCACATGGCAGTTCACAACGGTCTGTAACCCCTGTTTCAATGAATATAAAATAATAATAATAAATTTTAAAAAAGATTTTTAAAGTAGTATCAGTAGGGTCAAAGACTGATACTTAATAACACTCAATAAACAAGATTAAAGATATTCATAAACTTGATAATCATGTCAATAATCAAAGTTGATAATGTTTTAAAATAGAGTAAAAATAGATATCTGAAAGAAAGCATTTCTGAAGGAAGGAAATCAAGTCTGAGAGTCTGAAAATACAGAAAAATATGGAAGAAGGCTAAGTTCTTTGTGGGATACCAAGGGATGCCACAGGACACATGGAGACCTGAGTTGCACCCAGAGGTCATTGACAACCTTGAGAAGGTTGGAAGTAAGGCCTTTTGGAATTGTCTCTGTTGACATAGAAAAAGACAGGAAAGTATGGACACATGAGAAGAAAGAGGAGCCCTTCACCCAGGACTACAATGAAGCCTCTTGCTAACAGACAAGAGGGATTTCGGGAATTAACAACTGCTTCAGGCTTTCTCTCTCCCAGCTATAAACCTGTATTTTTCTAGGGAATCTTATCAGAAACCTCCTTTACAGGGAAATGGTGTGAACTAAATGCTAAATGGCTTTTGGTCTTTAGCAGATTATAATTTCATTACTAGAACCACCCTATAGTCTCACTTATCAAAAGAGAGAGAAAAGAATACAAAAGGTTTCTTAGCAACCTTTTGTAAGGTGTTATGTATAGCTCAAGAGGAACAAAATGGTCTATATGTGGCTAATGCTAAGGAGATATGAGAAGCTCCCTTGAAAAGCCCTTACCCACACTTTAGTACGTAGTGCTTAAAGTCAGTATTAAAAGATCTTTAATAAAACCTCCAGTTGTGATTCAGACTGGCTTATCCTGAAATTCTTTTCTTCATTGAAGACACACATCCCAGTGTAACTTGAGTTGCAGTCCCTAAAAGATTAAGGGAACCCTTGATACAGTCTAGAAACGATACACTCTAGGGGTCTTTATCGGGTTCATTTTCTTTGCCAATTAAAGAACTAAAAAGCAGGAAAATATGAAGGGCAACAGGTAACAGCAGAGAACTCTAAAGCACTGCAGACAAAGTGAGCAGGTGAAGGAAGGTGTTCACTAGGGATGAGGGAGCACACACATGCAGCAGACACGCAGAGAAACAGACCGTCTGCAAAACACAAGGACTCAGAAAGCCAAAAATTGAGGCCTGTCTTGAAAAACCAATCAACCAACCAACCAACCAAACAAACAAAAACAAAGGCCTTGTAACTGCTTATCTTCCTCCAGAGACATCCCTGAGGGATGCATCATATCTTTCTTAAAACTGATATACCCTAAATTAAGTCTTCAGAGACAGGAGTCTTTTTCTCTGTTTGTCTGCTGTGTGTGGTTTCTACCCCTAATACATCTCTTTCTTCAACTGTTTGTTTTGTTTGCTGCGGGATATCTGAGATTTCTTTGATGCTATCTGTGGGGCTTGAGATTTTTCATGCCTTTTAATTCTTTAACTGACAGAGGAAACAAAACCCCTAGGCTGTATCAAAAGGGAAGCCAGTTGATGGTTCCATGATCACAATTAACAAAGGACAGTGATTGTGAGAAAATAAGTGTGTCAGGTAAAGTCAGAAAAATCCTTACAACTATATTGTTGTTCATCAGGTACAGAATCTTCATGTTACTTATGTAATCTAATGTTTGGTACCTAGTGAAGTTAGTAGGACAAATGAAAAACTATGATTCTGAGCCACACTGGTAGCTCAGGCCAGTCGTAGAGCTGTTACATATAGATCTGTAACAACCTCTTCCTTTTCTTCAGTAGTACATTTTACTGCTGGTTGGTGTGTGTGTGTGTGAGTGGATAGTATTAGAGGTGACACTAAGAAATTAAGAGCAATGAAATCTTCGGGAGTTTCAGTATGTTAGAAATATCTCGTTATTGGTATTAGGATAAAGCGGCAAAAAGGTACCTTTGGTGGTCAGGGCCAAGAGTGCCACTAAGAGATCTTGCCGTGCAACAGATTTAATGCAAGAGGATTATTAGGAGAGGGGGTGAAAAGGCTGTCTCCAAGGGGAGACCTAAAAGATAGAGACAGAGTGATAGAGACAGAGAGATCAGGAGACAGAAAGGGCAAAACAGAGAGAGAGAGAGAGAGAGAGAGAGAGAGAGAGAGAGAGAGAGACCTAGAGTCGGACCTTTGTGGGGGGAGCTCGTTTAACATAAGAACAAGCAACTCATTGGACAGTGGAAGATCGCTTTGATAGCACACAATTTTGGGGGGGTGTGGAGGTGTGTGTTTAAAACAATGTTTGGTATTGAAGACTGGGGATAACATCTCATGCACCAAAAGGTTGGTCAAGTGAAGTAGTGGGAGTGGAGAAGGAACAAAGAAATCTGTAACTGGTTGTGATCAATTAGTTGTAAACACCACTACTCTCGGACCAGCCGAGTATAACTGGCCTAGACATAGATATATAAGGGGGATGATATGAAGTCCTTTCAAGTCATGGTTGCCTGTCATAACAAAAATTTTAAAAAGATCATATATTCTAATTATAAAACTCAAATTTAAGAAAAAATGCAGAAGAATATTTAATTTATACGGAAAAATCTATGTAAAATTCAATGAAATTGCAGGTTTTCTGGATAATATCTGGCACAAAGCATGCTGGGTGATCTGTATGCAAAACAGCAGCAACTCCTCCCTCCCAACCCCCCAAGAGCTACAATTGCAAGAATCTGGAGTCTTAAAAGTGGGGAAATAAAAAAGTGAATTTTAAAGCAGGAGGAGTCTGAGCATGTGACGACTGAGAAACTCATTTTCCTGAGAATGAGAGAAACGGGAAGTCAGCATGGCAGCTTGAGATGACACTGGATTTTGTCAACTCTATTGTACAGGGGAAAAAAACGAATTGGAGGTCAAAGATCCTCACACAACGGAAACAGGAACTCTACCGAGGGATAAAAAGAACAAATTTTCGTGAGTTTTCCTTCAGAAGCCATCCATGTTTAAAAAACAAACAAACAAGCAAATCAGTACAAAATAAGTAACAATGAAAACCGGACAACGATTTATATAAACCACAAATTTTTGACAACATTTTTCTGAAATTAGCGATATGATATTTAGCACTACTCTGGAATTCTCTTTTTTTTTTTTTTGGTTTTTCGAGACAGGGTTATCTGAATATCTCTGGCTGTCCTGGACTCGCTTTGTAGACCAGGCTGGCCTCGAACTCACAAAGATCCGCCTGCCTCTGCCTCCCAAGTGCTGGGATTAAAGGCGTGCGCCACCACCGCCCGGCTCTCTGGAATTCTCTTAAGCATTTCTTTTCGAAAGAGAAGTTAGGGGCTAGCTCAAGGCTCAGCAATTAAAGGACAGGTCTAGTATAACAACCAGAGTACCAACACCATGACACCAATGGTGGAGAGAAAAATATCTCTCTCCAGCTCTCCTTTAACTGCACACTGAAATAGACTTAAAGACAGACATAGAAACAACACACACACACAATTTAATTTAAAAGAAATTCAAGTAAGTTAGGACTTACATAAAAATTAAAGAAAGGAGGAAACAAAGATTTTGTGGACACTTTTTCTTTCTTGGTTTTTCGAGACAGTTTTTCTGTGTAGCCCTGGCTGTCCTGTACTTGCTTTGTAGACCAGGCTGGCCTCGAACTAAAGAGATCTGCCTGCCACTGCCTCCCAAGCACTGGAATTAAAAGCCTACACTACCATGCCCAGGATTATGGACACTTCGTTAAATCCCAGGACGATGGAAGAAATGGCAAAAAGATTGCTGTGATGTCTAGACCAAAAACAACTGTATGAGAAGCCAAAACAGACACTACTAAATACAGAGACCCATAAGGATAAGGGGAAAAATGTTTTTTCTTTTTTTTTTTTTTTTTGGCTTTTCGAGACAGGGTTTCTCTGTATAGCCCTGGCTGTCCTGGACTCAATTTGTAGACCAGGCTGGCCTCGAACTCGCAAAGATCCGCCTGCCTCTACCTCCCAAGTGCTGGGATTAAAGGCGTGCGCCACCACCGCCCGGCAAAGATGGAGATTTTAAAACGTTGGAATGGGAAACATAGAAAGTAGAGAGGAAGTAGTTTCATTATAAAAACATTTTTCAGCCGGGCAGTGGTGGCGCACGCCTTTAATCCCAGCACTTGGGAGGCAGAGGCAGGCGGATCTTTGTGAGTTCGAGGCCAGCCTGGTCTACAATGCGAGTCCAGGACAGCCAGAGATAAAAATTAAAAAAAAATAAAATCTCCATCTTCACTGTGAGGTTTTTGGGTTTTTTTGTTTGTTTTTTGTTTTGCATTTGTCACTTCTGTTTTGTTCTGCGTCTTACATTTTATTATGGACAGGGTAAGTCTGGACATCACCGACATCACCATGGCCTCAAGTGGCAGTACAGACCCCGGGCATCTGAATAGACCTTGGTGACAACACTAGCCACAAACATCAACACAGGCCCCAGCTCTGGAACGACCAAGGAACCAGACATGACCCAGACATCACCATGGCTTCAGGCTTCACACTCTTCACTATCACCTCATCTGCAGTTCGCTGGGCCAAGCCTGTATCCATAATTTCTACACCTGATACTTGTGATCAGGACCTTGCATCCTGATTTATCTTCTCCTATTTTTGTGGGATTTTTGGGTTTTTAATTTCTTTTTTTTTTTTTTTGGTTTTTCGAGACAGGGTTTCTCTGTGTAACTGGCTGTCCTGGACTTGCTTTGTAGACCAGGCTGGCCTCGAACTCACAGAGGTCCGCCTGCCTCTGCCTCCTAAGTGCTGGGATTAAAGGCGTGCGCCACAACGCCTGGCTTGGTTTTTGTTTTCTTGAGACAGGGTTTCTCTACATAGCCCTAGCTTCACGGACTCCCTTTGCAGACTAAGCTGACCTTGAACTCACAGAGATCCACCTAACTCTGGGTCACTGGAGCTGGGATAAAAGGAATGCACCACCTTTTTTTTTTTTTTTTAAGTATATTACGAGCTTTGAGTCCATAAAAGCCTGGGAAACATCTGTTTCCTCTATCCCTTGGGGATATGAACAGCTCTTACCACTCAGTTGAACTCTCTAAAGGCCTAGGTTTCAATCATAAGAACGAGTGGTCAGCATTGGCATTGAAAATATGGCCTCCAAGTGGGATACAGCCAGAGAAGTCTTCCATGCAAACAATGGCAGACCAGAGACTAGAAAGTTACTGAGGATTGCTATAGTGTTCAAATAACTGAAAAAGATGTGTAATATGACCGTCAAGCTCCTGAGCAGGTACTGTGTTCTTGGATGCAGGATGATCACCAGTTCTAGGACAGACTGGGCTAAACATTCTTTCTCCTCCCCTCTGCAATCTTCCATTCATGAAACGCAAATTCGGGAGGTCCTTTTCCTTCCACCTATTTTATTTTTTTTTTGGATCTTTTCTCATCTCCGAGAAAGACCGACAGAGAGGAAAAGAGGGAGAGGTAAACTTGGGGAAGTGGGGAGAGGGAGGAGAATCTATGAAATAAGAAAACCTAGGACAGGGCTGTCCGTGGGAGATTGTGAGGCTAACCGTTACTGAGATTCCGAACAGCGGGGGATGGGGGCCACCTCCTCTAGCAAGGCAGGATTGGCAGGAAGGAGAAGGACAGCAACAACCCACAAAATCCTACAAAAAATTCCTCTTGCGAACAAGATGAGCAAACAAAACCCACCTCAAACCACCTTCGCCAGGTGTCTTCCACGAGGGGGAGTCCAGGCAAGACAGTCTTTGAGTGAATGAGTGAGTGAAGAGTGAGTGAGAGAGTGAGTGAGTGAGCGAGCAAGCAAGCCAGCGAAGAGGGGTCGTCCGGCTTGAGCGACCTGCACCATGGGGTCGGGATGTGGGGGAGGTGGGTGTGGGGAGGCTGTGGGTGAGTGCATGTGGCTCCCGCCGGTTGTGGTGGCACACGCCGGTAGGATTTGCTGAAGGAGGCAGAGGCAGGAATATCACGAGTTCGAGGCCAGCCTGGGCTACACATTTTTGCCCCCCCTCTTCCCTCTCCCTTGCTGCAACTCCACAACCTT